>OX155968.1:25747937-26159239 GCA_944548615.1 Micropterix aruncella
TTTTTTTCGTCAAACGTCCAGAGTTGCATAGCAGGCGCGCCCGCTGCAAGTCTGGACTAGCGCGCCGCTGCACGCTCCGACTCCATCGCGGAAAGATTAACGTGGATGTGTGGCGAATCAACTATGGCGGATTTACACGGGATAGTTTAAAAAGAAATACAATAAGTGCGCGAAGGATCCGGAGTTATGCCTCATTGTGGAAAAGTCTTCAAACAAATACTTGTAAATAATTTATAATTCAAACAAATACTTGGAAATACTTTACGCTGGGTTAACGATTCTTCACATTTTCCACGTTTTCGGTTGATCTTGTGGGGGGTAGGGTCAGACCGCTGATTACATCTATTGACGTGAGGGAGGAGAAGGGGTTCACAAATCATAAAAACGTGATTACGTAATATGTGGACGGCCATCGATATATTAGGGCCGTATATCGATGGTGGACGGCCCCTATATTCCGAAATCCTTTTCAGTTCGGATACAGTCGGATTAGGAAATGTTGAGAATGTTTCTTCGTCTTTCCTATTTCTTTTCTATAGACAATTTGACTGATATGACAATTTGAAAATTTAATAAAAAGTATTTTAAATAAAATAGTTTTTCTTTAATAAAAGTCAATTTTACCCCTCCTATAGCGGGGTAAAATTTCTGCCCGGGATAGTTTTGCGCATAACTTTTAAACTACTATACAGATCGTAAAAAGAATAACTGCAAAATGATCACATTGAAATTTGAAATATTATAACGTTACAACATTATCTCGTAAAACAATTAAGATAATAATGAATAAATATTACAGTTAGCACAGCGCGGAAAGCGTCGAACCAAAAATGGTTAGCTCACATAGGAAGGGTTAAATTATTGCCTTGTTATCGTAGATTTCAAAAACATATATTGCATCGAAGTATTACTTGACATTTTTTTTAAATTTCAAATTTTGTCGGAGCGGTAACAAAAAATAAACACCTCCATCCCAAAAATGTTTTAATTTATTAATTGTCATGCGAAATCAGATCTTCAGTTTTTGTTACTTCTATTAACTAGAATACAAGCATTCATTTTTATCTAGCTCGATATGACGGAATTCTTATTATAAATGTTTTAAAAATATGTAATCAATACCACTCTGTCACATGCTTGTTAAGACAACACATTTTGGAATATTATGCAAGGCTCAGAGTGTGAAGACACAAGGCGTGGGTCCAAAGGGGACCTTGCTGTTGCTTAGCGAACAAGGCTTAAATGGCGAACGCGCGTTAAATGTTTCATAAAATGAGTGACAGAGGGGAGCAACAAAAATCATATACATCGAGGACAGCTTATAAAATATTTTTTATTTATTAATATAAACACTTATTCTTATTTTATTTTTATTGATTTAATAATAACACTTTAGTAGTTCAATCAATGTTTTTGTATGAGACTCTGAGACTTGCATAATATTCTAAAAATTGTTGTCTTAACAAGCAAAAATGTGACGGAGTGGTAATGAATATATATTTTTTAAATATTTATATTAAGAATTCTATAATCTACTCACTCACTCCCTACACAAAATTTAAACAGCTGGAGGACATAAAATTCCAAAAAAAAAATCTAGGAGGTACTGATAGGCCACCCTAGAATTTTAGGGCCATGATTTTTCAAATATTGTGCCCATTTAAATTACTTAAAAAGTAGAGCCTTATTGTCTGATTATTTTATATGGTCTTATATCTGTACTTTTAGTTTAAAATGCATAACGTAGCTTTAATTTGATTATTTAACATTTTACTGACAATTTGAATATTACGATGAATATTTTTACTATGTATCTTTTCGAATTACTAAGTACTTCAAATATTAGGCTTCTATTTTGATTTTGATTATTTAATTGGGGCTCTATTGGGGCTCTATATGAATTAAAGAATCGAATCGAATCGAATTACTAACTGCTTCAAAAATTAGGTTTCTATTTTGATTATTTATATTTATAGTTTGACAATCTAGTAGTTAATTCTTGACTACCTATGTATGTTCAGTGAAGAGTAGTAACGAGACTTACTACATAGCCCAATTATTTTGACATGTCCAAGAGCGGTTTTTAGCCGTCAATTGAACACGATGAAAATGTAATATATTAAAAGATTCCATTTTTTTTTTGCGAGAGCATTTTGTAACATTAGGCTTCTCAGAGACACAATGTTTGTCACTATGTCACAATCATTATGTAAAAAGTTATAATAATAAAAATCTAATTTTAATGTTATTACCATGGTTGTATTGTATTTTTTTTTGTGAAAATAAATGGTGAGACATGTCATTGTCGATGAAAAAGAAGGACGTCCCTAATGCAAAATAATGTAATTGTAATATTCAAGGTAGGCATTTTATTGCCAGAATATTTTCAACCTTATCGTCTTTGGGGGGGGGGGGGGTTACAAAGATTCAAAGACGTAGGAAAAGAAAAAGCGTACGCTTCCCCGCACCCTTTTCACCCGTCTTTGTATTGATCGCGCCGTATCTTGTCGAGATGCTATTAGTGTCCGACGCTAGGTGTCGTCCGGCGTTAGGAAACTTCCCCTTATATCCATTTTCATGTCGAAAAAAAATTGCGCTTTAACAATACTTTACCTACCGCGACAGTAAAAGATTAAAAATGGGAATAAAATTAGAGTACTAGTTTCAAATATTCAATAGTATTATAATAAATATCTCAAATATATTTCTAAAATTATCTTAATGTGATTAAAAATATTAAAATGTAGTCAAAAAATAAAAAATAATATTATAAATAGGATAGAAAACGAATTTACCGCGTGAAATTTGTAGGACCCGACGTTTCGGTGACGTTGCAGCCGCCGTTGTCAAGGGTAATCAGTTTACCCTTGAGAACGGCGGCTGCAACGTCACCGAAACGTCGGGTCCTACAAATTTCACGCGGTAAATTCGTTTTCTATCCTATTTATAATGTCAAACAACCGCGATAGTCTTCGATTTCATATTAAAAAATAATAGATCAATTATTGTCAAATAATATAAAATTAGGTCTTACTCAGACCTATAAAATAAAATCAATTAATATACAGACAGGTTTTAAACGACTAGAAGTGTACTAATTAAAATTATCATGGACTAAATAAATAAAAAACTAAATAATAATAAAGTGAAAAACTGATAACTACTCAAACAAATAAAGTACTTACCTATAATAAACAAGGATTTGATTTGATTTGATCGGATTTAAATGAGTTGCATATGCCCACACGTACCTTCACTCCTCCTCCCTCCTCCCCTCATCCACCCTCCCCCTTAACACCCCCTAACACCCCTCCCTTTAACCACCCCCTCTCTTCTACCCCCAATTCTTCCCCTAACCCACTCTCCCTCTCCCCATCCCCCCTCATCCCCCCATTAAAACCCCACATTACCCCGCCTCCCCGTCCCTACCCTCAACCCCCTGCCCCAACTTTCCAACGCTACCCCCCTAATGCTACCCCCCCTAACGCTACTCCCAAAACGCCCGCTTTCCCCTCTAACACCCCCTAAACCCAACCTTCCTAAACCTCCTCCCGCCCCCCCCCCCCTCCCCAATAGCGCTCTTAAAGCACTCTAGATAAGGTGGGATAGGAACCCACGGAAGAAAAACAATATCGGAAGGAAAAGAACACACTTGAGTATCTTTTAAAACACTCTAGATAGAGCGGAACGCGATACGCGATACATTCTGGTAAGAGGTCTATTCGACGCGGTATTGCTATTGCAAGTGACAAAAGACAATGTTTGAGAGCTTCTCGTTATTCGCGTTGGCACACAAAATTGAACTTTTTCTAGACTATCTGGGCTATCTAGTCGATTGGACAAAAGCTTATAGAGACACGTTATATCAGTAACAATCCTACGTGTTTTTAAGCCTATTAGGTTGAAGTGAGAAAGCCGCTCTAAATAACCTTTCAGAGTCTTTCTGAGGCCACATTTGTTCGACAGCATGCGAGTGAATTTCCTTTGGACTCGTTCAATTCTATCGCTGTGAACACTGTAAAGAGGATTTTAAATCACTGATCTATACTCTAGAATCCATCTAATAAGTGATGTATATAGACGGATATTAGGGATTTCGGATGTTGAAATGGCTTCATTGTCCTGAAGACCAAACCAAGAAGTTTACTTGCTTTTTCGACAATCTCTCTTTGATGTGGTGATGAAATGTTTCTTGTGACACGATTGCCTGGTCAGACTATAGCGGTCGCACTCGCTTCACACGCAAGCTAATGGTTTATTTACGCGCGTTAGCATCAATCTCCTCGGGAGCATTTCCTTGGTGAGGCGAAACTCTGCTTATTCTAGTTGCGTGTCGTTTTCATGGCTCATCAGCACACTCACGCTGACTTGCTATTAAGCTAAGGTACTTGTAAATCCCTTGACTCTCTCGGACGAACCATTGCGTTGTTAATGCATTGTTTCCTGCTTTGCGGTGAAGTGAGACGATTGAGGTGCCAGCCGTTTATTATTAAAAACTTAATAAGGACTTTAGTCATGGTTGTTACCAGGGATTCTGATTTACAACCTACTATATCGGTAGCAAGTAGAGTTATTGATCGGGTCCAAAAGTACAAATCTCAGACTCAGAACTCGAAACCTTGAATTGCTACATCTGGTTATGTACGGCAGCGAAGCGTGGACCATACAAGGAAACACCAAACGGCCGCTAGAAGGTTTTGACATGTGGTGCTACCGTCGAATGCTCCGCACAAGCTACACCTATATCTCTTTCTGTAACAGGTTTTTAACCAATTTTCAATTTGACTAAAATTTATTGACTATTTCTATTATTAGGTAGGCACATATTAATTATATCTTGACTATTTTTATTTAAAACTAGCTGATCCGTGTCCACTTCGTTGGGCTGTAAAACTTTTTACCTGTGATGAAATTATGAGTGTGGTTCGGTTAGTACTGAGTGCTATGATTTATTTCCTGACTGCCAAAAGAAGGGTTATATTTTTACTGCATATGTATGTATGTATTTGCTTGCCAATTTGACTATAATACCGTTATTTGTGAGTGTCTTCTTAAGAAAGTCTTATTTGTGAGCGTATTATGTCTTTAACTATTTATGCAGTAAAAGGAAATTATATGCAGTAAAAGGAAAAAAGTCTTTTGTTTTAAACACTTAATACGATAAATTTACTTATTTTGATAATAATTCATAATTGTTGATAATATGACCAATAAACATGACCTCACGATTTAAATTATTTTTTCATAAAATACTACTTTATAAAAGTTAGACATAAGCTGTCGCTGACTTTTTTGTAGGCATTATCAAGCTCTACAACTTTTCTCTAGAACTTAATCATATATCTCTCATCGTTAAGGCATCGTTAGTTAGAAACTTCTTCGTTCGACCGTTTATTCTCCGACTTACTTTGCAAATCTGACTACCACGAAAAAGTCTTTTCATTTTTCGGATTATTATAACGCTAATGACACTCACAAATAATGTGGCTTTCTTTTAGTAAAAGAATTTTCAAAATCGGTTCAGTAGATCCAGAGATTACTTCCTACAACGTCACAAACTTTACCTCTTTATAATATTAGTATAGATATAATCACTAAGACATTTTATTTTACTTTTGACAATCACAAACAGTCACATTTTTTTTGTTCTTTTTGACATTACATTTATTAATTTTATACTAAAAAAACTTATTTGGGTCAGTATTTTAAAGAATTAATTATGTTCATTATAACCTTCTTTTTTTATTATTACATTATTCATTATATACAATGTAATAGCATCACTACTTATTGAGTTAATTTCTACATATCTTCTCTATACCTTACATCTCTATATCTTTCTTTCTACATATCTTACTCTGTGTTTTTTATCTGGTAAACTAAATGGTGAGACTCGATTAATTTTCTACAATAATACCTTCTTTATTCTTACGAGTAACCTTTAATGTTTTGATTATTAATAGAAGAATTTGATCATTCATTCGTTAACATTCGTTATCCCCTCCCTTTCCTTACCTTATTTTGGCAGTTTATTTATTTACTTATTTATTTATTTATTTATTTGTTAAAATATCAAAATATGTATGTATATACATATACATACATATAATATGTCAAACTCAAAAATTTATTTATATATTTACATTTTACTGTATATACACACACAATATATATTATATGCTATAATTTCAAATTTAATTTTAGGCTATAATTTGTTGCCTACTCTTCTTTTCACACCAGCATGTTGGTTGACTAGAAGATATTGCTGTAGTGTAGCAATAAGTCCGCCATTGTACCTTATTTTATTGTGCAATAAAGAGATTTTCACTCATTCATTCATTCATTCATTCATTCATTCATATCATTAATGAAGAATTCAATCATATCACGGCCAAATGTAAATGTAATACAACCGTCTATACAACTATGTATTACTTTTTAGGACTATAAATTATTTGATTTATTGTGATTTGATAGACTCATAAAGTTAGCAATGAAAAAGTGCTTCAGATTGCAGGTAGGTACGAGCCGAAAATGTTGCACACCGTCAAAAAGCGCAAGATTGAATATCTGGGGCACTTGCTGCGGCATGACAGATATCAGCTGCTCCAACTGATATTGACGGACAAAATTGAGGGTAAACGGCGTCGTGGAAGGGGAAAAAGTCGTGAATTTGCAATGTCAGAGAGTGGACCGGGATCACCAGCACGGAACAGCTCTTCCGGATGGCGCAAGACCGAAAAAAATATTCAGGGCTAGCGGCCAACCTCTAGTAAAGGAGAGGCACTTCAGGAAGAAAGAATGAGGATCAGCATCTGGGGTGTCAACAAAATGGACGAACCCGTTACCCCACGAACTTATAATGATCAGATACTTATTTATCCCATGGAGTGAACGCAGAGACTTAGGTATCTGTTACAAATTATGATGTAAGTAGATTATGATACCATAGATTAGTATGAAGGTTGCAGGTTGAGTCAAGTCGTATATAGTACCTTGGTACATTCATTCATTATATAGGTTATTAGATTGCTCAGTGCCATACCACGTTTTGGCAGCTAGGTGTTTACTATGAAATATGTATATCTTCTAGCCGTGTTCGGCCATAGCGACTGCATTGTAGATTCTAGTGACTTAATTGTATTCTAGTGACTTCATCGCCATAGGTCTTTTTAGTCTTCTCAGAGTCCATTGTTCGGGAGCAGTCAAGTGCTCAGGCTATATTATAGTGCACAGGTGGGCGCGCGACCACGGGTGCACTCTCTCTTCCTCGCTCTTCTGAACCCGATGGAACGGAGACCGTTACAACCAGAGAAAAGTTTGGATGCAGATATTCACAAAATTTCAAAATATGCTGACATTTAAAATTTCAAATTTTGAAGTATGAAATACATCGTGTAGATCAGGGGTTCTCAAGCGGTCGATCGCAGGTGCTTTTTGAGTCGATCTCGAGAAAGACGTTTTTATGATACCAGTAAATTGGCAAAATTAGCAATATTGAAATATCAATATTCAATATAACATTGCATTTATTTATTTATTTAATTAATTAATTAATTTTACAATTCATTTACAATGCATGGGTCTCACTAACAATCATATCAATAAAACAATATAGTATTAAAATTGAACACGGCCGATATGAGCATTAGCAGATATGTACTGCTGCTACCCAACTAAATGCCAGGACTTGTTCCAGGGCAGCGAGCTTTCTAGTTTTTAGTTCACATATATTCGGCGATTTTATAGATAAAATCAATGATGTCACCCGACTATATTCACCACGCTGATTATGAATCTCAAATAATCTGTTTTTTTTTTGAGCATGCCAATTCTTTCAAATGGGAATAACATTAATATGTAACTTTCAGGTACCTCATTTTAGTTCTTATTGTTTAATAATAATATTATGAATTTAATATTTAATATGTAGATTACAATGTGTAATGTAACATACCTGATCATATAGGTACCTACATACGTTGTTTTTTCCAGTTTTGTTTTGATACTTCCTATTGTGTGATTATTTTTTGTATAAAGTGCTTGGTGACTATTATTATTCTTATAATAATTATCTATTTTATATGTATACTCATGTACATGGATTCAGCTCTATTTTTTTTAATTATTTTATTTGTCTGCCGTGTAAAGCCGACTTTAGTCAACACTATTGTCGAATTAATATTTATGCTTTAATCGTTTTATATCTACATTTAAACTGACGAATTCTAATATGCGATAATTACCTTTAATTAATAATTCATGCTTTTATTGTATATTCTGAATGAATAAATTGAATACTGAATACTGAATACTGAATCATTATTCGGTTTTTCAATAAATAAGCTAGATACAGAGATTCAAAATTTTCACAGACTGCGTCAACAGATCAACCATTTCTTTTAGATTAGGTATCGTGAATATAGTCGGGTGTATCGGATAATATCGATAACAATTTGCGAAATTACAAAAATTACATTTTGTGAAGTTTTCATAATAACTCAATATTTTAGAAAAAAGAGTCGTGAAAAAATATCTTTGCAATATTAAAAAAACTACTTTCAAGGTTATATTCAATGACCCGTATTGATGACAAAAATCTTTGAATTTTCATTGGTTTCAGGATACCTTTTGCTAAAATACTGCATTATATTGGATTATAGTCATTGTTATACCATTGAAATACTAAAATATACTACATAGGTGGCATAGCGTGTAGGTCGCCTGATCTTACATTAGGTCCCGGGTTCGATTCCCGGCTGAGTCACCATTTTCCGGTGGGATCCAATTAACGGAATTGCATTTTCAATTCTGTCGATCGAATGCAATAACAAGACACACACTTACATACATGTTACACGCACACATTCATATAACACGTCATAGTAGGGTTGGTTGTAAGAGATTGTCATATGACAATAAACCAGCCCATTGTGACATTTTCACAATAAAGAGTATAAACAAACAAACATATTTTTGCTTTCGTAGTCTTTGACACATATACTATCGGGCGGTGGGGAATAGCTGGGGGGGGGGAGGGTTGACTGTTTGCCGGGAAAATCTTGGGGTGACACAACCGATTTTTTTACATACAATGACATAGGGTTAAATTTTAGCTGTAACTTGTTTCCACAATGATGTTAGACTGGCTGACGACATAGTAACATATAACTTTCATGAAAAGTCAAATGACTTTTACCACCATATGTCCACCATATGTCCACCATATGTCCGGTCGTTGTTGGTCGGTGGAGACGTTTTGTTGAAACATCGATTCCAAAGTTGACCGGCTGGCAACACCCGACCTTCACACGAGCAAAAAGAAGGCGACACGCGCTCCGCTTTGCTCCTTTTTTTCCAGCGTTTTTGCACCTCATCGCCATTTTTTTCCACCAATCTGTCATAATTTATAGTGGTTGCATATATGCAGGCGTTTTTGCCGTACCTTCGCTAATTAGGGCCGGCCGCGGCGGTGTAATAGCCGAGGTAAACGGGCAATAATTAGATGATTGCCGTGCACAACGACACTTTACATCACATTACGACCTACCTAACACTATTTGCACAACGGACACATCGGCAATCTGCATTCGATCTGCAATTTATACGAGATCTTATCCGATGAATAAGGAAGCTAATCGCTATTTTATTCATTATTTTGCATCACGCAATGGACATTTATTGTTTTTATTTTATTTTGTAAACAAACACAGTTTAAAAAATACCAATCACAAAAAAAAAATCTATGACTGAAAAGTTTATGCTATTGATCGTTAACTAGACGTGTGAAATGGTCTCGTTTGCATTTCTCTTGAACTAAAATCGGAAATTAGTTCATGTGAACGATGTCTCATTCACATGAACTAATTACATCAGAGCGGAATCTGAAATGAACGAAGCACTTCAATAATATTCGGGTTATGCACACGTTGTACAACTCGATTGTTAGAAGTCGCATGGAAACGAATGCAGCTATTTGGAATCCACATGAAGATACTTATACCCTCATGCTGGAAAAGGTACAAAAGTGTTTTTTGAGATTTCTGTACTTCAAGCAGTACGGATATTATCCATTTTTGTATCCGACTGCATTTATCACAGGCATGGTTGGCTATAATTCTCTCTGTCTCAGAAGAGAAATGCTGACCATGTCCTATGTTTTCAATCTAATTCGAGGTAAAACTGATAACCCTAGCTTACTACTAGCCAAGGTGGATCTATTCATACAAAATAATTATTTCCGATCACACCATCTTTTCGCGGAGCCGTTCTCGCGCACTAACCTTACGAGGTGGAACTTGTTGGCGCGTGCTTTGCGGCGCTTAAATGAAATTCACTCGATGGCACCAGATTTTGATAGTTTTACTGCCAATCCTCACTTGTTTATATTGAAGCTATTCATTATTTATTCTTACATGATAGGTAGTACTATAAGTGTCAATCTATTTGTATAGTTATGGTAATATCTCTATTAATTTTACTTCTCAATGCCTTGGTTTTACTGTTATGTTGATTAGTAATAAGTGAATAAACACAATAAATAAAAAAAATCACATTTCCGCATTCATATTACCCATCTATACTAATATTATACAGAAGGTATGTTTGTAATTTTGTAAGTTTGTATGATTGCAATTTTGTATGTAGCAGGTACTCTCCGAAACTACCCATCCGATTTCCAAAATTCAGTCACTACTAGAATGCTCCATTATCAATGAGTGCTATAGGCTATATTTTATTTTGATAAATATTGGTTTTCAATACGAAACCATGATATTTGTATATCAAGTCGGAGAAAAATGAGCTGGTGAGTTGCTTTATCGGCGTGTGCTGACGAAACGGTTTGGTATAGGTATGTGAAAACAATATACGACAAAAACATCGGCTTTAGAGATATCTATAAAAAATCGGTTGTTTCACCCCACGACTTTTCTGTCAGCAACTGTTCCATAGCCAGGAACTTAATTCATCTGAATATTAATATCATAAATCCTACCACAAACCCCCCAACCCCAACCTAGCGCCACTCTTTAACCCTCGAAAACCGAGATCGAAATCAAAATCGACTTGGACTTGGACTTTTCGACATTTTGAATTTTCCGACTTTTCCGACTTTTTCGACTATTCCGTCTTTTTCGACTTTTTCGACGTTTTTGACTTTTTCGACTTTTTTGACTTTTTCGACTTTTCGGATTTTGTGTCTTCCTTTGACCGTTGAGGAGTTCTCTCGTCGGGAGCCAAAGCATGACATCAGCGATGTCATGGTGAAACTTGGAAGCTGCTTTCATATTTGAAAGCTTACACAAAATTTTGGGTCTCTGCTGTTGACCGTTGAGGAGTTCCCCCTTCGGAAGCCGACCCAGGGTACATCAGCCATGTCATGGTGAAACTTGGAAGCCGCTATCATAAATGAATGCTTACACAAAATTTTGGGTCTCTGGCGTTGACCGTTGAGGAGTACCCGCGTCGGGAGCCAAACCTGGGTGGACGGATTTCAACCACAATCATTTCAGCTCATGCCATGATCAAATGATGCCTGCATGCCAAATTTCAGCTCAATCGGATGTAGCGTTTCGGCGCTATCGTCGGAGAATACACACACACAGACACACACACACACACAAACACATAGAAGTGCGTCCACAATACTTTCCTTAAACAGGAAAGTAAAAGTTTGGGACACCACATATCCTACTTCTATAAGCCACAATAACTGCTTTTACGTCTCAAACAATAATAAAATAAGTTGGCTGTGGGCTCGATTGCGTTTCTTCGTGAACTAAAATCGAAAATTAGTCCGTGTGAACGAGACAGGGCAATACGCTAGAGCGGAACGTGAAATGAATGGTCGTCACTTTTCGCATTAAAACTACCCACAAATGATAAAGCTTCTGAACCTATACACCGCACGAAATGTGTTCAAATTTATTCGGACGAGTAGGTATAAGTTCGACAGGTAATTTTTATCGACGATCGTTCATTTCATATTCCGCTCTAACGTATTGCTCTATCTCGTTATCTTGAACTAATTTCAGTTTTAGTTCACAAGAAAAAAATGTTTGTGGAAAACATTTATTTATTTATTTATTTAGTAACACATCTAGTAAACAATTAATGTCATATTTGTAAGTAAGATGTTAGCAAGAAATTGATGCGACATTATTTTTAATGTTTGACACAGTCGCCTAACTAGGCCTAGGTTTTTTTCTAAGGCAGACTTTTAATGACTAGATATTAAGTGTGCACTGTCAACTTAAACTATAGTTAGTACTTATGTTTAAAACAATAAATCAAGAATACTTATCATTTATGTATCACTTATGTATTTGCTTATATGACTCCCCCCTTCTTAATTCCCACCTCCCCTTATGTGAGTTTATTCTTCATAGAAAATGTGTTAAGTGTTAAGTGTTAAATTATTAATGTGTAAGTGGAATCATGTTATTAGCATTATCTTTGAAATTTAATAATTTTGTAACCAATATTTTGTAAAAGCCAGTTGTTTCCTCAACGATAATAAAATAAAATAAAAATAAAATAAAATAAACCGTTAATATAACGGGTGGTCAAGAAAGATAAAATTAGCCATTTACCTACTCTAAGTTTTTAGGCGATATTGTTATAGAGATATCATGCTACTAGGGTTGTCGACTACAGCGGGCGAGCCCGTCACCTCAGGAACTTTTAACGATTAGTCATTCTATCTCCCTGGAGTGAGCGCAGAAGACTTGAGGACAAAAACAGTCCACCGTCTAGCTCCGCCACAAGCCCAAGGAGTGTTACCCAGCGGGCCTACACTCGGTCCCTCACTTCCAATTGTGATCAGATTACTCCGGTCTCTCGATTGGTTACGAGTTCGAAGTCGCTTGCGCGGTCCTCTCCCTTACGAAGCGGTGAAACGGTGTTTACCGAATCTATCGCGGACCACAGCGTCCTTTGCCCGGATGTTCACCCAGGATCGGGTAGCCGATGGTCGTTTCAAGAGCAGTCGCCGTAAGGTCCGCAACCACCCCCGCTCTATAGGAAACAGTACTGCTTCGGGCGTCATTTTTCCAAGATGGCGGCTCGAGCGCAACAGATAGAGTTGGGGACTTTTAGTATGTTTAACAGTACGCATCAAAGAACATCTATGCCAAGTTTCAAACTATTACCAATTATTTCCGTCAAACGTCGAAATTCGTTCCTATTTGACTGGGCTACCTGTGCAAGGAGCAGAATCTTCCTAGAATATTTCTGTGGCAATTAGGCAAAACTACATAAGTCGTTTTTTGGCCAAAATGAGTTATAATGACCACTTAACAGCGTTTTTTTTACTCTTTCATTGGGCAAAACTACATAACTCCAAGCACAATATAAAAGAAGTTATAGCACCTACTATCTCACTAGTTATATATTGTTGAGATAAGCAAAACTACATATGTGTAACTTATGTACTTTTGCTTAACTATTGATAGGTGGTAAGATTTGATACATATTATTTTAAAATTACACATATAGTTTGAGAGAGCACTAATATTTTATTCCATGTGCCAATTTTAGTCATGCTATAAAAAAAATAGATTAACAGATTTGAAGTTGTCATAAATTTTAAAATGCTCTCCTGAGAAAATGGTATTTCTGGTCTTATGTAGTTTTGCCTAATTCTCCACGTACACTATCAACCCTGAGATTGTCAACTGTATCCAAATATCCAACACCTCGATATAGGCGGCAGCATTCACCCGAAGCCTCTGCTGAAAACTTCGAGTTGCGGGAAACTTCGAGTTTCAAACGAAATTTATTACCTATTAAAAAAACACAACATGTGATAAACTTCAGGCTGCTTGTAATTGTTGAGGAGATGTTTTTCTCGGATAGGTCTCTGATCCAGATTTTTTTAAGACATAAACTGCCCTGCCTAAAGCACAGTTCTTCGTGCACAACTCGACCTCAGAGAGATCAAAGTCCCTCGCAATGGTCTTCATGGACGTCGTAGGGGCTTCGATCTCTTGGACTTGTTGGACAGGTTGTATAGTTAGTATGAGTACTGTAATATTTATTATTTATTTAGGTACATAGGATTAGGTATACAGTTCATTCATAGGTCATGTAATCTTATAATAATTATATAAATGATTTAATAATTAATATAGGGAGGTTTAACACATCTTACATGACCTTTACTGCCAATAGCACATCTAACTAGGCGATAATTTGGCCCGTCTCTAGATGTGCATATTTTTATGCAATTTTAAGAAATGAAGTGTTTTTTTTAAAATAAATTATTTGGACCCACCACCTGTATATACACATAAATATACCAATTTTATAAAAAATATAGCTATGTAATAAATATATATATTTATAGTTGTAATTTAATAAAATTTAATTAAGAAAAATAGATAAGTGATACTAAATAAATTGTCGTGCGTTGCAAAGAAGTTGATCAGATTTTACATATCCCTTGTTAAGTAGCCATCTATTAAGGTTTGCTTTAAATATTTTTATGTTAGGATAATTTTTCATGTCTTCACTAAGGGAATTATATAATTTTGGGGCTATGTAGAATATATGTCTCTGGGCAAATGTTGTCCTGACTGATGTATAAAAATAGTATGGGATGTAATAAATAGTATGGGATGTAAAAATATCGGACGTAGATATTCTTCTTCTTTAGTGGGTTCCTATCCCGCCTTATTTAGTGTGCTTTAACTTATAAAGAAGATAGACCAAGTACTCAGGTTTTATAAAGTTCCTGACGAAAATATTGTTCTTCTTATAATGTGTTTCTTTTTCCGTGGGTTCCCATCCCGTCTTATCTAGATAGCTTAAATTCATACCTAAGTACTCAGGATGTTTAAAGTTTTGCACAAAAATATTCTTCTTCTCCCGATATTTTTCGTTTTTCGTGGGTTTCTATCTCACCTTATTTAAAGTGCTTTAACTTCAAAAAAGATCGACCAAAAAAACAGAATGTTGTTCCGGAAGAAAATATTCTTCTTCTTCTGTGGGTTTCTATCCCGCCTAATCTAGATTGCTTTAACTCACACCCAAGTATTCACTATGGATTAATATTTGTAAGACCTTATCTAAAGTACTTTAAAAGATTTCCAAGTGCTTATGATGCAAAATGGGTTTTGGGTAATGGTGTTTGGGAGGTGGGGGGAGGTTAGGATGGTGTTGGGGGTTTTGGGGGGTTGAGGGTTTGGTGGGTTTGTGTGGTGGTGGGGTAGGGTTCAGGGATAGGGTTGGGGAGGGCTTTGATATCGGGAGGTTAGGGGGGCGGGACGGGTGAGTGGGGAGGTGGGGCATTGGCGAGCGTTGAAGGGGGAGAAGTGGTGTGGCTGGAGGGGTTATGGGGAGTAGGTGGAGGGTTGAAAGGGGGGCGGGGGTTGGGGGTTGGGATTAAAGGTTTTATATGGAAGATTTCCACTAAAACTACCTGATGGAAAATTCTGAGATAGTCGAGTTAGGGCTCGATTGTTTACTTGTCTTGAGTAGGTACTTTCCTTTACACATGATGACGAGGGTCTTAAAGTAGAGCCGGTAGATCGTCGCTGGAACTTCCTGATGAAATGTAAAGCTCGGTTTCAAAAAACTTTTTTTTTCTTCTTTTTATTCATTTGCTAGTAGTCCACGAAGAAACGCAATTTAGTGAGCGACCACCTAGTGACACGTAATAATTACAATTAATATTCCATCAACGGAATACACATATATTGATAAAACTACAAATTGTATTAATCATCAAAAAGAATATTATAAAAAAACAACAAAGCATTTTGCAGATTACAATCATGAATTTCAAGGTAGGTTCTGATTTGAATTTTAAAATGATTTCTATATTCAAACCGCAACGAATTGTTAAGGTGACTCCACTCTGTAATTGTATTGTCTATAATTTAAATAAAATGAGCGATGCATGTACTTTAAAGCTTTTATAATAGTTTGTTTTGTTTCTACTTCTTCTTGTGAAATTTTCTAATTTATCAATTTAGGTTTATTATCATACGACAATCTCTTACAACCAAACCTACTAAGAAGTATTTATATGTGCCTATATGTGCATTTAACAAGTATGTAAGTGTGTGTCTTGCTATTGCATTCGATCGACGTAATTAAGATACAATTCCTTTAATTTTATCCCAAAGGAAAGTGGTGATCCAGCCGGGAATCGAACCCAAAACCTTACAATGGGCGACATAGACACTATGCCGTCGGGGGAGTCTGGGAACTGTATTGTTTCCTATAGAGCGGGGGTAGTTGTCTACCTTACGGCGACTGCTCTTGAAATGACCATTGGCCATCCGATCCCGGTTCAGAGTCGGGCAAAGGACGCCTTGGTCCGCGATAGATTCGGTATACTCCGTTTCACCGCTTCGTAAGGGAGAGGACCGCGCAAGCGACCTCGAACTCGGAACCAATCGAGAGACCGGAGAAATCTGGTCACAATTGGTAGTTAGGGCGCGAGTGCCGCCCGCCAGGTAACATACCTGGCTACTCGCGGTAAGGCGTTGGTCTCTAACGGGTTGTGGCGTAGCTAGACGTCGGATTGTTATGTCCCAAGTCTTCTACGCTCACTGCACGGTCGATAGAACGAACAATCGTTAAAACGTCCTGCGGTGACGGGTTCGCCCGTTGTGGTTGACAACTCAATATATGTTTGTCGGAGTGCACAATCGATTGGCTTTCGCCGCACGGTGCGCAGACCGTCCAGGAGCGCCAGAGGTTTGATTCCCAGGGGAAACTGACTCCGTGCGTGGAGGCCGTCGGATGGGTGTTGACCCGTGAGTGTGACCGACCCTGAACACATGGGTCTTCGTGGCCAACCCATCATGGGCCCGTTAGCTCTCCTTTCACTCAGTAAATTCTTTAATTAAACTTTATCTTTTTTAAATAAGAATATAATGGTTTTTCGACATAACCACTATTAGTACCCAATCATGATGCCACTCTTCCTTAGATTCCTTTTGTTTCAGAATTTTACATTTCATATTTTCAGAGTAAAAATGAAATTTTCAGTAAAAATGGCATAAACATCATTGGCCGCAGAAACGGTCCACAAATGATTTTATTTCCATGCAGTGTAAAGCCCTCTCTATAGACGTACATCGAGTCAGCCATCCACTAAATGTCGTATATTTTGTCGGCACCGTTTATGGCATCATTTTGTGGGTTCGCAGACCCGTCGTTCACATTGTTTCAGCTATTAAAATTTGTGCGTTTTCGCGACGCATTGTCCTGCCATATGCGGTGCATTTACAAGCAGATAAATTAGCAGTGATGTCTGAATGAAACAGTTGGAATGTTGTCCAATTCTTCAGGAATGAATCAGTTTCTCATTGTAATCAATTTTTACTCACTTTTACATAAGAAAAATTGAAAACTAAATGCGAGTTTTGTAAAAGTAGATACTTTCAGATCAGACAGTATTTAGGCCATGTAAATCTCGAGTTGAGTTAGCATGCCAGACTCTGGGAGACCTGGCTCTAACGTACTAAGAAAGCTGTAATTTTAATTAATACCTCTATGGTTTTTTGAAAAATTTATTCATCAATAGACAGTAGATGCAATACAGAACTCGAAACAAATGGTCAGAGTGCTTAGCAATAGAATGCGTGGTGTCAGGATTACTTCATACATGTCACAAAAATGAAGTCCATTATATTCCGCGGCACATTAGACCAATGCGTAATAGTTACCGACAATACATACCGGCGTATTTTCAGCGACTTTATTTTTGTGATATGTATGGAGTAGTGCTGACGCCACGCGTTCTATTGTTAAGCAGCCTGACCATTTGTTTCGAGTTCTTTATTGCATCCACTGTCTACTGATGAATTTCCAGCTTTCCCAAAACCCTTTGGGGGTACTAATTAAAATTACACCTTTCCTAGTACGCCAGCGCCAGGTGTCCCGGAATCTGGCATGCTGACTCTACCCCGGCATTCTATGGTCCAAATACTGTCTGATCTGAAAACTCTTGCACTTTTTTGTTGCCAGAGAAGTACAAATGTTGTCTAAAGTGACAAGAAGATAGAACACCAACCAAAACGAGTATTAAAGTTTACGTTTATTCTTGTTTACAAGTTTACTTTTATTCTTGTTTACGAGTATTAAAAGATGCGAAACGGGCATATCTAGGCCAAGATTTAAAATTACGTTACGCCGAAAATGTTCGTATGTAAAAAATGTCTCCCTAATAAGAGTTTAAAGCAAAACCCCAAAAGTGTAATAATGAGCAACAATGTATGGGACCAGTTCCCATACATTGTTGTTGTTGCACATTGTCCATTTGCACTTTTATTTTAATTAATTTATTTTATACGAAATATAATTTTTTAAGTCTATTTTATTTTATTTTATTAAAAAAATACAGCGTAACAGTAATAAAATATGAACATAATATATAACGATAGAAAACCAATTATGTTTTATAATATTTACAATATAATTATTATTTATTCCGTAGCCGGCGATTGGGGAGGGGTTCGCCGTCGCAGCAAATATGCTGCTGTTGGTACCGCTGGATCTCGTACTCCATTCACGATTCGCTTCCATTCTTGACGATTTTTTGCCACGTTTCGAGCATCCCTAGCCGATAATCGTTGATTCTTAAGGTCGTCTTTGATGTTATTTAACCAAGTTTTCTTCGGTGCCGATCGCTGAATTCTCCATTCTGTCGGACGGTCTCGCCAAAGAAGTTTACGTCGCAATATAACAGGAAGGAATACAAAATAATAGCAAGGTACACAAAATATGCAAAATAATAGTAAGGCATACAAAATATGCAAAGCAATACAAAGAAAACAAAAGAGAAAGTTAAATTTGGAAGTAAGATCGCTATGTGTGGGCATGTGGGTGTTGGTTTATAGGGGTTGGTGTGTTTCTGTGTGATGGAGCGTATGTGTGTGTGTGTGCATGTGTGTGTGTGTGTGTTTGTGTTTGTAAAGCGTGTGTGCATGTACGTGCATATGGGAATACGGGATGCTAACTCTATCCAATCTAAACTCCAGCTTTTCTCGTACCTCTTTAACAACGAACAGGCTACTGTCGGTTATTTAAATATGTCAATATCTTTGGAGCCTATATTGCATGCATGCATAGCACATGGCAATTGCTTATATGTATTTAAACTATAATTTGATAAATGTAGTAGAAATACAATTTATACTACATTTATCAAATTCGTGTTAAGAAATACAATATGTCTCAAAATAAGTTACCGATGTTAGTACCACCTCAACACAGGTTCATACCTAGTGAGGTGGTAAACCGATATGTCAAAAGTTGAATTTCCTTTCTAAGCTAGGTATAATATGTAGGTACACGTATTATAAAATGTTTTTGTGTTAGGATAAGGATTTTCTTTTTGTAAATTGTAACTTGAATTATGGAAATAAATAAATAAAATAAATAAAACAAGCTGACTACAACGGGCAAGCCCGTCACCTCAAGAAGTTTTAACGATAGCGATCGTTCTGTCTCCCTTGAAGTAAGCGTAGAAGACTTTGGCACGAGACAGTCTACTGTCTAGTTACGCCAACTCGCCCGTAAGAAGCCAACGCCCTACCGCAAGACACCGGGAATGTTCAACCAGCGGGCCAACCTCGCTCCCTTACTACCAGTTTCGGCCAGATTAACCCGGCTTCCCGACTGGTTACGGGTTCGAGGTCGTTTGCGCGGTCCTCTCCCTTACGTTAGGAGTAATTCGGAGTCTACCGAAATCTATGCGGACCACTGCATCCGTTTACCGGCTACCAATTGCTCGGGATCGGGCGGCCGATTGGTCGTTTCAAGAGCGGTTGCTGTAAGGTTAACAACCACCCCCGCTCTATTTGATACAAAGCCGCTATCAGACTCCCCTGGCTATCACTCGGAATGCACCGTCGATTGGCAACGCCGCACGGTGCGCAAACCGTCCAGGATCGCCTGAAGGGCGATTCCCAGGGGAACTGGCCCTCAGGCCAGCGTCCTACCTGGGCTCGCACTGCTGCGTGGAGGCTACGGGCTGGGTGCTGACCTGTGAGTTGGCCCGACCCCAACATATAATTTCACAACTAGAGCTGTCAACTACAACGGACCAACTTGTCACCTCAGAAAGTTCTAACGACATATGATCTTTCTATCTCCCGTGAGGTAAACGCAGAAGACTTAGGACAAAAACAGTCCACCGTCAAGCTCCGCCACACGCCCGTAAGAGGCCAACGCCTTATCCGCGAGATAGCCAGGTATGTTATCTAGCGGGCTTACACTCACTCCCTCACTTCT
The DNA here is from genome assembly GCA_944548615.1 of Micropterix aruncella. Taxonomy (NCBI): domain Eukaryota; kingdom Metazoa; phylum Arthropoda; class Insecta; order Lepidoptera; family Micropterigidae; genus Micropterix; species Micropterix aruncella. Next base: position 25,768,188 of record OX155968.1, read on the forward strand.
AGTTGCGACCAGATAACTCCGGTCTCTCGATTGGTTACGAGTTCGAGGTCGCTTGCGCGGTCCTATACCTTACGTAGCGGTGAAACAGTGTCAACCGAATCTATCGCGGACCACGGCATACCTTGCCCGGCTGTTCACCCAGGATCGGGTTGACGATGGTCGCTTCAAGAGCAGTCGCCGTAAGGTCCGCAACCACCCCCGCTCTATAGGAAACAGTACTGCTTCCAGACTCCCCCGACTGTTAGTCAGAGTGCACAGACGATTGGCTGATGCCGTACGGTGCGCAGACCGTCCAGGAGCGCCAGATGGTTGATTCCTAGGGAAAACTAGCCCTAAGGCCAGAGTCCTGCCCAGGCTCTCACAATTTCATAATACTTTTGGCAATAATTTCACAATACTTTTCTTATAATTCGTAAGGAAAAGTAAACAAAGCAGGGCGGAAAATCGATAAGCTTGACACATCAGACACTCATAACTGTGGCCTCATTTCAATTGAACCATTTTCATTAACCCTTTAATCCTAATGTGTTTCACACACGGTTGATTCATGAAATGACGGCGGGCTATGCGGCCCGGCAGTAATCTCAAGGTTTTTCGTGTTTTCCAACACGCAAGGGTTGATTTTCAGAACTTAGTCATAGGCTGAAGCTTGAGCATTGCTCACTCGGATTGTGTGTCATGTATTCATATAAGCAAATGATGACTTACTCAAGTCACTAACTAGAATTGACAAATTATGTAATAGAATTCCTTATAAGTAGTCAAAGGGACGTTTAAGTATTACGTAACGCAATTTGGGGGGAATGTTTTGTAAAACGTTACGATGCATTACAGGGGTGGGAGGGGGGTTCGAACAACGCGTTACGTAACTTTGTTTTTTATTTTTTTTTAAGTATATTAGTAAAAAAAAGCTAAAATAGCAGAATGCATCAGAAGAACAATGGAGGGAGGAGGGAAACGGCATAATTTAAAGTAAGATTAGTAGTAAAAGTTTATTACGGACAAATTTGAGCCCATTTTCATATATTTTAAACTTAATAAATCTTTTAAACGCCTTTGTTTCCATCTTTCTTGTGGAGAGTAGTAGCTGGTGAAAGAGCTTATAGCTCAAATATCCAAAGGACTTTTGTGTCTGCGTAAGGCGTACTTTAGGCAGGATAACGTCATCACGTCTGCGTGTATTGTGGGAGTGCATATTCCCGTTTACCTCTTGTTCGTTAATATTTGATTTAGCATATAGTAGACATTGTTAAATATATTGAGACGTAAAAGTCAGTATTTTGTACTTAAGAAAATATGGTTTGCAGTGCGTGTCACGGGATACTCCTGCAATTGCTCTTAGTGCACTTTTCTGTAAAATGAAAACCCTAGAACTATCTGTGGCATTCCCCCATATCAGTATACCATAAGTCATTTTAGAATGGAAATAACGCGTCGGTGAAGAACGCCTTCAAGCAAGCACTGGTTTCTGTCCACGAGAGTTTTACAGAGCGGAGGAATTAAGCAGCTTTCATTAAAATGACAAATCTGCATAGATGATAGGAGGCAATATATCTATTAATTAAATATATGTTTTTCATATGTTTTTGGGTTTAAATTTCCTTTATAAAGCAGCAACTTCATAGGTAAGGACCTAATATTAGGATATATTATTATCATAGCTTTGTTAATTTATTTATTATTTTTTAATCCTTTTATATTTCACGATGCAGTTAAACTGACATGTAATGACAATTCGCAACTATGTTCAAAGTTGATAGGTCAAAAACTAAGAACGAATGCCAAACCCTTTACCATTTGCCAAACCAACATTCGTATTTAATTCATAAATAAATATGCCCTTCGAGTAGCGGCATAATTTCATGGCAGACCGCGGCAATTTATTGGAATTTCTTGCAATATCGCCGCGCTCCACAAAAAGTACGATAACTATGGAACTACTATAGCAATCATAAAAAGAATAACTGTGCAATAATCGCATTGAAATTTCGTATATATAATATTGGAAGCTCATTTATAAAACAATTAGATAATTATGAATAAATATGAGAAATTCGAAAAAGCGAAAAAAACGACATTTATAACTTGTACTTGTCTTACGGAAAAATACGAAATCCTATTTGGAAATTGTCAATAATATCGTGATATTTATTAGATTCTCTATCAAAGGTAATATTTCGTTTTGCTTATTTACATACAAAAATATTTAGATATTAGCTTATAAAAACCAGTAAAAATTTTGATGAATTCTCGAAAAAAAAAATGATGATGTTTGACAATGGAATTGTACAAGAAATGTCCGCGAAATGACGCGTGAAATTATTCTAGCAGCCGTCTATATATCTATGGTAATAATGAAATATTTGGTATGGATTTTAGGATGCGTTCGAATTAGAAAATAATATTATTGTGCGCTCCGGGAGCAAGCCACCAATATTGTTACGTACAATATCCGTTACGTAGTCAAAGGTGTTCTGATGTGCAACCAAATTTGGTCGTTACGTAGCCGAAGGGTCCGGCCTTAGTAATTTTGATTTTGCCATTATGTCGCAAGTAGATACCAATATTTTTTCGTTGTTTTTCGGCAAAAAATCTTTAGACTTCTTCAAATAACCTTATGAATGAATGTCAGTTTCAAAGGCCTTTGATAGCGACCTCCCCTTTCCTCGTTGGCACACCTTCTGCAAATATCATTCAATGTTTCGAAGATATCACTTGTATATATCTATTGCTCACATCCGTTTACACTTTGTATGTAAAAAGATCAATATTTGCTGTTCTTGAATGATTGCCTATAATCTGCGAAAAACATTGTTACTCACTGCCATATACCAAGATATAACACGGAAGGTCACTGCAGTTATAATGTCCTTGTAGCAACGTATACGCTTCCATCAGGTCTCAACGCTTTCGCCTGTGCTGCAGCACAGTATACCTGGAGAACATTAGACGCACCCTCGAGCGACAGGGTATTGCAGGGAAAGGGTGCGAATGAAGTGAGCAGTGGGGTACGTCTCGACTAACTCCTTTAGTTGGCGTTATGCGGGTGCGAAGGTTGGCGAATCTCTCAAACGTTTGAACATCTGCGTTGGCGGAGTAGTAGACATGTGGATTTTATTAGACACAATTATTAGACAGAATTATTTAAACACAATGATTCCGCATCAATCCTAACTAGGCAACATCTGTTTCAAGGAAGACACCAATTTTACGTCATAGCAAATTAAATACTCGTAGAAAAACTGTCTGCAAACTCGTTTGAGAATCCAGCGCCAGCATATCTGATATCTCTATACATATTAACGCCAGTTTAATCTGTGGGATAATGCAATTAGTTAGATAGATTGCGGGAATTGCGGGGATAGGGGATTGTGGGGATAGGGTGCGAGGGAAGTGAGCAGAGAGGTACGTCTCGACGAACGCCTTTGGTTAGCGTTACGCGCATGCAAAGCTCGGCGTATTCTCTAAACGTTTGAACATCTGCGTTTGCAGAGTAGTATACATGTGACATTAATGAAGCAGATTTGAAATATGATAGAAATGAATTCAATTTCATGACGGCCCTTTGAGTGTATACTTCTCTGTTTAGAGATCTCTCCATGACGCTGCCGTCCATTTATATAATGAAAGTACCGCTGTACGTCCGCAGAAACATATCCGATTTTAAAGGAAATGGTGTAAATCACCACTATTCAACAAGATCACGAAGCATGCATACGTTCGGTAAGTCATGCATTAATTATCAGAGGAAAGCTTGTATCGCCGGCCAAGCGGTCTAAAATAAACTCAGCGAGCACATTAGACAGGCGCAATCTCTTGACGTGTTTGAGAGCCGCCTTAAGAAGTACTCTACAGATAAGGCGTTTTACTCACTTGAGGAATAATACTTGAGACTAAAATGCTTGGTGACTAAAGTGTTAATGTTTTGTACTTGTAATTGTGTAAAATGTCTTTGCATTTCTTTTGTATTTTCTCTTTTACATTAATTATTCTTGTATTTTTTCTTTGGTTTCCTCTTTTATTTCTATTTCTATTTCATTGTGTATTTCTATTATTTTCTAACGTTTTCGTAATTATTTATTTTATTATTTATTTATTAATTTACAATAACTTCATATAATATGTCATATAAACACCATTTACATAATATGGTTGAGTTGGGAGAGATTGAGCACATCCTATGGTGAAAATGTTTATCCGCATTCCTAACTAGGTCAGAGACCCGTATCTAGGGATGCTGATATCTTTTGTTTAATTGTATCGACGAGCTGACTCTTTTGATATTATGAACTTAAGTTGCATTGCATAATACATAAGAATATATACATATATACATACACATACATACGCACATACATAAATATATATATACATTCGATGGCTTCAATCAAAACCTGGCTAGACCTAAACCTACTTACATTAAATGTTGGCAAAACAAAATACATCCCATTTAGCATCGATGTAAGAGGCCAGCCGGATGATCACCATCATCTTATCATTCACGACTGCAAGAGAGATGCCACGTGTCGTTGTCAGCCAATCGGACCAGTCAGAGAGATAAAATATCTCGGAATAATTATAGATAGACACCTACGGTGGGAATTACATACCGAGTGTCTAGTGAAAAGACTAAGGAAACTGATTTATATATTTATTCAATTGCGAGATATTCTCGGCCTGCCCTATTTAAAAATTATATATTACGCTATATGCCAATCTATAATGACATACGGTATACTTGGATGGGGAGCTTGCGGAAAAACCCTCCTCCAGAAAGTGAACGTTGTCCAAAAGGCAATAATTAGAATCATGTTAAGGAAGCCTAGGCGATATCCTTCTGACGACCTGTATGTTGAGGCACAATTGCTTGATTTGAGGCAGTTGTATTGCCTCAAAGCAATAATTCGTCTTAAAAACAACAATGAAGACGAATATTGTGTTTCTCCGGAAAACAGGGAGAGATCAGGTCGTTATAAGGGAAACTTTGAAGTGCCGAAACGTCTAACGTCTTTTGGACAACGTCATTACAGCTTTCTTGCTCCAAGAATGGTTAATATCATGAGTAAAGAGAACATATTGGAAATTAGCAGCAAACAACAAAAATATCACCTTACATCATGGTTAATAAACCTTGGTAGGAGAGAGACCGAGAAAACATTCATCACAATTTTAAAATAAATAAATATATTTATTTTCTATTTATTTTATACAGGTATTTTTATTAATTCTTATATATTATTAGTTATTATTATAAATGATTATTTATTATTGCTATTATATATTATTATTATTATTATTTAGTATTACTTGTCTATAGTTCTAATATTATTTTGGTGTAGTGAGAATTTCATTTTAACTTGATTTGATTAAAAAAAAATATATTTTTGGTTTGGAATTTAACTTGATTTGATTCAATTTTTTATTTTTAGTATGTATTTTTTAATCATTTGTATTGGTGTTCTCCTTAGAACAGGCTCTGCCTAGTTAGGAGCAACACAATCAATGTTAAGTGCTAACGGTGTAATTTTTTTTGTGGAGCAATAAATAAAAATAAACATAATACCTACACATATATATAAATAGCAAATAATACACGAGATTTGATATTAATAGTTAGTAATATATAATTTAATAAAACAACTTAAATTATTAGCGAGAGCAATTGAGACTCAGCATACATTGAACCCCTTTCAAGTGGTACTTCTTTATAAGTATTTTGAATGAATTTAAGTTGTTTGCATTCTTATAACTCTCATTCAAATTATTATAAAATCTCGGCGCAAGGAAGTAAAAATGCCTTTGGGCAAATGAGGACTTTACAATCGGAATATTATAATTTGACCCAGTAGCTTGCCTTGTGTTTTTAATTTGTTGGCTTCTTGTCTGCTGATCCTTGATTCTGTGAAACTCAATTAGTAATTGTTTTATGAATAATTGCCTCACATCAAGTACTCCATATTCTGTAAAGAGTTTCGCTGAGGGGTATCTAGGGGTTTTTTTATTGATGAAAAGATGTATTTTTAATTTTTTTTTATATATAGAAAAGACGTTTGCTTAACTGTATGTATGACTTGTAATTGTATACCATTATACCAATAAAATGAATCTGAATATGAAGGTAGCACTTATGTAGTAACGACTATGAATATCAATTTTGAGGGTGGTACATAAGTATCACTCGAAAGTATGGACTGCGAATACGGCTGTTAAATCCTCAAAATCCTTGACGCTAAAATTTAATCTGATGAAAATTTTATAGAAAAAAACTCACAGAATTCGTTGGGACTAATAAATGCGTTCTATAGGTGGATGATGACCTATGCCAAAGACCGTAAATTTTATTAGCTGTGCGGTTTCAACCGCCGTTTAATATTTAAAAAATCGGATTATTTTTATATAATTCAGAGTACTTCGGCATAGACAATAATTTTAGTCATATTTTCGTGGGTATATACTGGTTTTCGCCGCAACCTGATCTAGATAAGACATGCACATTTCATCTCGGTAATGCTCGGTTCTCAGCCGCCTTCGGCCCCCGACCTACCACGTCGCAACGCACGCCCCGCGACATTACTTACTTTTCGCTATGCTTTCTGTAGTGGCAAATCCAGCGGTCAGCGGTTAAACCGATCGAAAATCTGCCACCTTATTTTAGGGTAGCCATAGAACGACAAGGTGCAATTTTGGTGGCACCCAGGGGTGATGTGAACCGGCGTTTTACTGCCGATGGCACACCAGGTACTCGTAGAGGCGTGTCTCTCCTCGATCGAGTTGTTATAAAAGGCAACCTTAAGCTCTTGTATCGTACGGTCTCCTTTTGCAGATTCCGCAGCGATCTCTTTTCCTATTTGATCGATCTAGTCTCCACTAGTTTGTAAATCTAGCCGCTCGCATAATTGAGGCATAAAGGTATAAGCTGTTATTGTCGCTTACCGTTTGAAGAGCAGTACTGTCCTGCGAAGCGTAGATATCGTCGGGGTCGGGTTATAAACTCGGTCCTGTCGAAGTCTGGTCTCGCGAAGTTCTCTCTTGTGCACTCAATTATCGAAAGTTTTCCGAACACTGAATCTAGTATTTTTGTCTCTACCGCTTGAAGGTTGAATAAAAAAACTGTTATGTCACTTTATAATTCCACTTTCAATGTGGCTCAAATAAATTATAAAGTCAATTATTTCTATTTGTTACATTGTATATGCGTGAAAGAATGAAAATTTTAAAACAAAATTATGTTACTTTGTTTTTTGTTGTTATTTTCCTTGCCTCTCGTTTCCATGGTTTCTCTCGTTTCCATGGTTTCTTTAATATGCTATGTTGGTGATTCCCTTATTCAAAACTGTAGAATACATTTATTCACGGCTTTGTTGTGTGCAATGTTTACGGTACTATGAATATTTTAATATTATTGGTAGTTAATTCTAAATACAACTATTTTGCCGAGACACTTTCTTTTTGCTCGGCTCCTAAGGGTCGTATCGGGATGCTAAATAGCCTATAATCTTCCTCAAGAATTGGGCTATAAATGCAAAAATAATTTATCAAATTCGATCGGTAGTTCCAACGATCAGCGCGTTTGAACAAACATACTCTTCGGATCTATCATTAGTATAGATATCCTCGAAAGTTTGTAAGAATGTATGTATGGATGTTTGTTACTCTTTCACGAAAAAACTACTGAATGGATTTTGATGAAACGTTACAATAATATAGGTTACACATCAGAATAATACATAGGCTATAATTTATAAAGATATAGTGTGAATTATTCTAAAATATAACGATAAGTGTCAAGTAAGTAGGAAAAAAATCTGCCATCTGCGAGCTATTCTGGCGTGCGCCGCAAAAACCGTTGGAGTTACACGTATATAATGTATAATTATATGTGTTTCTATTAGTAGTATTATCACAATTTTCCATCACCACGCGGGTGAAACCGTGGGGCGCAGGCCGCAGCTAGTACAGATATATATTTGAATATAATTTAACCTGATTAATTACGCAAACGATGACTAACCAACTTTCTTGATAGACTGTTGGATTTTTTTAGTTTTGTAATCTACGCATTAACCGCAGACAGGAAATGGGAGCGATAAGATCCTTCGGAAACGGAATACTTAGTCTTTTTAGGGAATTACTTGAGGAAGTTAGGTTTTTGGGGACAATTCCAGGTAATATAATTAGTAATAATTGTCCCTTTTATGTCAAAGTCTCCTCTGTAGTCGTTTCTCTATTACTGAAGTTTCTGAAAATGGATTTGTATTTGTTATGTTATTTTAATATTATTTATTGTGAAATGTCACAATGGGCGGGTTTATTATTATACACGGCAAATTTCTCCAGGTTTCAGAATATTTAGAATCAGGGAAACGAGAAATAAATCACGGTTAAATAGATAGATAGATAGATGGATAGATTTTTATTGGAAGTAGACTTACAGTACTTTCCGAACGTCTTATGTTTCTAGACATTTATGCCTTGCTTTTAGGCTTTACCATTGATTACTACACTATATAATCAATGGCTTTACGTAATAGTAATAATAATAATAATAATAACACTTTACAAATGGTTTTCATAGTTATGTTACACAACAACGACTTGACCAGACCAATGTATCGCTTAAAAAATCTTTAATTTTATAATAGCCTTTAGAGCACAACGTATCTTTAACAATTTTTCTAAATTTAGTGTCTGGTAAAAGGGTTAGTTCCTCGGGAAAAGTGTTATAAAAGCGAACACCGTCTCCAATGAAAGATTTACTCACTTTTGCTAACCTAGAGCCCGTAATGGCTAGCTTATTTTTGAACCTGGTGTTCCTATTGTGAATGTCACCCAACCTACGGAACCTAAACTCCTATCCGGTAACCTCCTCGAAAATGGTGGAACCTGGAAAGTACTCTGTTTGCCCTTTCACGTCGGATAGATCAGTTGCTCTGGGGGATAGCCTTTGGGCGTAGCTGAGCGGTTTGTGATTTTGTGCGGCGTCAGCCAAACGACTGTGCACTCCGGTGAATAATCGGAGGGGTCTGGAAATACTCTTATGTATACGTTTTCTAAGTTCTTAAAGGTGTCAACTACAACGGCAGTTTTAACGATAATAAGGTAAGCCAAGAAGACTTAGAGACGAATATAAATCTAGTGTTTAGCTAAGGTGAGGCACAGGAAAAGGTAAACAGCTGGTAGCCTCGCCCCCTGACTACCAGTTTTTAAAGATATCTCCGTCTGGAATTAACCATCAAGATACCTCAAACCTCCTAACCGGCTACGGGTTCGAAGTCGCCTGCGGGACCTCTACCTGCCGTGTATTCAGCGGTGATTCAATTTAAATCTATCGCGGACCTTTAGCGTCGATTGACCGGCGTTGAATTCATAGCAGGTAGCCAATTGGTCATTTCAAGAGAATGTCTACTTCTTCAGTATGTCTACTTTTACTTATTAAAGTAAAAGTGCACACAGCCGATTTTCTGTCGCCGCACGGTGCGCAAACCGTTCAGTGAAACCGATCTACCAGTCGATTGTGCATTCTGACTACAACTAGGGTTGTCGACTACAGCGGGCGAGCCCGTCACCTCAGGAAGTTTTAACGATTAGTCGTTCTATCTCCCTGGAGTGAGCGCAGAAGACTTGAGGACAAAACAGTCCACCATCTAGCTACGCCACAAGCCCGTAAGAGGCCAACGCCTTAACCGCGAGATAGCCAAGAGTGTTACCCGGCGTGCCTACACTCACGCCCTTACTTCCAATTGTGACCTGATTACTCCAGTCTCTCGATTGGCTACGAGTTCGAGGTCGCTTGCGCGGTCCTCTCCCTTGCGAAGCGGTGAAACGGTGTTTACCGAATCTATCGCGGACCACAGCGTCCTTTGCCCGGCTCGGATAGCCGATGGTCGTTTCAAGAGCAGTCGCCGTAAGGTCCGCAACCACCCCCGCTCGTAACCAGTCAATTGACCGGAGTAATCTGGGGGGGGGAGGGTTTTTAGTGGGAGTGGGGGTTGTATTTAGTGGTGGTTAGGGGGTTTAGCGTTCCAGGGGTGGTTTGCTGCTTTGACGGAAAAGTCTTGGAGTGAAACAACCGATTTTTCAAATTGTCATAATTATGTTGATAGCCTTGATGGATTCAGAAAGGTGATTATCATTCCTGTGAGCTATGAATGAGAAAGAAATAAATACAAGATAAACACTTTTTAACAAATAATTGTAAATAATGTATAATATACGTTCATGGGAGTTCTTTATTAGATAAATGGTTAATAAATTATTTAATATAATAATAGTAATAGTGACAATTAGCTAGTAAGCTATGTAGCTCGTTATACTCTATTAAAAAAAACAGAAGTCTTTGTGGTTTTGCGGCATCCAAATCAGTATACTTTGCGTATTTTAACTCATTAATGACTTATGGACTACTATTTTGGGGAAATGCTGCAACCAGTAAAAGAATATTTCGTTTTCAAAAGAGAGCACTGCGCAGCATGTATCAGGTAACGACTAGGACCTCATGCAAAGAATATTTCAGCAAGGCAAAGGTAATGACTATGTATTCGGCGTTCATATACCAGTGTTTAATGTATGCTAGACAGCACCTCGCAGAAACACCAATTAATGCAGACATTCACTCGCATCATACCCGCGGTAGCTCCCTTTTATTCGTACCCCGAATACGACTTGCAAAAGTACAGAAAAGCTACTTGTACCTCAGCATTAAATTCTATAATCTACTACCTACAAAATTTAAATAGCTGGATGACATAAAATTATAAAAAAAATATCAAGGAGATGCTGATGGCCACCCTTTCTATGATCTGGCCGAATTTGAGGGCCATGATTTTTCAAATATTGTGCTCATTTAAATTACTTAAAAAAGTAGAGCCTTATTGTGTGATTATTTTATATGGTCTTATATCTGTAATTTTAGTTTAAAATGCATAACGTAGATTTAATTTGATTATTTAACATTTTACTGACAATTTGAATATTACGATGAATAATTTCACTACGTATCTTTTCGAATTACTAATATTAGGCTTCTATTTTGATTATTTATATTTATAGTTTGACAATCTAGTAGTTAATTCTTGACTACCTATGTATGTTCAGTAAAGAGTAGTAACGAAACTGACTACCTAATCCAATTATTTTGACGTATTTAGGTTTTCCTAAAACTCATATGTAATGGGAAACGTTTACTTATAGTAACAGTATGCGAAACGATTATTTATGATTCTATGATAATACCAGATTTCCTAGACCAAATTCTAACGTAAATAATAATTTTCGCAGAAGCTAACAATTTAACTTCTTCCAAGACGACCATGTCATTATCAAGAAAGACAGCAAATGTTCATACTTTACACATTGCGTGTAGATATTTCACAAACTTAATTGCAGTGCCAATTTAATCACTTATGAGAAAATTGGAAAACTTTATGGAGTTAAGGAAAACACATGAATTTATGCAGATGGAAATATTAATCGAATTCTGAAAATAGTGTAATGTAGGGAATGGTACCAGAGAACATGATTGTTAGAATTTTTGCATTGCAGATTGACAGGAGAGTATTGTCAACTACAGCGGGAGAACCCGTCACCTCAGGATGGTATAAATATATTGATCTTTCTTTCAACCTGAGATGAACGTTGAAACTTGGGGACGAAGGGGTCTACCATCTAGCTACGATTATCATGCCCGTAAGAGACGAACGATTTACCGCGAGACACCGGGAAGTGCAACAAGCGGGCCAACCTCGCGCCCTTATTACCAGCTATGGCCGGATTTCTCCGTCCTCCCGACTGGTTATCACTCAATTGTTTCCTAAAAGTAATTAATGACACTGAGAATATATCTATGTCGTTCAAAACTTCATTATAACACATGCAAGAGCGTCTGAAGAAGGTATTTTTTGCGTAGTTTGAATGAAAAGAGGGAATATAGAAAGTATCTTTTGAACGTGAGCAGGAAGACCGCGGGATTTTAAAAAGATTTTTTTCCAAAAGGGGTGCAGAGTTGATGTGGTTATGAATAATTGTATATAAGAAAATTCTGTCTAAGAATTTTCGTCTTGAATACAGAAAATGCATTTTGTGTGTTGTTACTCTCTCTGCGTAGTCGGTGCAGAGGCTACCTGTCCGAAAGTCCAATGATTTTAAACATTTCTTTTGTACCCTCTCAATGGGTAATGAATGGTTTTCTTATTGATTATAAAAACTCAATAATTAAACCAATCATAACTATAGCGTTTAATTCTTGCATGCAGTTGAACCAATAAGATTCACCTCGTTGTGTCAACGTCGGGTGCTACAAACGTCGGGTGCTACAAATTTCACGCGGTAAATTCGTTTTCTATCCTATTTATAATTTACCATGGTTGCACAAACGTAAATATTTGAGCAAAACAAACGACAGAAAGACAAATAAACAGCTGATTGTTAAAAAGAATAACATTGCATTGAATTAAAATTTATTTGGATTTCAAATTCCAACTCAAACCCAAAATATCCAAGTTCAAACTGGTCAGTGTGAAGAAACAGCAATTACCGGTGAGGACCAAAATTTCTATCAATTCCAAATGGACAGCTGCAAACGAGAAACGCTATAAAAGGGTTTGCTGAGTACGGAACGTCTGTCATATTAGACGATTTTTGTCGAAGTCATGACACACAGTGAGTTGTAATACAAATGATGATGATGAACCTCCCCCTTGTGTTATGATAGGCTATGATGGGCTAAGTAAGGTCCGTTGTGTGATTCTCAATATTAACCTACTACGGACTGTTTACTATGCACTGGCGCAGAATCTATTTACATACGGACAAACCGGTTGGGGCGGTATGGCAAGAATAAATCTTGACCCACTGGTCAAAGCGCAAAAGGCTTTGCTCAGGGTCATTAACAAGAAGCCATATCGCTCCCCGTCAGACGACCTATATACAGACTTTAAAGTACTTGACGTACGCCAACTATACATACGCGCTGTTCGCTACAAACAATTTTTTCATTGTAAAAAAAAGATAAAATAAACAAAACAAAACGAAGGAAAAAAACACAATAATAATGTAAAAAGAAGAAATACAAAACAAAATGCAAGGTATCTCTTAAGGCGACTCTTAAACACGTCAAGCGATTGCGCCTACCTAATGTGCTCGCTAAGTTTGTTGTAAACCGCTGGGCCGGCGATATAGGCTAGCCTCTCCGACTTGGTTAATGCATGACTTACCGAACGTAGCATGCTACGGGATCTTGTTGGATACTGATGATGCACACCATTCACTTCAAAATCGGCTAGATTTCTGCGAACGAACAGCGCTACTTCCATTATATAAATGGACGGCAGCGTCATGATGCAGAGATCTCTAAACAGAGGCCTAGCTGGCGTATCAAGCGCCGCACGCGCTATTGTGCGGACTGCACGCTTTTGCATAACGAAAGCCCTTATAACTCCGCACCGTACGTTAGCAGTGAATGAACGTATGCAAAGTAACACATGCGCATTGCGCAGCGCGGATAAATCGAGAAATGAAGCGATGCGATAGAGTGCATAACACGCTCTTCCCAATTTATCACATAAAGCATCAATATGTAGGTGCCATCGTAACTCAATTGAGACTAAGTGAAATGTGATTCTCCCTGACTAATTGAAGAAAACGGAAATGACAGCCAAGAATCTATTAGCCTGTCAATAAAACCACCTTCGTAATATGCAAAGGTGGATTTAATTAAACATTCCTTCCGTATTTAAAGCCTATCCATCGACCGAGAATTACAATTAATCAAAGATCGAGATCCACTTGTAAATACACGCCTCCAGAATAGTAATCAGCCTTGTGATCTACATTACGATGATTTAGTATTCCGTAGATCATTGCGAGAGATTTGACCTCCGTTGTCATGCGCGTCTCTCTAACCCGACCCAATCGTCTTCATTTTCAGTCTGTTAATTCACTTAGTCTCTCCATCGATTGATATATTTATCACTTTCCCATATATTAATTCATTATTGCATTTCTCGTTTTTCTCTTTTATTACCATATTTTACCTTATTACTTCCCTGGCAAAGAAACGTATTGTGAACACATTTCTGTGTTGCTGTGTGTCTGTGCGTACCTATTCCTCCACGATAGAGCTTAAACGCTTCATCCGAGTGAGCTGAAACTTGTTTCTACTCTTTATTGTAAAATCACAATGGGTCGGTTTATTGTCATATGACAATCTCTTACAACCAACCCTACTATGACGTGTTTATATGTACGTGTGCCGGGTATCATATTATTATGAACCTATTTTTTTTAACCTTTCGGCTACTTAACGACCAAATTTGGTTGCACATCAGAACACCGTTGACTACGTAACGACCAATATTGGCCATCGAGTAGCGGCATAATTTCATGACAGACCGCCGCAATTACTATAACTATGGAACTACTATAGCAATCATAAAAATAATGACTGTACAACGCATTGAAATTTTGTATATAGAATATTGAAATTTTATTTTGTAAAACAATTAGATAATTATAAATAAATATGAGAAAGTCGAAAAAGTGCAAAAAACTCGGCATTTCTAACTTGTCCTTGTCTTACAGAAAAATACTGAACCCTATTTAAAAATTGACAATGCTATCGTGATCTTTATTAGATTCTCTATCGAAAGTAATATTTCGTTTTGCTTATTTATATACAAAAATATTTAGATATTAGCTCATAAAAAACAATAAAAATATTGATGATTTCTCAACAAAAAGAAGGGTGATGTTTGACAATGGATTTTATCAGAAATATCCGCGAAATGACGCGCGAAATTATTCTAGCGGCCGTCAATGTATCTATGCCCTATGGTAATAATAAGATATTTGGTATGGATTTTAGGATGCATTTGAATTAGAAAATAATATTACTGTGCGCTCCGGGAGCAAGCCGCCAATATTGGTCGTTACGTAGTCAACGGTGTTCTGATGTGCAACCAAATTTAGTCATTACGTAGCCGAAGGGCTAGTAGCTTCTTCAGTATTCCCCAATTAGTGGTACGCATACCCCCAGAGGTACGTGAAGTCGCATCAAGGCGTACGCGTGACAATCTCTTGACTAAAATAATTTAATTAGTAAAAAACCATTACGCAACAACAATTGTTGACATATATTTTGCACGACGTACCTTTTTGAGAGCGGATTGGCGGCCATGACAAACTTAAAAACTAACTCAGCTCGACTTGAACTCGAAAACGAGTTGACTGAAGCTGACCAAAAAGCAACAAGATTTGTCAGACTTGTGGAAAGAAGAACGGGAGTTAATGGGCCCTTGCTGAGTTGGTCACGAAGACCCATTCTGTTCAGGGTTGGTCACACTCACGGGTCAACACCCATCCGACGGCCACCACGCATGAAGTGCGAGCCTGGGTAGGACTCTGGCCTTATGGTCAGTTTCCCCTGGGAATCAACCTTCTGGCGCTCCTGGACGGTCTGAGCATCGAGCGGCGTAAGCCAATCGACTGCGCAATCTGACTAACATCTTGCGGTGTCGACTACAACGGGCGAGCCCGTCACCACAGGACGTTTTAACGATTAGTCGTTCTATCGCCCTGCAGTGAGCGTAGAAGACTTTGTACAATAACAATCCAACGTCTAGCTACGCCACAACCCGTGACAGTCCAACGCCTTACCGCGAGTTAGCCAGGAATAAACCCGGCGGGCTCGAGATACTCGCGCCCTCACTTCTAATTGTGACCAGATTTTCCGGTCGATTGTGACCAGAGTTCCGAGTTCGAGGTCGCTTGCGGGGTCCTCTCCCTTACGAAGCGGTGAAACGGAGTACACCGAATCTATCGCGGACCAAGGCGTCCTTTGCCCGGCTCTGAATCGGGATCGGATGGCCAATGGTCAATTCAAGAGCAGTCGCCGTAAGGTAGGCAACCACCCCCGCTCTATAGGAAACAATACAGTTCCCAGACTCCTCCGACTGTTAGTCGGAGAGCACAATCGATTGGCTTGCGCCGCTCGGTGCGCAGACCGTCCAGGACCGCCAGAGGTTTGATTCCCAGGGGAGACTGGTTGACCCAGTGTCCTACCCAGGTTCGCACCCCGTGCGTGGAGGCCAATGGGAATCTGACTAACAACTTGCGGTGTCAACTACAACGGGCGAGCCCGTCACCACAGGACGTTTTAACGATTTTTTTCGTTCTATCGCCCTGCAGTGAACGTAGAAGACTTTGGACAGAACAATCCAACGTCCAGCTACGTCACAACCCGCAAGATAGCTAGTAATGTTACCTGGCGGGCCGACCCTCGCGCCCTTGCTTCCAATTTTGAGCAGATTTCTCCGGTCTCTCGATTGGTTCTGAGTTCGAGGTCGCTTGCGCGGTCCTCTCCCTTACGAAGCGGTGAAACGGTGTACGCCGAATCTATCGCGGACCAAGGCGTCCTTTGCCCGACTCTGAACCGGGATCGGATGGCCAATGGTCATTTCAAGAGCAGTCGCCGTAATCTGAATAACAGTCGGGGGAGTCTGGAAGCAGTACTGTTTCCTATAGAGCGGAGGTGGTTGCGGACCTCACGGCGACTGCTCTTAAAATGACCATCGGCCATCCGATCCTGGGTGAACAGCCGGGCAAAGGACGCTGTGGTCCGCGATAGATTCGGTAAACACCGTTTCACCGCTTCGTAAGGGAGAGGACCGCGCAAGCGACCTCGAACTCGTAACCAATCGAGAGACCGGAGTAATCTGGTCACAATTGGAAGTAAGGGCGCGAGTATCGGCCCGCCGGGTAACATTCCTGGCTATCTCGCGGTTAAGGCGTTGGCCTCTTACGGGCTTGGGGCGTAGCTAGAGGGTGAACTGTTTTGTCCCCAAGTCTTCTGCGCTCACTTCCAGGGAGATAGAACGACTAATCGTTAAAACTTCCTGAGGTGACGGGCTCGCCCGCTGTAGTCGACAACCCAAGTTGTTGTGGAAAGAAGAACGTGCACACTTCTCACATTTAACTGATTTTCGCTGTTATTAGAACTTTATTTTAATGGTAATAAATGTTAAAAAAAAATGATTACATTTTTATTTCTCATTCCTGCAATAAGTGGTAGGTACGCGATTTTAAGGTCTTTCTTTAAGTGGTACGCAGGAAAAACTAATTGGGGACCACTGATCTACACTAATGGTATTAAATAAATATTAACGCCATCTCGGCTAAGGGCGGGGTTGGGATAGGCCAACCCCGTACTTATCCGAGAAACAAACCGCGCTGCATGAGTCGTCACAATGAAACTCCAGAGGACATACAGGGTCTATCAGACACTCAGTTTAGAAGTAAAATTAAAGATATTCTATGTAAGAAGGCTTATTACAAAGTAGAAGATTTTATAAATGCTATTTTTTTTTTTTTTGGAATGATTATAAAATCGAGATTTAATATTCTTTTCTTATTTTATTGAAAATTGTTAACTATGTAGGTATATTGTTTTTTTTCTCTTTTTTTTTCTTTTTGACTATTTTTGTTAATTATGACTATTTTAAAATTTATGACTGTTTTAAATTCTAACTGTACCTATATTTTTTTTTTTTTTTAATATTTCTGTTGTTAAATATTACATTATATCATGATTATATAACGTACCCATCCAGTATCCATAAAGGATTTGAAATGTAAGCTGAATGACAAATTAGCTATAATATAAACCATAATAATTGTATTTCATATTATGACGTCACAAAGCATTTTTTTACAAATTCTATTGTGAATAAAAACATTTTGATTTGATTTGATTTGAACTCAGCCGGGTTCGTCCGGAGGCTCATCGATTTTATTTATGAAATTAATATTCATATACAATCCGTCCTTAGCTAGTTGCCGGGAAAGTCTTGGGTTGATCCAACCGATTTTTCTACAAATGGAAAGCAAACATTTCATACAGATTCAAACATACCAAACGCACAAACATGTCGAGATCGCTCGGATAATAAAACTCAGTTTTTGAATACAATGCTCATTTATTTTTTCGTATTTCTCGTTACGCATTCGTATGTATGTAGATCACAACGCAGCTTCGGTGTCACTAACCTTTAAATCGCGACATTTTAAACTGAACATTATTATACTCTACAATGAACTTGGACATAAAAAGGTACCTACAAAATGTATTCCGAATGTGTTACAAATTATGATATGATACCACAAATTAGTGTGAAGGTTGCAGGTTGAGACAAATCGTTTAGTAGATACCTTGATACTGTAATTGATTATACAGGATAGCTGTATAATCAATTACAGTATCAAGGTATCTGTAATTGATTATACAGGATTTTTAAAACTATTATTTTATTCCGTATTATGTATGTAATGTAATCAGCAAATAGAAAAATGCGCTAGATGGCACTAATAATTGAATGTTATTGTGGTTATCACTGGTTAAATTATTGGGTTTATATAATAAATCAGTCCTTTATAAAAAAAACTATTCATCATTTTTAGTTTATTTATTTATTTTATTATTTATTATGTTATAATAAATATACGGTAAAACAAGTAAATCTATTAAAAGGAATAAAAAACACAGCTGTCGTTACAAATAGTGAACTGCTGTATGTATAATATATTTGTTTTAATGGTTTTTTTAAAGAAATATTTGTGGTTTATGTATTCATCCATATAGTTGCATATATATATTTTCGTAATGTACTCAATAAGACCTTTCATTTGATGCTAAACACGATATATTTATGTTAATTTATTGACATTTGAAAATTTGACATTTAGACAACTATTTACTTGACATTTTGACCGATAAGGTACTCTATGACATTCGGGATGGCATAACGGTTCTACTAATACTACACACTTCCAAATCGGTTCGAGAGTTTAGGGGTTATAGTTGATTAAAAAACGGCATATGAATGATGAATTCTGCATATATTACACTCCTTTTTGGTTGGGTAGTCATTTAATAAATTGCTATTAGCTTCGCTGCCAATACTACCAGCGCCAACTGCAGTTGCCAAAATGTACTATGAAATTGAGCAATCAAATACCAAATATAATCAATAATTTACACTTAGCGACTTAAGTGACAAGTGATGTTCCATTTCTGGAGATAGCAGCATTTAGAAGAAAGTGCATTTTAATATCATTGTAATATACAATATAATATAAATATTTGCCTACACAAATTACTAAAATTAGTCTGGCATTCTTATTCTCTAACTAATTATTACTAAGTTACTTTAATGATATCAATAAGTGGCAGTTTTTTTTATAACTACGGGACGCGATGGATAAACACCAATTAGTCACAAGGAACCTATTCCTAGATCACAGAAAAAAGTAGCGTCAAGCATCTAGAACTGCAGCTTCAAGATTTACTACTCTAGATTTGCAGCACCAACACCGGCAGACGCTCATACAGTAGGTCTAGATACCGATGGCTGGGTAACGTCCGTGTGGAAAGACGTGCAAAAGGACACTCTCGCATTTTGGCACAGTCAATTTGTACGCGAAAAAGACCGCAAGAAGCTAAAAGGGCATGCAGTTCCAATTTTGCTTTCCCGGCCCACTATCAACCAGGAGGGAAAGTATTTTGAAAGAGATAAAAAAAAACGAGACGAGGTGTAAAAAAATATACATGTTGAGCACCCGGATTCGAAGTCGCTTGCGTGGCCTCTATCTGATGTTAGCGGTAATTCAGTTCGAAAATATCGCGAACTGTGGCGCCCTTTGCCTGTCAAGCTAACACGGAATCGGGTGGTCAACGGTCGATTCAAGTGTAGCTGATATTAGGTCAACAGCCACCCCCGATTTTTAGGAAACGTGCGTCTCCAGACTTCCATCTTATTTGCCGGAGTGCAGAATCGATTGGCTGACGCTGCACGATGCGCAAACTGCCCAAAATCGCTCGAGGTGCCCCCCAGATTAGATCCGATCTCACCTATCCACGACACAGTCAAGACAGGGTTCATCGCAGTGGCGGTTCCTTTATACATACAAGCCGAAAAGCCCGGCTTGCCTTTTTCTAAAAAGATCACTGAACTAATAAATGAATTTTCGAGGGCCTATTGCTATCTAGCGGGCACAGATCGCTCCACGCGACAAAACAGCTTATCGACAGAGCAACAATTCGCTGCAATCTTACCGACAGAGCAACAATTCGCTGCAATCTTACCGAGTTGAGTTCAGCTAGTCATTTCATTCTAAGCTGTGGCAAATTACGCAAAACAATATATGTATCTACAGAACTTTTGGATTGACGAATAAGCCAGGCTTGCGTTAGCATGAGGTAGAATGCGAGCGTGTTCCGTATTTAGTTCCGTTTGTTTTGAACAAGTGACAGAGCAGATTTTTTATTATATAAATTTAATTGATTTGTGGTTTTTATCGCCTGATAAACAATGGAGGAAATTGTCCCTTGTGGTGAGTTCTGTCTTAACTTGATTTCATTCGCTCAAGCAAATAAAACGGCATTTCTTAAAGCCACCGTATGCGTATGGGACTACTGATAAGTATGCGACTGTTAAATTCTGTCTAGCAGTAGCATGCTTGACAGAATTTAAGCTGTAGCATGCTAGCATTCTGTCTAGCAGTAGCATGCTAGACAGAATATATGTTAAATTCTGTCTAGCAGTAGCATGCTTCAGAGTGCTTTATTGAATCTACGAAACAAGCAGTAAATTTCTAACTGAAGATTGAAGAGTAACGAGGTACCACTTTTTTACTATAAAAAGCGTAAAAAAAACACAAAAATGTATGTCGGGCTTGCCTTATTCACCAACACTGGTTACGCCACTGGTTCATAGAGTCGTTTCTATGATTGTCCCTCTTCGAGGAGGCTACCGGATGGGAGTTGAACCGTAAGTTGAGCCGACCTAAAATAACAAACAGGTCGTTTGTTATTTTGTGTTGGTTAGCTGCACATTAGCTTTAGCGGTGCAATTTCCACTACTTCGCCGTGGACAATCAAAACGTCCGACATGTAGTAAAATTATTTGTTATTTCCTTTAATATAAAGGGAGGCATTTTCAGTGTCAAGGCCCAGGGCGATAGCCCCCTTAGCCTCGTACATACACAGCCCTTAAATATGTCGTATCTTCACTACTCCAGTTGCTGCAAATCTAGATGCTGTCGAAATCCACAGTGATCTATGAAGGTTTCTAGCATTTTAAACCTCTCGTTCCGTTTATCCTAAGAATCCCACTTCTAAAGATGTCCCAGTCGGAGTTCGCCTTCATCCTGTATGCTATCATTTTCTCGGCTGCCAGCGGATGCCAGGCTCCGAAGGTGCATGCTGCACCATCTTCACCATCATCGGGATCATAGTAGTGACATCTTCTGGAAAGTCTGGTAGATGGAACGTATTCGATCATGTCGATGGAGCCACAATGCGGTAGAAGCACAGCCAGACCTGGAACAAAATAGTATAAATTTTATTACCTAGATCAGCGGTTCCCAAAGTGTGGGTCGCGAGCCGATTCCAGATTGGCTATCTATACGTGCTACACATCCGCACATTTATACTGAGTTAGTAAAAGTTCTACTCCCATTCACAACGTCGTATTTGTGTGAAGTAGGTGATTCTGCTATGACTAGTACAAAGACAAAGTACAGGAGCAAGCTAGATTTGTCAAATTCTTTGCGCTTAAAAATATCTCGCATTAAAGTTGAAGAAGAAGCTGTAATTTAGAAACATAGAGAGCAAGCTCATTCGTCACACTGAATTATTTCGCCGTACCTACCCTATCATTTTCAAAGTAGGTTGGTATAGGTATGTAAACGTAGTTTTTAGTTTCTATTTTTTATGTTGTCGCACATTACAATTTCTTACAAAATAAAGACTTACTTATCATACTTACATATGAATTGTTTATTTTTTACATCAAACCACTCACTAACTTTTCTGAAAAAAATCTCGCTGGGTCGCAAAATATTGCGATTTTAAAAAATGGGTCGCGGGGTCATTAAGTTTGGGAACCCTTGACCTAGATAGATATGGTACGAGTCATTTATTTTATTTTTAAGCTATTGCATAGCTTTAATCGCGGGCCTAGGCCAGCGCGGCGACCGAATGAAGAAATTTCTTAACGAAAATTAATACCTAATTTTAAACTGATAATTAAGTCTAAACGAATACTGCTAACAATTCGAAAAAAATATATGTTAAACAAGAACATTTTCCTAATATTCTTAGCTTTGAATATTTTAGATTTTGTTTATATTACATAGGGTAATTAATTTGTGAAATTAGGTCTAACCGAACACAAAAAACGACTACAACGCAAATACTATCTGGCGTAATGTTATAAAACCTGCACCATTTTAAAGATAATTTAATTATCTATCTTTTTATCTACGTTTTTTTCGAATAATTCGTTTTTTTTTTGCTTTATCGAATAAAAAATTCGTGCGCGGCGCTCTATCGGAAGACGTTTAAATTATTCCGAAACATTAAAATTTGCTTTCGCAGCCGCAAATGATTCGGAATAATTTCAAAATTTTCCGATAGAGCGCAGTTATCTAATATCAGAAAAATGAAATAAATAAAATAAATAAATAATTATAATTGGATAAGTTGTTAAAAATGCTATGCAATAGCTTTACCGCGGCAGTCCCCGAGTGCCACACGTATTTTTTTGTTAAAAACATACAGCATAAAAAATATAACGTATAAGCGTAATATATAACAGTAGTAAAGCCAATGATGTTTTAAATTACTTGCTATATAAGGATTATAAAATATGCTAAACAATACAATACTAAGAAAACCAAAAAGAATTTAAAACTAACAGTTTAAATCGCTATGTGCAAGTGTATGGGTGTTGGTGTGTATTTGCGTGATGGAGAGCGTTTATGTGTGCGTGTGTGTGTGTGTGTGTTTGTATTTGTGTGTGCGTGTATGTATGCGTGTGTGGGTGTGTGTATCTGTAGTGCGAATGTGCTTGTGAGTGCTTGTATGTGCATGCGAATTCAATCCGATCTGATAATCAGCTTTTCACGTAGGGTACCTCCTCAACAAAGGATCGTCTATTTTGGTGGTTAAATATGTCAATATCGTTAAAGCATACATTGTATGAATGCATAACGCGCGGCAATAACGAATTGGAACCATAGTTAGTGTTGAATCTTGGTACGTAAAAAGTTAAGTGAGCGCGCGCGAGTCGGGAAGGCTCTCGTATGCTCACCCTACTAAGGAGGTATGGACTGTCCAACCCAGTATGAACAATTTTATGTAGAAACGACATATCTGATAGTTTCATTTGAAAGGTTTCCGGCCTTTTTAAGAAAAACACATATTCAGAAGCAGAACAAAATGTATTTCTCGACGTAGTCTCCCTGCAACTCGATAGATTTGGTCTTGCTCTTGCTTTAATAGATCCCTAAGTACTTATAATAAGTAAAGTTTCGGAAAAAAATATTCTTTATTTTCCAATGCTCTACTTCTTCCGTGGATTAATATCCCGCTTTATCTAAAGTGCTTCAATAGCGACCCAAGTACTATGGTTAGCGACCCAAGTACTATGGTATAAAGTTTCGGACGAAAACCTATTCGCTATCGGAAGGGGGATTGGGTATGTAATAATATGTAATACAATGGCCCCAATCTCCAGCACGATTGGGGCCATTGGCAATATTATCGACTGCCAATTTGACCCCAGTCAGATTCTATCCATCAAACGAAAACCTAACAAAGGGAATCCTTCAAAGCGGAATAATAACTCTGTTATCTTGAAATTCGTTACGCAAGATCAACGTGATAAATTTCTAAATTCAGCTGCAAGCTTTAATAAAAAATGTAGAAATAATAGGGAAAAGCTTAACACATCTCACATAAATATGTCCTGCGATACTCAGCCAATTTATATATCCGAACATCTAACACAGAGAGCAAAATACATTCTTATGATTTCAAAAAAATTTGCTAAAGATAACCAATTTGCTTTTTGCTGGACCAAATACGGAAAAATCTTTCTCAAAAAGAAGGAAAATGAGAAGACATTTCAAATTAAGAATGAAGAAATGTTACCTTTACTTCTCCAGCAATAAAATCATTATATACGACACTCCAAATTCTATGCTTTCTAACTCGCGTGTTCTTGTAATAATAATCATTTCCTTATGTATATTTAATAAACCATGCAACAGAATTCTCCTTCTCACTAGGAGTTTAAAGTTTAACTATTTGTCTATAAAAATATGTTATATACTACATCTTTTTCTTAATCTCCCATATATAACTCTAATTAGTACTATTATTATTAAAATAATCTATGCTATTAAACTGTGTCTATTGCTACTGAATATAAATTGGTGTATTTATACATTATTGCTTCTATATATAGTATTGCAGTATATCTTGTTAATAAGCTATGTAATAATGAATATTCGTGTATATGATAATAGCCCAATTTTATACCCTTGCACTAAAAATCTAGTGATACAGCCTCAATTAATGTTACTTTATATTCGAGCGCTAATATTCGATGTTGTCTTATATTGTTTGCACTACCTAAAATCTCCTCTATTGGTAAGACCGGACCGAAATGACTGAGTTCACAACAGAATTAGATGAGCACAATCCGTACAACTGTCGAGAGTTCTATTGCTCAAAAAGCTGTTTAAGCTATGTTAAAAAAGGTAACTATCTAAAGATAATATCGATGAACATACGGAGCATTAGTAAAAACTTAGATGATTTTTTAATCCTTATTCAGCAATTCAATAATATCTTTGATGTCATCATCCTCACGGAATGCTGGATAAACGAACTTTATGTCCCCAGAACTGTTCAAGGCTTCGAAACTTATCACACTAACAACGCCAGACTACAAAACGATGGGGTTGTGGTCTACGTAAAGTCACATTTCCACGTAAGCAGCACTGAAGTATCCGTCAATGATGCAAATTGCCTACATTTAGTAATAGATGATTCCCTAAACTTATTTGCTATCTATAAGTCTCCGAGCAAGTCCAATTTAACAAGTTTTCTTGAGTCATTGGATAATCTGCTAGAGGCCTATAGATACGAGTCTAATATAATATTAACTGGAGACATCAACATTAACATCTTAAATGATAAAAATACTCAAGCGGAAAACTATCTTAACCTTCTGGCGCATTATGGACTGGAGGTCGGAATTAATAGACCTACTAGAGTTGATGAGAATACTAAGAGCTGCATAGATCATTTTATGATCAAAACTAAATTTCATAGTCAAACGTTCATTTACCAATCCACCATCACCGACCACTATGCAATTGGTCTATGCCTATCTAAAAAAATAATTAAGAACAGCCCTAAACAGACATATTCCAAAAAAACAATCGATTACGCATCAATATCAGAAAACCTCAAAAAGACGGACTGGACTCCAGTATTACAATGTAAAGATAGTAACATTGCTGCCAACCAATTCCATGATATTCTTGCAAATTGCATTAAAATGGCTACAATCGAAAAGGCATGTACTATACCCAGGTCTCGAAATAAACTATCTCCTTGGATAACCGATGGCCTGATTTTCAGCATAAGAAAGCGAGACATTATTCATAAGCAGATTAAACAATGCCCTAATGATATTCAACTCTTAATGTACTACAAAAGGTATAGAAATATATGTAAAAAACTTATAACAAAAACTAGAGATAAGTATTATAGAAACAAAATAGATAGAGTAAATGGGGACAAAAAAAAACTATGGAAATTATGAAAGGGTTAGTTAACAACAGAAATAATAGCTCAGATATAAAAGAGATGTATATACATAAGGAATTTAAAAAAATGGACTTACACTCTAACGATATATTGAATTACATTAATGACTACTTCACTGGTATAGGACAAGACCTAGCTAACTCTATACTGCATAAAAAGGGTATGTCTGAGAGGGAGCTAGCCTTATCAATGCATAAGCAACCGAAATTAAATAAAAAATTCGAATTATTGCAAACGAATAAAGAAGAGGTCTTAAAGACTATAAAAAGTATCAGAGACGACTGTGCTCCAGGAAAAGATGGGATCCAGGCAAAGATAATCAAACAATCTGCAGAAACATTATCCGAGCCCCTTGCTCATCTAATAAACCTCAGTTTCTTGACTGGTATATTTCCAACATGGCTGAAAAAAGCGATAATAAAACCAATATTTAAAAGTGGTAAAAAAGAAGATATAGGAAATTATCGCCCTATCTCCCTCCTCAGTGTGGTTTCTAAAGTGTATGAAAAAATATTCAAACATAGACTAACACAATATCTAGAGACACAGAAGCTGCTATCTAATAATCAGTATGGCTTTAGACAGGGTCGGGGAACCAGTGAGGCCATCAATGCTGTCATACAATATATAGTGGAAAACATAGACAAAGGAAAAAAGGTAATTGCCACTTTCCTTGACCTGTCAAAGGCTTTTGACACAGTTTCCCATGTAATCCTCGAAAAAAAACTAACTGACTACGGAATCGATGGGGTGGCCTTAAAATGGGTTCGGAGTTACCTAGACGGGAGGACTCAGAGCACAGTAATTGGTCGACAAATAAGCGAAGAGACTAACGTGTCATTCGGTGTCCCTCAAGGTAGTGTTTTGGGTCCAATTCTCTTTTTAATCTACATCAACGAATTGTGCGAATTACCTGTTAATGGTAGAATTGTATCCTTCGCGGACGACACTGTCCTTCTTACTGCGACTAATAATTGGAATGATACATTCTTAAAAGCTCAAAGTAACTTGGAACTGGCTAAAACTTGGATCGACAACCATATTTTAACGCGAAATGCTGCGAAATCAAAATTTATCACTTTCAGCTTGCGGGAAAATCTCAGCCAGGTTCTCAACCAAACACTTGCCATTCATACCGACAAATGCTTGGATAAGAATAGATGTGTATGTACTAAATTAAGCAAATCTGCAACAGTCTCCTACTTAGGCATAACGGTAGATGAGAAGCTATGTTGGGAAAATCAGATTGCAAATTTGAGTTCGAGAATTAGAAAGCTGGTTTATGTATTTCTTCGGCTGCGCAACATTCTGTCCAAAACAACCATAAGAATGGTATACATGGCCTTGTGTCAGAGTATTTTGTCCTACGGAGTCGCGGCATGGGGCGCTACTAGTAATGATAATCTGGATAGATTGACAAAAGCGCAGAAATTATTATTGAGAGTAATTCACAGAAAAAACCGGCGTCATCCATCTGCCTTGTTATTTTCCCAATCCCATGTGCTATCAGCTAAACAGTTATTCATTAAGCAAGCGCTTCTTGCATTCTACAAATCTAGAGATGACCACGCCCGAACTCAAAACAATCTGAACACAAGAATGTCCGCGAGTATCAATTATATAATTCCGTCAGTCAGGACAACATTTGCCCAGAGACATATATTCTACATAGCCCCAAAATTATATAATTCCCTTAGTGAAGACATGAAAAATTATCCTAACATAAAAATATTTAAAGCAAACCTTAATAGATGGCTACTTAACAAGGGATATGTAAAATCTGATCAACTTCTTTGCAACGCACGACAATTTATTTAGTATCACTTATCTATTTTTCTTAATTAAATATTATTAAATTACAACTATAAATGTATATATTTATTACATAGCTATATTTTTTTATAAAATTGGTATATTTATGTATATATACAGGTGGTGGGTCCAAATAATTTATTTAAAAAAAAACACTTCATTTCTTAAAATTGCATAAAAATATGCACATCTAGAGACGGGCCAAATTATCGCCTAGTTAGATGTGCTATTGGCAGTAAAGGTCATGTAAGATGTGTTAAACCTCCCTATATTAATTATTAAATAATTTATATAATTATTATAAGATTACATGACCTATGAATGAACTGTATACCTAATCCTATGTACCTAAATAAATAAATAAAAAAATAAATATTCAGGAGAAACAGTCCTTGGCTACTTGCCGGGAAAGTCTTGGGGTGATACAACAGTTTTTTTATACTTCCCCTTTGTGATCCCCATTTTTTCATCCAGATTACTATTTTTGCGTATAAATAGACTAAATAAAACACACAGAAGTATGTAATATAATTAAAACTTTAACTTTTAACAATCTATACTAATATTATAAAGAGGTAACGTTTGTGACGTTGTATCTTGGATTGTAATATTGGAGTCCTGTCCACCCTAGAACGGGCTAGTCCCAGTTGGGTGACAGAAACAAATAAGCAAAAGGTTAAGGTTTTGCCATTCGGTTCCTGTTGTTTTTGTAAGCTAATCAATGTTTTATAGTAATTAATTCTTAAATAAATAAATAAATAATAAATCTCTGGATCTACTTAACCGATTTCGAAAATTCTTTTACCAATAGAAATCCACGTTATTTATGAGTGTCATAGGCTATATATAAATGAATAAGACTTTTTCGTGGTAGTCGGATTTCCAAAGTAAGTCGGAAAAAACGGTCGAACGAAAACGTTTCTAACGAACGCTGCCTTAACGATGACAGATATATAATTAATTTGAGAGCTTGATAATGCCTACAAAAAAGTCAGCGACAGCATATGTCTAACTTTTATATTTAAGTAACAAAAAGTAGTATTTTATATTTAAAAAATAATTTTAATCGTTAGGTCATGTTTATCGGTCATAATATCAACAATTATGAATTATTATCAAAATAGGTAAATTTATCGTGTCAAGTGTTTAAAACAAAAGACTTTTCCCTTTTACTGCATATAATTTCACTTTTACTGCATAAATGGTTAAAGAGATAAGACACTCACAAATAAGACATTCACAAGAAGACACTCACAAATAACGGTAATATAGTCAAATTTGCATGCAAATACATACATAAGCAGTAAAAATATAACCCTTCTTTTGGCAGTCAGGAAATAAATCACAGCACTCAGTACTATTCAAACCACACTCATAATTTCATCACAAGTAAAGAGTTTTACCGCCCAACGAAGTGAGCACGGGTCAGCTAGTAATGTAATAATTACATTTTGATTATATTAGTGGTGTAGTAGTACACGGCCCGGTAACGTAGTGGCTAGGTCGCCTGATCTTAGACTGTAAGGTTCCAGGTTCGATTCCCGGCTGGGTCACCATTTTCAGTTGGAATAAAATTAACGGAATCGCATTTTTAATTATGTCGATCTACATAATGCAATACAAAAATGAGATAGCTGCCCGAAATTGCAAAAAATGTACCCTAAAAATCGTCCATCAAAACATGCAAGGAATTCAAAATAAAACGCTTGATGCTGGATTGGCGCTCGAAGAGAACAATGTCGATATTTTCCGCATAAGTGAATCGTGGTTTAAGGAAGAAGAAAAAGACATAGTAAACATTTCTGGTTATGTATTAGCAAATAGCTTCTCAAGAACATAACGCATTAGGGAAGGTTCTGCCATTTTCGAAATAAAAATATAACAAGACACACACTTACACATGTTACACGCACATACATATAAACACTTCATAGTAGGGTTGGTTGGAAGAGATTGTCGTACGACAATAAACCCTCCCATTGTGAAATTTCACAATAATGAGCGTAACAAAAAAATTGTTGACTACTATAAGTGGGAAATATGGAGCTGTTTATTTTTAACTAAGAACTCCAATTTTGTTGGAAAATATGTTAACTTTATTCTTAGGTCTGGTTCAATTTCTAATCGGTTTCTATTTTATTTTTCAGAAACAAGAGTATTGTAAACCCTGTTTTACACTTATATGTCGTAACAAAAAGCGTTATAAATGTTATCGCTTGTTCTGTTAAAGCTGGGTACTCTTGACGAAAAGATATCCAAAAATCTATCAATGATATTCCCTCGAATGAGTGCTGCGTCACATGACAGTTCAATGAACGAGTCGACATTTTATTTATTATACCTCTTTTCCCCCTAAAATTTGCCTTTTTAGCTTATATTTTTCCATTTTCCAATTTAACTAGGGCGTAGGGAGACCACAACTACGATGGCTGGACGACATCAGAAAAGCAGCAGGGACTAACTGGCTGAGGGCAGCAGCTGACAGACAGACATGGAAAAAGAAGGAAGAGGCCTACGTCAAGGAGTGGACCAAACCAGACTGAGAAAGAAGAAGAAGAAGATAAAAAAAAATACATCGTTAGTATTTAAATATTTCAATTCGATAAATCTGCCTCGGATTCTATATTGACTGAAAATGGGTTCCTTATCCGCGCGTTGGTTGACTGGAAGATATTTTAATGCAACAGTAAGTCCGCCATTGTACCATATATTTATAGTGCAATAAAGAGATTTTCTTTCATTCATCATTGGAGGATAACCTTATAAATTAGTATCTAGTCCTAGCAAATGTTCCTTGATACGAGCTGAAGTATCTTGCGGCAATGATTGACGTGCTACGTCATTGCCGGCCGTGGCGGCCAAAAGCTATATGAAGCATAATTTTGTGGCCTGGTTGTGAGAACACGAAAAAGAATTTTAATACAATTATGCCGGATTTTAAAAACCCGATCCTTAAGCTATCATTTCGCCAAAACAAATTGGTAAATTATTTCCATATTAATTGTAAATTATCTTTATTCTGTTACTGTTTTCCAAAAAAATAAAAACGAGCGAGATTTGTCTTCAGTTTTTGAAAAACCTAGAGATGATTCTTAATATTAAAAAATACTATTTACACCAGCGTGTGGTCTATTTGCATAGTACCAAGACAGTTTTTGGAACTTTTATACAAAAAATATAGGAAAAAATACGTGTGGCACTCGGGGACTGCCGCGGTAAAGCTATTGCATAGCATTTTTAAAAACTTATGCAATTAAAATTATATATATATATTTTTTCTGATATCAGATAACTGCGCTCTATCGGAAAACGTTGAAATTATTCCGAATCATTTGCGGCTGCGTGCGGTAGCAAATGATTCGGAATAATTTAAACGTCTTCCGATAGAGCGCCGCGCACGAATTTTTTATTCAATATAGCATAAAAAACGGATTTTTCGAAAAAAATCGTAAGCAGTACTCGTTTAGACGTAATTATCAGTTTAAAATAATTAATTTTCGTTAAGAAATTTCTTCATTCGGTAGCCGCGCTGGCCTAGGCCCGCGATAAAAGCTATGCAATAGCTTAAAAATGTTTGAAATTACGTAAATTAAAGATACTTTTGAGTGATGTAAAAAATAACACAGTGATCTTAAGGTATTTTATTATTATAATCTAATTTTTACTTTATAAAAAACTATTCATTTGATTATTTTTGATATTGTAAGTGAAAAACCAAATCGACTATATTAGACGACGCGTGAAGCCGAAATCGTCCTTCGTAATTGGCCACTGCCAACGGTGGGACGTATTCCTTTATCGCCGCGGTATACCTATGCATCTTTATGTATATATCGAAAGAGCGCGGGAGCGTGGCATTGTAAAAATATCTAAATTTTTAGTCGCATCAACTCGGAAGGGAGCCTTAACGAGAACGATTGGTTTAAAAAAAAATATATACGTGTGGCACTCGGGGACTGCCACGGTAAAGCTATTGAATAGCATTTATAACAACTTATGCAATTATAATTATTTATTTATTTTATTTATTTTATTTTTTCAGATATCAGATAACTGCGCTCTATCGGAAAACGTTGAAATTATTCCGAATCATTTGCGGCTGCGGAAGCAAATGATTCGGAATAATTTAAACGTCTTCCGATAAAGCGCCGCGCACGAATTTTTTATTCGATAAAGCAATAAAACCGGATTATTCGAAAAAAATCGTAGATAAAAAGATAGATAATAAAATTTTCTTTAAAATGGTTCAGGTTTCATAATAATGGGCCAGATAGTATTTGCGTAGTAGTCGTTTTTGTGTTCGGTTAGACCTAATTTCACAAATTAATTACACTATGTAATATAAACAAAATCTAAAATATTCAAAGCTAAGAATATTAGGAAAATGTTCTTGCTTAACATATATTTTTTTCGAATCGTAAGCAGTACTCGTTTAGACGTAATTATCAGTTTAAAATCATGAATTTTCGTTAAAAAATTTCTTCATTCGGTCGCCGCGCTGGCCTAAGGCCCGCGATAAAAGCTATGCAATAGCTTAACAAGGAGACAAAGCTGCGACCCGGTATTTTATTTTCATGGTCCGGTCGAGACTTACCATTTCGGAAACGCTGTTCTAGACTATTCGCGTCAAAAAGAAATCAACTACTGACCTAAGAATCCAGAGGACGGTGGATTCCTTCGC
Source organism: Micropterix aruncella (assembly GCA_944548615.1). Taxonomy (NCBI): domain Eukaryota; kingdom Metazoa; phylum Arthropoda; class Insecta; order Lepidoptera; family Micropterigidae; genus Micropterix; species Micropterix aruncella. The sequence continues at coordinate 25,800,356 of OX155968.1, forward strand.
AGCTTATAAGGCAGATTCTCCTGCATGAAGTCCCACAGCCTCCACAGGGACCTCGGATTCAGCAAATGAAAATCGGCGCCCCGGTTTCTCCTCTGAAACTTTTTGTAGTTTGGAAACAGGTTGAAGTCTGGTTTCTTGTACCACCGGTAGAGCGTGGAAGTGTAGTTGCTGGGGTCCCAGGCCAGCAGTGATATATTTCTGTATAGTTTCGAGGCGACGAAGTTGTACTTCTTCTTGGAGACCACCTGGGAATTGATGATGCGTATCGTGGTCTTGGAGCCTACATCTTTGGTGAAATTAACCACTGGAGCGTGGTTGAAACGCAGTACCAGGCTATGCGAATCTGTAATAATGTAAAGATTATTGATAAATGATCTGCGGTGATCTGCGACTCCAGGAAGTTTTAACAGCATCAGGACGTTCTATCACCCATGAGGTGAACGTGAAAGACTTTAGCGGACAAAGGACAGTCTCTGTCCGTAGTTACTGCGACGTACTCATAATACCTTGCACAAACAGAGTCCTACATTCTTCGGAATTAGGACATTTTTAACACGCTTTTATTAGGTCGACCTCTATGTAACTATGTAATGGAATCTAAGGTAACTAATTTAACCATCTTCCAAGGATCGTAGCGTCATGAAAATTGGCAGCTGTATGTAGTTCTGATGACAATACAATAATATGGTACTGTCGAACTGATCTGATGATGGAGTCGGAAAATATGAACTGGAACTTCATGATGTAACATCGTATCATAGCTGTGTTTGGACTTGTTAAAAAAGTCTTGAAATGAACTTTGACCACAATTAGGTTTTAAGGTCTGATGATGTGGATTTTACGTGCATTTTTCAAAGCGTGTTGTTAGTGTTTTTTTTTAACTTTAATTTATTTACACGAATAAGTCCTTCAAAGCATTCAATGATTGCTCACCACAAGAGTTCTACAGCAGACGCCATTTCTCAATAAAATCTCAAAACTAGATAAAAACAATGCGGTCAGTAATTCGAATAATTATAATATAAAGTATAAAGTATATCTATATAATCTATATATTATAAAGTATAAAGTACATATAAAGTATATCTTAGTATAGCCTCAGTATACCAGACAGTAGCTTCTCTTAGAACAAAATTAAAATCGAAACGAATACGTCACGGGCCGTAAGGACTCGGCGCAAGCGGATATGCAAACATTCGAAAACGTCGCCAGCCTTTACCTGGGCGTAACGCTAACCAAAGACGTTCGTCGAGACGTACCCCTCTGACCACATTCCTCGCACCCTCTTCTCGCAATGCCCTGTAGCTCGAGACTGTGGTATAGCTTTCAAACTGTAATAGCTTTTAACTGTCTACAAACCCGTAAAAGGCTACAGCCTTACAGCGAGGTACTGCGAGGTATATGAGTGTTGTGTGCATAGCAGTTTTTCAAAATTCGCGCGCATCGACCCCGCCGCCCCACCACCGTTATAATTCGCGCAGTAAAAACAGCAGTTTGCCGCCTACCCGCAGAACAACGGATGACGATTAACAGTACTTTAGTCCACCCTGGACAACGGCGGCTGCAACGTCGCCAAAACGTCAGGTGCCTAACTTAACGCGGTAAATTCGTTTTATCCTATTTTTTATGTATTCATTGTCTTCCATCACATACGGAACCCTAAATAGTACTAACGTCCTTCGTTTGGAATTTGTAAATGCAGAAGTAATGCCTTTCCCGCGGACGTGTTTGGAATTTATCATAAGTTAAAATTATTTTGTTGTTACCAAATTCGGATGAGTCCGGCAAAATGTTTGAGACGTTGACCCTTGCGGAAGACATCAACGCACGACGTGTCGCGTTTCCTTTTGTTACATAGAATTATTGATATTTACATAAAGAATATTTTGAGTAACCTCTGGAGAATTTTGTGATGCTTTGAGACCGTTTCAGCGTTAACAATTTTAATATTTTTACTAATGGCTAAACTGCGTAATTTAAAGGTGTCGATATTTCGAATCCAACAAACAGCAAAAATATCACCTTATATTATGGCTAATAAACATTGGTAGGAGAGAGACAAAAAAAACCTAAATCATAATTTTAAAATAAATAATTATGTTTTATTACATTTTTTATATATACATTTATATTAACTCAATTTAAGTTGGTACTTAATGGGCCCGATTGCGTTTCTTTGTGAACTAAAACTGAAATTAGTTTTAGAGAACGAGATAGAGCAATAGGTTAGAGCAGAATATGAAACGAACGATCGTCGATAAAACTACCTGTCGAACTTATGGTCGTCCAAATAAATTTGAACACAATTCGTGCGGTGTTAGATTCAGATGCTTTATCTTTGGCCGGTAATTTTATTGCGAGAAAGTGACAACCGTTCATTGCACATTCCGCTCTAGCGTATTGACCTGTCTCGTTCATACGCAATCGAACCCATTGTATACGTATAACTTGATTGTAATATTAGAGTCCTGTCCACCCTAGAACGTGCTAGTCCCAGTTGGGTGACAGAAACAAATAAGCAAAAGGTTAAGGTTTTGCCATACGGTTCCTGTTATTTTTTCAAGCAAATCAATGTTTTATAGTAATTAATTCTTAAATAAATAAAATAAACTACTAATTATTATTTGTTATGACTAATTATTACTTAATATTATTATCTATAACTTATTTATGGTTGCAAAATTATTATGCTGTAGTGAAAACTAAATTTATAACCTAATTTCATTTAAAAAAAATTGATTTGGAAGTTACATATTTTATTATTGTTTGTATTTGTGTTGGTGTTCTCCTTAGAACAGGCTGTTCCTATTTTTTATAGTTAGGAGATTCACAATTTATGTTGTAATGGTGTAATTTAGTTCTAATGGTGTCATTTTTTGGTGATACGCTACGCTGGTCAGCGGACTACACATTTACACTATTAGTCAGAAATCCAAGTGTAAATATAAGAAGTGTAACTTTAAATATTGTAATTTAAATATTTAAGCTCAATACTAAGCAATGATGGCCAAATTGACAACTGTGTTACTCATACATCTACAACAGGATGGGTGAAGTGGAGACAACTAACAGGCGTTATGTGTGACAGAAAATGCTCCTAAAGATCAAAGGGTAAATGTAAAAGACAGCCATTAGACCCGCTGTCTTATATGGATCAGAATGATGGGCGACTAACAAACAACATCTTAATAAACTGCATACAACAGAAATGCGCGTGCTACGCTGATCAACGTGTGTCACACTATTAGACACAACCCGAAATCAAAGTCGCTCCGATAACTGATAAAGTCAAAGAACAACGCTTACGGTGGTACGGTCACGTCCAGCCACGCCCAGATGATCACATGGTGAAGCTTGCCCTAGACCTGCCAACGACGAAACGTGCTCTTGGAAGACGATCCGTTATCTGGTTGACGACGGTTCAAAATAACCTGAGAGAAGCTCAACTCGACGCCGACACAGTACAAGATCGTGCTCAGTGGAGGAGTAGGACAAGGAAGGCCGATCCCAAGTAAATGGTGTAGTTTTTTGATGAACTAATAAGTAAATAAATAAAAATTGTGTTTTTGATACACGACTATAGGTATTAGAAAGGCATATTCATGATTATGAATCTAACAGAAATAAATTCGTTCTAATGGTCATTCCGGATCTTTCCTAAGAAACATTTTCTAAGAAATTCAGATAGAACCAGCCTTGGATCTAGGGAGGGGAGGGAGGTCAAACCGGGGTACCTGCCTCGGGCGGCAATTAAAGGGGGCGCCAAATTCGCCAAACCTAACCTAACGAATCTGTCGCGTACCACGGCGTGCTGTGCCCGGCTCTTCACCCGATATTGGGTAGATGAATGGTCGTTTCAAGTGTGATTGCCACAAGGTTAACAACCACCCCCCGCTCTACAGGAAACAAAGCCGCTTCCAGACTAACTGGTTATCAGTCGGAATATACAGTCGAATGGCTGACGCCGCACGATGCGCAAACCGTCCAGGTCCAGGTACAACTTGGGTTGTCGACTACAGCGGGCGAGCCCGTCACCTCAGGAAGTTTTAACGATTAGTCGTTCTATCTCCCTGGAAGTGAGCGCAGAAGACTTGGGGACAAAACTATCCACCGTCTAGCTACGCCACAAGCCCGTAAGAAACCAACGCCTTAACCGCGAGATAGCCAGGAATGTTACCCGGCGGGCCGACACTCACGCCCTTACTTCCAATTGTGACCAGATTACTCCGGTCTCTCGATTGGTTACGAGTTCGAGGTCGCTTGCGCGGTCCTCTCCCTTACGAAGCGGTGAAACGGTGTTTAGCGAATCTATCGCGGACCACAGCGTCCTTTGCCCGGCTCGGATAGCCGGTTCGGATAGCCGATGGTCGTTTCAAGACCAGTCGCCGTAAGGTCCGCAACCACCCCCGCTCTATAGGAAACTACTGCTTCCAGACTCCCCCGACTGTTAGTCAGAGTGCACAGTCCATTGGCTTACGCCGCACGGTGCGCAGACCGTCCAGGAGCGCCAGAAGGTTGATTCCCAGGGGAAACTGACCATAAGGCCAGAGTCCTACCCAGGCTCGCACTTCATGCGTGGAGGCCGTCGGATAGCTGTTGACCCGTGAGTGTGACCAACCCTGAACAGAATGGGTCTTCGTGGCCAACTTAGCAAGGGCCCATTAACTCCCTTTCCCTGTACCATTAAGTCCAGGTACAGGGAAGCTGGCCCGCGGACCAGAGTCTATCCGGTCTCGCACTTCTGCGCGGAGGCTACCGGATGGGTGTTGACCTGTGAGTTGGGCCGACCCTAACACTTGGGTCATAGTGGCTCAACTGCACTCGCCCCATCAACTCCCGCACGTGCACATCATACAGATTAAGAGAAGGACAAAAGTGAAATAAGAAAAGTAACTGCACTCCACATAAATATGGAGTTATTGACATTCAAGGCGAACGCTAAGTTTCGCTTCAAATACAAAGAGCGTGATCAAGTTCACGGCCGAACTTGCATCTGCGCGGACAGGGGAGCCTCGGGATTTGTGGAAACCAGCCACTGATGAAATGAAAATGAAACTAATGATTCATCAGTAGATCTATGTCGGCTACAACGGGCGAACCCGTCATCCCAGGCTGATATAACATTATGTAATCATTCTTTCAGCAGGTGGTGAACGGTTTCGTGCAGCTTGGGCCACATGATCCACTTTGTTCTCGGATCGGCTCAACTCGCGATTCAGCTCCTATTGAGAAGCCTCCTCGTGTGGAAGGCTAGCCCGGGTAAGACTCTCGCGTCTCATACCTCATAGCTGGTGGACCGATTTCTCCCGGCGGGATTGCATCCCGGCGCCACTGGACAGTTTGCGCACCGGTCAGCGAAGCCAGTCGGTTGTGCATTCTGACTAATTGCTGAAGGAGTCTGGAGACTATGGAAATACACTGATTCCTAAGCAGGGGGGGTGGATGTTGACCTGTTGTCATGCCACTCTTGAAATGACCTTGGGTCACTCGATCCCGTGTGGCACTACGGGCAAAGAACGCCCAGGTCCGCGATAAATTCTAATTGAATTACCGCTGTAAAAGTAGAAGCCAGTGCGAAGAAATGGTGACTCACAATAAATACTTGACAATAATAAAGACTTGACAATAAATACATTTCATTGATTATGTTTAAAACAAATTAATAATATAATACCAAATAATTATAGTTACAATTTTATAAGTGCATAATAAGAAACTTTTTTAACTTACTTAATTTATCGGTCAATTAATTTGTTTATTTGTTTATAGATTTATTTATTTATCTATTTAAATATTTTCCTATGTATATATTAAATATTAGTCATTTATTTATACAAGTATATATTTATATATTTTTCTTTTAATTTTTAAGAATGAAAGTTCAAAATGTATGAAAAAAAAGTGAATTCACTATGTCTTAAATACTTATCACCCTAGAACAGATATACAATCTAGTGTGTGATAAAATCTAAACAAATGTAATCTTATCTGCTTTGCAAAAATAGTTGTTGTTAAAAAAAATATGTATACCTTTCTTTTTGCCAAAATCTATTTTTTGTATTAAATATTTTTTTTAAATATAAATAAAAAATAGGTATAATCAACATTTATTTATTTATTTATTTTTAGGAAAGCCAACAGCTAATTATAATTTAACAAAATGACGGAGTAAGATAACAGAGAGCCAATTAAAGGTTTTCACGTTTAAGTAACGTTGTAGAAACATATGTGATCTTTCAATTAAAGCTATCGATTAAAAATACATCAAAAAATATTCAACAATTAATGCTAATGAATTGACTGTTCAGCCGCTGCCTATATATAGCTGAGTTAAAACTCGTACAGAATAGATCAAAGTCAAAGCGTTTAATCAAGTCATTGAAATTGTCACTTGTTCGCCACAGAAATGCATTTTGCCTATAGTTGGTACCAGCATGAGGAACATGAAGAGCAGGGTTAAATCTATTGAGTTTGGAAGGAACACAGAGATTAATTTTATTTAGTAAGTCGGGACAGTTTTAATGTTATTGGAGGTGATTTTTAGCAAAAAGGTTAAGTCCGCGGTTTCACGCCGCTTAATCAAGGGGAGGATACGAAATTTCTTGCATAAATTGAAATAGTTAGATGAGCTGTATGGGATTTTCAGACCGAAGCAAAGATATTTCACGAACTTCATTTGAATGCGCTCGATTCTATCTATATATTTATCATAACAAGGGTTCCATACCTGAGTTGCATATTCCAAGATGCTTCTGACAAAAGTGCAGTAAAGGATCTTGAAAGTTTTAGCACGGTGAAAGCAAGCTGCACTCCTCATGACAAAACCTAAAGCTTTGAAAGCTTTAGAAACAATAGATTGAACGTGATTATCGAACAGTAGATGAGAAAAAGATTAAAAGATGAGTCATCAATGGTTGATCACCATAGTTCCCCTCGCTCCTCTTAAGCCACACATGCGCAAGCGATCATGTCTTCATAAATGATTTACATATGCAAATTGCGCACAATCTGCTCTCACCGAACCATCAGAAAATGTCATCGCCTCAACACCAGCGGGAGGAATTTTAATGTCAGATAGCATTTCGTTTTAGCTTATGCTCTGGCTTATGCTAACTCCTTTTAGTATTTATGATTGGAAAAAAATACATAATATTCAGCTCAGGCACTGCTGTCTCATTTTACCGATATATGAACTCTGACTGAATCGCTATTGTGATATCGCTATAGCGATAAACCCGCCATTTGTGCATAAGTAAATTATCTCTTTTTATTAAACCAGTGTAATACTCATTAAGTAATGTCTGTATAGCACAATAAAGTTATTCTATTCACATCTATTATATTCTATACTGTATGTTATACTGTCAGATCCATTCAATTTCTATATGTGCCAAGTGTTCTAAATCAAATCAAATCAAAATGTTCTATATTCATATCATAGACACAATTAAATATTATTTTTAATTTATGTTCTTATGATGCGTCCAAGCCATACTCCCAAGCCGTTTTGTCATTTACACAATCAGATATTGTACAGTATGCTTTTTTATACAATTTTGCTTTGATGGTGGTTTCGCGTCTCTTTCGTGTGTCGAAGAACGTGATAGTAACAAAACCGCGATAAACTGTTGTGTAAAATATATTTTTTCTCTTTACAAAAATGTACAATAATACGTGATAACGCGAGCGTAATTTCTTTCAGTTGAATCGTCTCTTGTTAAGGTACAGAATGACAGTTCGAAAATTTGTTTTTAAAATTTGAATGTATCCACTTTTTAATAGAACGAAATAATATTGCTGGGCTCGTTCTCAGCCAGCCATTAAATCAAAATAAAAATAAACTTTATAGTTGGGTTTGTAGCGTCGCTACATCATTCCCCCCTTTGGGAGGACGACAGGTCGTCGTGTGCCACTGCCCGGGAGGTCGAACCGTTCTTCCGTATCTGGTCTTGTATTGCTGTGGTCCTTGTTGGTTGTTGTTCGCGGACGCTGCCCACCTGGGCTCCTCCTTGTCTGTCTCCTGCTCGTTCTCGTTACTGCTTGCCACGCCGTAGCAGGGTTTTAAACGATCAATCGAGATGGTAACTTTGGCTCTGTCCTGTTCAATGTCGAATGTCTTATCTCGCCGCCTCAAAACCTTATATGGCCCTCTATACGGGTTTTGCAGTGGTCTCTTCACCGTGTCGTCTCTTACAAATACGTGCGTCGCCTCCTTTAGATCCCGATGTACGAAAATGTTATTGTGGTGTTCTCGTTCTCTTCGCGGTCTGTGCGCCTCGAATGTCTCTCTCATTTGCTGCACAGTTTCTGGTATCGTTTTTGTAGTTTGTTTTTCAAAAAAATCTCCTGGGAGCCTGAGTGTTGTCCCGTACAGTAATTCAGCCGGGCTGATCCCGTAGTCTTCTTTAATAGCTGCTCGTAATCCCATTAATACGGTGGGTAATTCTCTCACCCAATTCGCTGTTTTTAGTCGCGCTCTTAATGCTGCTTTTAGGGATCTATGCCATCTTTCTATCATCCCATTTGCCTGGGGGTGATACGCTGTGGTATGTATCTTTTTTACTCCCAGTATCTGTGTCAAAGCTGTGAATAATGTGGACTCGAACTGCCTTCCCTGGTCAGTGGTAATCCGAATCGGTGCTCCGAATCGCGCAATCCATCCTTCGTAGAAGACCTGCGCTACCGTTTCTGCGCTTATATCTTTGACCGGGATACATTCGACCCACTTCGTTGCCCTGTCGATCATGGTTACGAGGTATCGGTACTCTTCTGCTATTCCTAAGGGTCCGACGATGTCTATATGTACGTGTTCCAAACGTCCTGCCTCCATGAATGTCCCTATGGGCGCGCGCGTATGTCTATGTATTTTTGCGCGCTGACAAGCGATGCATGTTTTTGCATATTCCGCGCTCTCCTTATTCATCCTTGGCCAAAAATAACGTTCCGCTACCATTTTTCTTGTCGTTCGGATACCGGGATGACTGATGTCGTGTACCAATTTTATTGCTTTTATCCGCAGTGCTGGCGTGATGTATGGCCTTGCTTTCTTGGTGGACACTTCGCACCATACTGGTTTGTCGCCTTTCTTTTCAAATTTTAAATTTTCTTGTTGCCTTATCATTTTTAGCTCGGGATCTTCTGCCTGTTGTGCCGCCAATTCTTCGTAGTCGAACGTGTTTGGGCAGTCGATTTCTGCTATCCTCGAGAGCGCGTCGGCCACGACGTTTGCTTTTCCCGGCAGGTACTCTATCGTGCTTGCAAATTGCGAAATATATGACGTATGACGAATTCTCATGGGCGTTTCCGTGATAGAGTCGTCCAATTTCTTGAGAGCGTGAATTAGTGGCTTGTGATCCGTGAATATCGTCAGCTCACGCCCTTCTACCATCTTCCGAAAGTGTCTCACCGATAGGTAGATTGCCAACAACTCCCTATCGTAAGTTGCGTAATTTTGTTGCGCATGCGACATTGCCTTCGAATAAAATCCTAACGGCGCCCATTCTCCACCTTTCTTTTGATGTAATGCCGCTCCTACGCAGGTATTTGATGCATCTGTCATTATTGCCAATGGTGCATGCGTCGACGGGTGCGCTAAAATTACCGCTTCTTCAACGCTGTCCCGGCATTTCTCGAATGCTTCTGTGGTTTCTGTTGTCCATGGAATTGGCGTGCGATCATTCTTTTTTGCTCCTTGTAGGAACTTGTTTAATTTTTCTTGATATTGCGCGGCTCTTGGGATGCTATTTCTATAGAAATTGATCATTCCTAGGAATCTCCGTAACTGCTGAACGTCTGCTGGTTTCGGGTATTTTTTTATCGCCTCTACCTTGTCCGCCTTCGGTCGTATTCCAGTAGCATTCACGGTGTATCCTAGGAAGTCTAGCTCGGTTCTTCCTACGTGGCATTTGTCTATGTTGATCGTGATTCCATGCGCGTCTAATCTCCCGAGCGTTTCTCTTAAGTGTCTTGCGTGAGCTTCCTCGTTTTCTGAGGCTATTAAAATGTCGTCGATATACACGAATATGAACGGTAAGCCCCTCAGTACTTCGTCCATAAAACGCTGCATCGTCTGTGCTCCGTTTCGTAGTCCGAAGCTCATTCTGCACATCTCAAAAAGGCCGAAGGGAGTGGTGATGGCTGTCTTTTCCATATCTTCTTTTCTTACCGGTATTTGTGTGTATGCCTTTACCAAATCTAAAGATGTGAAAATGGTGCTATTTTCCAGCGAGTGCGTGAAATCCTGTAGTCTCGGGATAGTATATCGATCTGGTACGGTGATACTGTTGAGCCTCCTATAGTCTCCACATGGTCGGAATTCTCCATTTGCTTTGGGGACCAAATGCAGCGGGCTCGCCCATTGGCTCTTCGACGGTCGGCAGACTCCGGCTGTGATCATTTCGTCGAATATCTTCTTTGCCGCTGCGTACCTTTCTGGATTAAGTGGCCGCGGTCTGGCGAACACCGGTGGACCTTCCGTTTCAATGTGGTGTTCCACCTGGTGTTTCGGTTGTCTCGGTTGAGATGTTGCTGATGTAATATTCTGAAACTCGTCGAATATTCTTAGGTAATTCGGCGATTGTTTGATGGCCTGGATGGATAGTGCCCGTGCTTCTGTCGTGCGTGAGTTTGGCGAGATTAATTTTTTTTGAAATAGGTCAACTAATAGTCGGTGCTTCGCCAAAAAATCTGCTCCTATGATGGGCTGCTGTACATCCGCAATTATGAAGATGGCCGCCAATGGGTTTTCTAGGCCGATGTTTAGTGTCATCTCCTTTCTTCCGTATGTGGCGATGGTAGTACCGTTAGCCGCTCGAAGCCTGAGGTCCGCTCTTCTGCCGTTGTCGGATTTCCTTCTTGGAAGGACGCTGACATTTGCGCCAGTATCAACCAAGAAGAGTGCGTTGGTGCTGCGGTCTCGAACGTATAAGCGGTTGGTGTCGTCGGCGCCGAGTTGATCTACCCCCGGCGCCTCTAGTAGTTTTCCGCCTGATTCCTCTGCTTCTTATAGTTGCACGGCTGTTGACACCTCCTTGCGGCGTCCCCGAAGCGTCTGTGGAAGTAGCAGATGGTTTGTTCATTTTGCCCTGCCGAGCTGTTTCCCGCGTTGTTCCGCTGCAACTTTGCTATTTGCTCCGCCAGATCCTTGAGCTGTTTTTTTATTGTGGTCATGTGGTCATGTGCTTCCGCCCGCGTGTCGACTCGGTTCACTTCTTGCGTCTCCCTCGCCGTTGATTCCATCATTCGATCAGCTAAGTCCGCTAGGACGTCCAGGTTGCTCTCAGTATTTATCGACAAAAACGTCCTGATCGTCGTAGGTAGATGACCGAGCCACATCGCTTTAATGGTCTCATCGGGTATCTTCCCTCTGTTGAGCCCTTTCATTCGTCTCATTAACTGCGACGGCTTGTCACTTCCCAGCTCAGTCTCATGGAGTAATTTTTGTAGCTGTTGTGTCTCTGATTCCCCAAAAACGCTGATTAATCGGGTCTTGATCGCTTCGAACTTGTTGTGGGTAGGCGGTTGTAGCAGTAAGTCTCCTACCTCCCGCAGCGCCGTCCTGTCTAACTGTGTGATTACACAGCTGAATTTATCTGCGTCGCTGCATTTCTGTGTTGCGAGCAGGATCTCCACGTGTGCGAACCATAGCCGTGGTTCCTGATGCCAGAACGTCGGTATCCTCGAGTTGATGCTCAGCGGAGCGATGTCCTGCACTTGCCTGCTGCTTCCGGCCGTGCCGCTAGGAATGTCTTCCGTATTCATTTTCTTTAGGTTGCGAAGATCTTTAGGTTGTCCTGTTGGTCCGTTGAGTGTCTGACGAGTTGTAGACCTTGCTCGTTAGTCCGATTCAGGCGCGCCGTCGATCTTGCGTCCTCGTACAGGGTCACCAATTTCGCGTCTCTTTCGTGTGTCGAAGAACGTGATAGTAACAAAACCGCGATAAACTGTTGTGTAAAATATATTTTTTCTCTTTACAAAAATGTACAATAATACGTGATAACGCGAGCGTAATTTCTTTCAGTTGAATCGTCTCTTGTTAAGGTACAGAATGACAGTTCGAAAATTTGTTTTTAAAATTTGAATGTATCCACTTTTTAATAGAACGAAATAATATTGCTGGGCTCGTTCTCAGCCAGCCATTAAATCAAAATAAAAATAAACTTTATAGTTGGGTTTGTAGCGTCGCTACAGTGGCTTTAAACTTATTTACAGATAGTTCTCTAATAGTATGAGGAAGTTTGTTATAGAAGCGTATACATTGTCCCATAAAAGAATTGCTTATTTTGTGAAGACGAGTAGCACGTACAACAAGGTTATGCTTATGTCTATTGTTAACATTATCGCTTTTTTTCAAAACTTGTCAATATTCTTGTGAACATACAACTCTCTCATTCTCGCCAAGGAAGATAATTACCACCCTAGCCTATGTATCAATCTAGAGCAGTGATTCCAAAAGTTCTGTATATGAACCCCCAGGGGTCTATTTCGAATTGCAGGGGTCCATATCAGCGAGAAAAAATCGGGGTGCAGGAGATGTAAATGGGGGTTCACGTTAGAGGACTATATCTAGGCTAATCGTCACAAATATTTAGGCGATCTGTAACGCATTCAATTACGATAGCCCGTTCTAAGTATCACCATGACATGGCCGCTGTACTTATTAAAAAAATGGATTCGTTTTTTTTTGTTTGTTAAATGTTGTCTTTTATTGAATAATAATCCGAAGCTAGGGTGGTTAAAATACTATGCTGTACACACAATCTGTTTGAGAAGTAATACGACATACAAAATTGTATGTTTGTGCTCTTACTCTTGACCATTGAGGAGTTCACTCGTTGGAAGCCAACCCTGTGTGCCGCAGTCCTGTCTTGGTAAGACTTAGTACGGGCTGTCGTAATTGAATACATATATAAAATTTCGTGTCTGTGCAGCAGCCATATCATGGTGAAACTTAGAACGGGCTATGATAACTGAATGAGTCTACAATATTTCGTGTATGTGCTGCTGACCGTTGAGGAGTCCCCTCGTCGGGAGCCAACCCAGGGTGTGGAATCAGGTCATGGTTACCATAAATAAATGCATTGTCATCGGAATTCAACCAATATGTAAATTTTCAAATTCATATGATGATATTTGAGGAGTTCTTTCAATTCCTCATGATTTGATTAAAATGGAATCAATCTGTAAGTATACCCTTTCAATTAAAAAAAAAAAATTCCAAAGAGTTCTGAGGTAACAAACATTAAAAAAAAGATATAGCCGAATTGATAACCTACTCCTTTTTTGAAGGTAGTTAAAAGGGAACTTTATACAACTTAATAAAAATCTACAACCGCCTATCTGCAATTATTAAACAGTTAAAAGGTAAAGGGTATGCCACAGCACGGAAGAAATATCTTATCGGAATAAGCTTTTATATGTTAAATGAATATTTATCTGAGGGAATGCATACGAATATACAAAGATTTTAAATTTATAATTTTATTATGAAGATTACGCATTTTAAATTATACACTGTTTTTTATATGCGGATTTTGATTTTATTGTATGAGTTATTATTTGATATGATTTAAATATTATGGGCAAGCCAGTGGATTTATGTTATTAACTAATGAGAGTCATTAATTAAATGTGAGTTAATAAATTAGAATAGAATAGAATAACTTTATTGTGTTATAAAAACATTACTTAATAAATATTACACTGATTTTATAAAAAAAGACAATTTATGCACAAATGGCGGACTTATTTATAACTTAGCAAATAAGTAAATTTGTCAATCTGTTAGATAACTGGGAATTATGACGCACGTATGTTTCGCATAATAATTACCATAAATATACCACCATAGTTCGGTTTATTTCTATTTATATTTCTATTCAAAGGCAAATTGGATCATTCTGTAAAGCTAAATAATATTTTAAATAAATAGTAAAAAGTGAAAAAAAACATTGGCGAAAGCGTGGCCTTGTAATGCATAATGGAGCTATTACTAAGAGGCCAGGTAAGTGAGCTGTAACCGAATCAAACCAATTGGTGATCCGTTACGTTTTATTTACGTAACCGTTCTGCAAATTAAGATGTTGGCGACATGTTTTTTAATAGTATTCTTGATGTTTAGCAATCTATTTGTAAGTCATGCACCCAGCAGACCTCTTTCTGTGAGGCCGTCCAGGTTTCTGACATTGTAGATTTGAACAATTCATCTTGAATTTCATGGCCCTGGCCCCAAATGGTTTCTAGGATTCTTCTCGGAATATAATATCGTCCCCAAAGAGGAGGGGGGGGGACATGTGTTTGAAAATAAACTTGTTTCACAAAAGCGCCTAGCATCCAGGGCGCGTCGTACTATCGATTGTATTACATCTCTTCTCTTTCTCTATCTAATTTGGAGTAATATTGCGGAAAAGATATGCTTCAACAAAAAAAAAAACTGAATTCGTTAATCGTAAGAGGATTAGGCTCTTTTACTCTTTTTCTTTTTCTCTCTCTATTTTCTTTCCCTCTTCTCTTTATCTATACAAGTTAGAATAATATTTCGAGAAAAGTATGCTTCACCTGAATTCATGAATCGTAAGTGGGTTAGGCTCTCTTTCTCTTTCTTTATTTTCTATAACTATTCTCTTTATCTATATAATTTAGAGTAATATTTCGAAAAAAGTATGTTCACCTGAATTCATGAATCGTTAGTGGGTTAGGCTCTCTATTTCTCTTTTTATCTTTCTCTATTCTCCATCTCTCTTTTCTTTATAAATGTAATTTAGAATAATATTTCGAGAAAGATATGCTTTACCTGAATTCATGTATCGTAAGTGGGTAGGGCTCTTTTTCTCTTTCTCTTCTTCTGTTTCTTTCTTTTCTATCTCTCTTCTGTTTATCTATATAATTAAGAATAATATGTTGAGAGAGGTAGGTATGCTTCACCTGAATTCATGAATCGTAAGTAGGTTAGGCTGTCTTTCTCTTTCTCTTATTCTCTTACTCTATTTTATATCTCTCTTCTCCTTCTATATCTAATTTAACATAGTATTTTGAGAAAGGTATGCTTCACTTTAATTCACGAATCGTAAGAGGGGTTGTCTCTCTCTCTCTCTCTCTCTCTATTTTCTATCCCTCTTCTCTTTATTTTTATTTATTTATTTATTTATTTATTTCCGTAATTCAAGTTACAAATTACAAAGAAAATCCTTATTCTAACAAAAAAACAGTTTATAATAAGTGTATATATTATACCTAGCTTAGAAAGGAAATTCATCTTTTGACATAACGGTTTACCACCTCACTAGGTATGAACCTGTGTTGAGGTGGTACTAACATCGATGAATTCTTTTGAGACGAGAGGGCAAATCTTATCTAATACTTGAGTACAATTTAAAATTTAAAGTTAAATTTAAAAACATCAATAAAATTATAAACTAAATTAAAATTTATGACAATCTACTAAGTATATGACAATCTACTAAGTATTTATATATTTAAAAGTAATATTTCGACAATTGAATGCTTTATTATTTTTTTTTTTTTCAAGAAAAGTTACAGGGTTTGACTAGCTGACCCCATGCCCACTTCGTTGGGCGGTAAAAATTTTTACTTCTGATAAAATTATGAGTGTGGTTCGGTTAGTACTGAGTGCTATGATTTATTTCCTGGCTACCAAAAGAAGGGTGATATTTTTGCTGCATATGTATGTATGTATTTGCATGCCAATTTGAATATATTACCGTTATTTGTGAGTGTCTTCTTGTGAGTGTCTTATTTGTGAGTGTCTTATCTCTTTAACCATTTATGCAGTAAAAGGGAAATTATATGCAGTAAAAGGGAAAAGTCTTTTGTCACTTAACTTACTTATTTTGATATGAATTCATAATTGTTGATAATTTGACCAACACACATGACCTAACTATTTAAATTATTTTTTTATTATTTTATATACGCAAGGGATGCACGGACGCCTACCGCAAGATAAAGTTATAATGTTTTATATTTCAAATTTAAATGCGGTCATTTTACAGTTATTCTTTTTATGATCCGTATAGTGGTTTTCCTCAAGGCCATCGACTCTCGCCAAATTTACGCGCCAAACTGACAAAACAAAAGGGACCGCCGAATGTTTACCTCGCAAAATGAGGGGTTAAATATAAAAAACTACTTTTTGTGACTTAAATACAAAATTTAGACATATGCTTTCCCTTACTTTTTTGTAGGCATTACTAAGCTCTACAACTTTTCTCTAGAACTCTCATCGTTATATATCTCTCATCGTTAAAGCAGCGTTCGTAAGAAACGTTTTCATTCGACTGTTTTTCTCCTAGGTACTTTGTAAATCCAACGACCACGAAAAAGTCTTTTCATTTTTCGGATTAATATAGGTATAGCCATATGAAACTCACAAATAACGTGGCTTTCTATTCGTAAAAGAATTTTCAAAATCGGTTCAGTAGTTCCAGAGATTACTTCCTACAACGTCACAAACTTTACCTCTTTATAATATTAGTATAGAAGTATAGATTACGACACGGTCGCGGTTTCATACCTATGTCGTATTATCTCTCTATTTATTCAGTAAAAGGTAAAAGTCTTTTGTTTTAAACACTTGAGACGATAAATTTACTTATTTTGATAAGAATTCATAATTGTTGGTAATATGACCAATAAACATGACCTAACGATTTAAATATTTTTTTTAATATAAAAAAAATATATTAAAAAATCACCATAATATCGCGCACTCGGTTGGTTATCGTCATATCTATTCAAATATTTGTCCAATTTTGTCCAAATGATGTACTGTAAAAGACAAAATTTATCTACTTTATATACCAGATGTGATAAAAGTATTTATTTTGATATAATAATCAATTTATTACTACCAAATGTGCGTTAGAAATAATTTTTATTTTTTTATGGTATTTATGGTTCACTATTTTGGCGATAATGGCTTACACATAAAATATAGATATATGCTGTCGCTGGCTTTTTTGTAGGACTATTTAAGATAAACATTTCCATTCTATATTATATACGTGTAACTCCAACGGTTTTTGCGGTGCACGCCAGAATAGCTCGCAGATGGCAGATTTTTTTCCTACTTCTTCTTCTTCATCATCATCAGCGCGCATTCGCCCACCGTTAGGCATACGCCTCTCCAATCACTCTCCGTCCGGATCGGTTAGTTTGGTTTGGCAGCCTGATCGTACCCAGAGATTCTTAGCACCCCCTGCCCCGCCGTTACCGTAACCGCTGCCGTGGCTCGGGTTAGTGGGGCTGCTGGGGACTGGAGGCCGTGGTAAGGTTGTACTGTTCATCATCATGATTGGAGGTATTTAGCCCGATACCCGCCACGTCGGCCACACGTCTTGGCGAGCTCCACACTTTCAGGAAAATATTTCCGTTTCATAGGCTTGTGGCAACCTGGTCGGGTTACTTAACCACCGAATCGCACTATATTTTCTAAATTTATTATTTAATTATTATTTATTGTTGAGAAAATTTTCAAAATATATGTTGACGCTTAAAATTTAAATTTCGAATATCAATTTCTTAGATTTTTTTCCCACTTACTTGACAGTTATCGTTATATTTTAGGTAATTCACACTATATCTTTATAAATTATAGCCTATGTGTTATTCTGATGTGTAAGCTATATTATTGTAAAGTTTCATCAAAATCCATTAAGTAGTTTTTGCATGAAAGAGTAACAAACATCCATACATTCTTACAAACTTTCGCATTTATAATATTAGTAGGATAGTAGGAGAAAATTTTCAAAATATTTGTTGACGTTTAGAATTTTAATTTCGAATATCAATTTCGTAGATTTTTTTCCTACTTACTTGACAGTTATCGTTATATTTTAGATAATTCAAACTATATCTTTATAAATTATAGCCTATGTGTTATTCTGATGTGTAGGTAAGCTATATTATTGTAAAGTTTCATCAAAATCCATTCAGTAGTTTTTGCGTGAAAGAGTAACAAACATCCATACATTCTTACAAACTTTCGCATTTATAATATTATTAGTAGGATATGTAAACATATTATGCAAAACTAAGGCCAATTAAAAGTTTTAACAATGAAACTAGGACTTACCGTTACAGCGCAAGAAAGAAAATAAAGTTTTTACGTAATAGGGTTAAGTTCGAGGAAAGGGATACGAAATCCTTTATGAATTAACAGATATCTTTTACTCATTACTTGTAATAAATTGCTTAAATATACATATTGATAAAATAATATCGTATATATAAATAGGTAAAATGAATGAAAAAATTGATATTTTGACCATAGTTAGAATCGATCCTCAATAGATGAAATAGGTCTCGAGACCTGGTCTTATTATTTGGGAATCGGTAACAGATTCTGCCAATAGAATAAGGTGTAGTTATTTTATTATTTATAATATTGTAAAGAAAACGTACATCATATTGGAGGCGCCTATCCTGGAATAAGGGCATGTTTTGATCAACCATGCAATAATCATTAATATATTATGAGTGCTTTCAGTAGTAGATGGTTTATGGTATTTTAACATGGTGTAATGCACCAGATAGCCATAGTATTTACATACTGCAAAAGCAAGCTCTCAGGACGATATTTCGGATAAAAAGCAAATACATTCAAAATAATAAAAAACCGACTGCCGTTACATAAAGCGAACTATTGCATTTATAATTAATTATACTACCGTTTTTTATGAAATATTTGTGGTTTATGTAATTATCCATATAATATATACATGTATATTTCCGGAATGTACTTAATCAGACCTTTCATTTGACACTAAACAAGATATATTTATGTCATTTTTTATTTAAAGTTGGACATTTGGACATTTAAACAACTACTTACTTCATATTTGGACAGTTAAGGTACCCAATGATACTCGAGATGACATAAAGATTCTAACAATATCACACAATTCTAAATCGGTTCAGGCGTTTAGAAGTTATGATGGAATAAAGAAACGGAAAACATACATAGATGAACCCTGAACATATTACACTCCATTTTTTGTTGGGCAATCGTGTAAAAAGTGGCAATCACTGCTCGGATCTTACAAAATAAAATAAAATATTTACTTTTAAATGTGAATTTATACTATAATATATAAGTGCTTAATTTATGCGAAAGCATATTTGAACAACCAGAAAAAGCATTCGAGTCTGCATGAACATAACACACGCAATAAAAATAATGTCGTAAATCCCAAAGTGCGGCTTCGTTTATAACAGAAATTGCGGCTTCGTTTATAACATTTTGATATTTGGGGTTTAAATTTTCCAACCTGTTAACATCAGAAATTAAAATACTTCAAGAGGATGCATTTAAGAAATGCATAAAAAGAAACCTAACCATGCATGCTCTCTATATTGTTGATGAATTTGACAAGGATGTTTTAGATCCTTGCTGCAAACTAATTTTGTTCTGTATTTTGTTGATTTTCTTGTAAAACCTATTGATTATTGATTGTTTTTTTTTATGACTATTTTTAATAACTTAGTGATTGATTATTATTTTAATATATTTTTTTGTGATTTGAGTCTTTTTGATTTTTGTACTTAATCCGTAGACATCCGTAATTGAAAAAAAATATATGTAGGTACATGTAATAAGGTTGTAAAAAACTTCGAGCAAATGTAAACAGATGTATTCCACAGTCTGTTATTCTTGGAATTAAAAAACCATGACTATGACTATAACCTGAATTCGTGAAAAGTAAGATTTGGCTGTAGGCTCGATCTAAATTAAAATTATATACATTTACCCTATGCTATGGCTCTATGAAAGGGGACAAAAGAAATTCGGGACAGTGAATCAACGACTAAGTAAAAAATGTGGTGGACGAGTCACCCGACGAAATTCTAAGAACTCTAAAAATGCTGATCCCCGATTAATTTTAAATGCCAAAGTGTCCTGCGGTTCCCTTCGTAGTTGGAATTGATATATTGTGAGTGATAGTTCCCAATGATAATTACGCTAAAAGCGTATTTATTGCGTAAAATTGGTCGTACCCCGTTGTCCAGAGTAAGGTCCTTTGCAACATCGCCAAAACAGCGGGTGCTACTAACTTTAAATCGTAAATTCATGATTATCTTAGTTATAATGAATATATTATTATAATAATTGATCAAATGGCCAAACCCCACAGGTCGGTTATTTGCACAAAAACTAGATAAATTTAAAAAACCTTGGCGATATGTGTAGATCAATGAACTATTCGTAACTCTTTATAAATGCAGAAAGTAAAAAGTCGTGGCTTGCGGTTAGTGTGAAAAAATCACAACGCTAGGAAATGACGTGGTCGAAAGTGTGAGGTCATAACAATATTCATCGATACCTTGGATGATCTGGAGAGTTGTCACACCGTTGGGGCGAACCCGCCACCCCAGGAAGTTATGACGATATTGGTTGTTCATTCAACCGTGTGGTGAACGTACAGTCCACCGTCTAACTACGTTAACATGCCCGTCAGAGTCCAACGCCTTACTGCGAGGTACTGGAAAGTGAACCCAGCGGGCAGCGTCACGCTCTTACTATCAGATTTGTCCGGATTTCTCTGTCTACAGTCTGATCACGGATTCGAGGTCGCTTGCGAGGCCTCTACGTGATGTTAGCGGTAATTCAGTTCGAATTTATCGCGGACCGTGGCGTACTTTGTCCGTCTTTCGCACGGGTTTCGGGTGACCAACGAGTCCGAGACATTAGGTCAATAACCACACCCGCTTCATAGGAAACTGTATGTCGTTCCCAGACTCATCCAGTTATTCTCCGGAGTGCACGATCGATTGGCTGACGCCACAAGGTGCGCAAACCGCCAAGCAGCGCCCGAAGGATATACCCCCAGCGGAACTGATCCACCTGCCACGACAAGGAGTCCTTTCCGGATTTGACCCTCTTAGATAACGCTACTGGATAGGAGTCGAACCGTGAGCTGAGCCGACCAGACGTAACAAGCAGGTCTTGATGGCCGCACAACTGCACAGGAATCGTTAACTACTCGGTCCCCGGAGGTATGGACTGTAATTAAAAGACCTGCGCAAAATACTAAGATGATGAAAAAGCAAACCTAATTCAATTTAAATTTTCTGCGGCGGTTTAGCCGATAGTGTTATCATTGAAACAGGAAGTCGATTACATATTATTATGTCGAATTATGGTTTTGCTCTACATCCGTTTAATTTTTTTTTAAATGCGACCAAATATGTTTTCTTTATAAACATTAGGTAGATTTTCGCAATCGATCTTGTAACTATTAACAGCCAGGGATTGACTCCCCCAGTCAATGAGGGGGGGGGGGAGACGATGAAAAAAAACTTACATGTATACATAGCTCACATCTGGCAGTCTCTACTTTTAACCCTTTGAAATCCAGCCATTCTGATGCAAAATTCACGCGATAAAACGACGCGCCGCCATTGAATTTTTTGGTTGATTTTGTAAGTCAATACCTACAGACAAATTCGTTTTTTATGAATGCTCTCTTGTTACCAAATAATTTATCTTGTTAGTCAAGTAGGTATATTATATATTTATATAATATAAACTTCGTCCAGAGTAGCTGATTTTACCAATCGATCATTTTCTCCCAAATATAAATGAAAAATGGTTTTTGACTTATTGGGCTGTTATTTTATATTTATTTACATTTACATTTAAATTTTCGTCGTGTCCAATTGACGGCTAAAGACCGCTCTTGGACGTGTCAAAATAATTGGGTTAGGTAGTAAGTATCGTTACTACTCTTTACTGAACATAGGTACATAGGTAGACAAGAATTAACTCCTAGATTGTCAAACTATAAATATATATAATCAAAATAGAAGCCTAATATTTGAAGTAGCTAGTAATTCGAAAAGATACGTAGTAAAATTATTCATCGTAATATTCAAATTGTCAGTAAAATGTTAAATAATCAAATTAAATCTACGTTATGCATTTTAAACAAAAAGTACAGATATAAGACCATATAAAATAATAAAAGACCATATAATATTATTTATTTATACGTACTTAAACCTCGATAAATACTACTCATCATCATCATAATCATTATCATTTATTCATTCCATAAAAGCATTTCACAATACTGAGGAACATGTCAAATTTTACAATCATAATTTACCGGAGGATAAAACCGCTTTGATTAACTAAATGGAAAAAAAAATAATTGTAATCAGAGGTGATTACTTAAAAATAGTCA
Source organism: Micropterix aruncella (assembly GCA_944548615.1). NCBI lineage: Eukaryota > Metazoa > Arthropoda > Insecta > Lepidoptera > Micropterigidae > Micropterix > Micropterix aruncella. Next base: position 25,822,558 of record OX155968.1, read on the forward strand.
AATTTACAAAATAATCAATAATCAAACAAATAATAATCAATACCATAAAAAGAAAAATTCTGAAACATGCGTAATTAAAAACAATGTCAATAAAATCTAAAACTTAGTTCGAAAGTATAGTCATAATATGGTTATTTATAATCAAGCAATTGTGGACGCAATATCATAAAAGTCGTCCAGTTTGTAAAGGGCATGTTTGACTAACTGATTTTTCAAGCAGATTTTATATGCTGCCATCTCAAGTATTTTCGTTGATGATGGCAAAGCATTGAACAATTTAAAACTTATATATAAAAATGTTTTTTGATATTTAGTTTTTTACTCATTACTTTTACTCATTACAAATGTTTTTTACTCATTACTTTTACTCATTACAAATGTTTTTTTACTCATTACTAAATACAATTTTCTTATGAGGTTTGTAACAAAATAAAACAACTTGAAAAGCCAAATAACAAAACAACAAAATAAAACAACTTGAAAAGGCGAATTCAGAGTTCGGGGACTCAAATTAGGAACATTAATATCGTATTTTTGTTCCCGTGCCCTTTTAGCATAAACCGTACAACAGTACGTCCGTTTCTTATTAATTTGGAAACAGGTCAAGGATTCTGAAAGCCGGACAGTGCGGTCTAAACCCGGACTTCTGGAACCCTATCAGCAGCTAATGCCACGTCGTTTAATTTAAAAGCAATCAGATTGTTTATGAACAATTCGGATCTTCTGGGTAATGCTCGGTTCTCGTCGGGCGGCCGCTCTTTGCCCCCGACCCAACGCGTCGCATCGCCCGCCCGCACATTACTTTGTTTTCGAAAAAATTACGTGTGGCACTCGGGGACTGCCGCGGTAAAGCTATTGCATAGCATTTTTAACAACTTATGCAATTATAATTATTTATTAATTTTATTAAGCTATTGCATAGCTTTTATCGCGGGCCTCTAGGTCAGCGCGGCGACCGAATGAAGAAATTTCTTAACGATAATTAATAATTTTAAACTGATAATTACGTCTAAACGAGTGCTTTTTACGATTCGAAAAAAATATATGTTAGAGAAGAACATTTTCCTAATATTCTTAGCTTTGAATATTTTAGATTTTGTTTATATTACATAGTGTAATTAATTTGTGAAATTAGGTCTAACTGAACACAAAAACGACTACTACGCAAATACTATCTGGCGTATTATTATGAAACCTGCACCATTTTAAAGTTAATTTAATTATCTATCTGTTTATCTACGATTTTTTTCGAATACTCCGTTTTTTATGCTTTATCGAATAAAAAATTCGTGCGCGGCGCTCTATCGGAAGACGTTTAAATTATTCCGAATCATTTGCTTTCGCAGCCTCAAATGATTCGGAATAATTTCAAAGTTTTCCGATAGAGCGCAGATATCTGATATCAGAAAAAATAAAATAAATAAATAATTATAATTGCATAAGTTGTTAAAAATGCTATGCAATAGCTTTACCGCGGCAGTCCCCGAGTGCCACACGTATTTTTTTTTATTATTTTTTCTGTTATCAGATAACTGCGCTCTATCGGAAAACGTTGAAATTCTTCCGAATCATCTGCGGCTTCGGAATAATTTAAACGTCTTCCGATAGAGCGCCGCGCACGAATTTTTTATTCGATAAAGCAAAGAAATGGATTATTCAAAAAAATCGTAGATAAATAGATAGATAATTAAATTATCTTTAAAATGGTGCAGGTTTCATAATAATACGCCAGATAGTATTTGCGTAGTAGTCGTGTTTGTGTTCGGTTAGAGCTAATTTCACAAATTAATGACACTATGTAATATAAACAAAATCTAAAATATTCAAAGCTAATATTAGGAAAATGTTCTTGTTTAACATATATTTTTTTCGAATCGTAAGCAGTACTCTTTTAGACGTAATTATCAGTTTAAAATCATTAATTTTCGTTATGAAATTTCTTCATTCGGTCGCCGCGCTGGCCTAGGCCCGCGATAAAAGCTATGCAATAGCTTAAAAACAAACTCTTCACCTTTATTATTAGTAGGTATAGAGTATAGAGCATATATAAAATGTAATTAAAGAATTATCTCACCTATAAATCTGCCCATGTCCGAATGCAGAAGCGCTCCAGAGCTGGCAACGACAGCGCAAGATTCGAAAAATTTATTTTTCAACAACGGCAACACCGGGATCACACTTTTGAAACCGTTTGCGGCAAACGGCGCGTCCACAGAAGTGATAGTCCTCACATCCAACCGTTTCAATTCGCAAAGCATCTCCGCGCCCGACTTTTCAACAAACGCAGTCGAATTCGGTTGAACGCTATAACGATTTGGATTGTTTTTAACCGCGTTGTTTTCCAACATCAACATTCTATGAAACTCCTTCATTAGAATGTTTTTGAACGCATTCATCTTTGCGAAGCACTCAGTTTTGTTTTTCCCGCTGCACTCGAACTGTTTCGTGTCGAATTCGATCAGCTGTTTTTGCAAATTGTGAAACCGGGGCTTCCCGCTATTCCTTATAATAGATGATTGATCGTAGCTGTTTGCTAATGGCAAGGTTTTATGTCTATCCGCGGATCGTCTGGAAATCTTTCGAGTCGTCAGGTTATTCAGCTCTAAATTCAACAAAATCGAATCGAACGGTAGCTCAATATTATCTGGCTGAATATCAGCAGATTCTGCTAAATTGTACGAATCCGCAATATCGTAAGGAACCGTATTAATTAACTCTATTCGATGAAAACCAGCTGGAAGAGGCGGAGTCACCGATTTTTGCCTTTCCAGATACAACCAATACTGAGACCATATTAAATAGATATAACCACACATTCCAAAACACACCAAATTTACGAAAATCCACACAGAAAATGCCATTGCCTTCATTTTGACTTTTATAACCTAGTTTGTATTTGACAGAGGAGAAAGATACAGTGCGCAGCCTCCGTAATAATCAATAGGTATTTAATAAGAAAAAATAAAACGTCAGGAAACGTTTTTTATATAATGTAATTTATTCAAAATAATGACTGTTAAATACGTTTTAAATATTTGTACAATAAATGCGCAATTACAATAATATTTGGTGTAATATGATCATTCTAGTTACTTTACAAAATAAAAATTATAAAAAAATTACAGTTTGTGTCCGTAGAGCTGTACAGTTAGATACATTTCCACGTCGATTTTTCTACTTGGTTACATACATCCATAATCTATAGGTCGTCGGATTGTGGTTAACTTTTTATCACTTTTTTAGAAAAGAGGTTAGATTGTTAAAACACGGTAGGCGCATCGGTCTTGCGATTTTTGTGACCTACCCGATAGGCTCGTTAGGTGAGATTTTTCGCAGAATAGAGTTAAAAGGGGTCACTGGGTTCATTTGCGTTTTTTCGGTGAACTAATGTCGTAAAATAGTTCATACGACCAGACAGAGCATTGCATTAGAGCGGAATGCGCATCTTTTCAGGTTATGTAAACAACCGAATAACTTCGTTCACGAGACGTTTTCTGTTGTATAATTGTAACAAAATAAAAAAAATATTACTTTACTTTACTAACGATTAAAACTGTCGGAGAGTTAAGTTGTTTGCGAGAAATTACTACTAATCGTCATATGACATCATCAACTCATTCCTACGAATGCCTTTACAATAAGAAATACAAGGAAACTAATCAACTCGTTCTGTCCATGAGCCATTGGGACATGGACAGAACGATCTGGAGCGTGATCTTACACCAATAACAATTAAAAATGCAATCTCGAATTTTTAGCGTGTACGAGGTATTCTCCAATTTATTTATTTTTTAATTCTGCTTTAATATTACGCCGTTTTATTTACACGTATTTTGAGTTTGTATCTTTTATTATTATATTTATTTATATTGTCTTTTCTACACCCGGAAAGGGGTTTACGAAATAAAATTTGAAGTTCAATATTTAATTTCACTTCGATCTGATTCGTCTGCGACGACTTCGTCTGGTCGACTAACCAGTAACCGTACTGCGCCCATCCCTAAGCTGTCAAATTCGCCGACAGTGACATAAGTGAACATAACCTATAATCCTTCAAACTTGCGCAACAAAAACCAAAATTTCTAAGTGATTTACTTGAAAACAGCGATGACTCTGACGGACTATATTTCTGGTCTATCTGATAACCCGTATTTCGGGGCGGGTTTTGGTTTATTCGGCGTAGGCGCCGGTGCCGCCATACTCCGAAAAGCTCTCCAAGGCTATTTGATCTTTTTTCGCAGGCATTATATGATAACGCTCGAAGTGCCGTGCAGGGACAAGTCGTATCAATGGCTGCTGCATTGGTTGACGGAGAAAGGTGCGAAAAAGACCCAGCATTTGAGCGTAGAGACATCGTTTCTGCAGAAGGACACAGGGCAGATAAAGACTAAATATGATTTTATTCCGAGCATTGGTACGCATTTTTTCAGGTTTGTTTGAGCTTCTATTTTAATGACAGTCGGTGTGAGGAAATCATAGACTTTTGCGATTGTTTGGTATCAGTTTAGTGCCGCATAACGCATTCCAAGCATTACTGTTCTATGAACTAGGGTGGCTATATTTACGGAGGCTGTATGTACTGCTTTTACTATGACACATTAAGGGGGGTTATTGCAGTATAGGAATCTTTCTCAAAAATCGAAATAGTAAATAAATACTACTAGTTTCAATCATTGTAATGCTAAATGTGGAATAGGGAATAACTGCAGGAACCTTTAGAAACCTTTCTCAACAACAAAAAAAATACATACTAATAGATTCAATCATTTTAATGCTAAATCTGAAAGAAAGTATGTAATATTGCAAATTCTTATCGATATTAGAGAACTCGCAATATATCAAGTATATTCACGACACTACTCCAAAAACAAAGTGGCCGATTTGTTGATATATAGTATGCAAACTTTGAATGCCTATATCTCGCTTGTTTATTGAGACCGAATAAAGATTCAAAGGTTTAAAAATCAACAATCTAGGAGAGGTTCCTATACTGCAGTTATACCAAAAATAGCTTCGGAAGCATAAAAATTTAAGCCAAAAAAAACAAATATACATAGGTACAAAAAAAAAGTTTTGGTAAACTCAGTTTTTAAGATTGTTTTAAAAAAACCATCTAACCTACCACCATTTAGGTGTTTATGTATTATTTTTTAAAAAAACAACCTACCGAAATGTACGGGTTTAACGCTTTTTTAAATGCCTATATTTCGCTTATTTATTGAGACCGAATAAATATTATTGCAGATTCCGAATCAGCGTGGTGGATACAGTCGGGTGACGTTAAAAAAGTAACACTAGAAAAGGTTCCTATAATGCAATAATACCTATTAAGGTAAGGACAGACTGAGCTCATGTCGATGCACATATACGATGCAACGCTCCCACATTGGTGTACACACTTGACTCACGTATGCAACGTATATATGGCATCAGAAGCTGTTTACTTCTCAGAAGGTGCACTAGAATTATGTACCTACAACCGTTGTACAATACAACGCTTGTCGAACGTATGCAATGTATGTCGAACGTATGCATGCATAAACATGGAAACAGAAGCTGTTGTCATTTCTCAGATGGTGCACAACCGCTGTACAAAATGTTTTCTGATTCTGAGTGGGTTTGAAGACGATTTACGTAGTTTGTTATTTTTAAATGAATAAGTCTATTTAGTTATCTATTTTTTTTTTTTTTTAAATAGGAAATATTTTTACACTATGATTTTGCGTCACTCCTAACTAGGCAGTGCCTGCTCCAAGAAATAACTGGCATGAAAGACTTGTGTAGTATAGCTGGTATTGCTAGCGATGTTGCTGGCAACTGTATTGCAGCCACATATTGCAGTGAAAGTGTGGTTCATTTGAGAGCATAATATCAAGTATTTTCGCTTCTCCCAACGACAAAAACCAAAACAGTAATCCTCACCACAAAAACAAAAAAAAGTTAAGAAAAGAAGATATTGGATACAGGTTTTAGCAAATGGCTTCATATCGCCTTACCAAATCAATCTATCACCTTACAAAATCAACCAGTTGTTCATCTTCCATGTTCAATACGTAAACAAACAAACATAAACGCATGAACGCTTTTCTCTGCGTATGCACCTACTTTCATTACATTACATTTACGTCGTGTCTTGTCATCGGTGGTTATAAACCGATGTGTCTGACGCGTTGCAAACGTAAGTTCTAGAAACACACTGATTCTACGCTTTGGACTGTCATCCTCTCCACCTTCCCATGCTGATCTGGAGACCACAGTTCGACGTTGCATGGGACGCATAAACCTCCCTAAGAGCTACGCCAACCACCATATCTATATCCACTCGGATAGCAAGGCAGCTCTTATGGCACTAGCCTCGAATACAATTAATTCAAAACTTGTGCAGAATCACAACTGAATTCCCTGGGCGAAAAAACAGGGTAATTCTAAGATGGGTTCCCGGCCACGCAGGAATCGAGTGAAATGAAAAAGCCGACGAACTTGCTAAGACGGGAGCAAAGGGAACGTTATACGGCCCTGAAGCTTGCTGTGGCGTACCAAAAAGCATTGCAAACCTAATGCTCAAAAAAATATGTTAAAAACAATCCGTCAACCAATGGAACAGCCAGAGTTGAATCATTCCAAAGTGCTAATCAAGGCTTACGACCGTAAGACGGCCCGTGAGACATTATTGCTAAATAGGAACAATCTACGCATACTGGTGAGGGCGGTCACGGGGCATTGTGGCCTGAACAAACACAAGTACAACCTCAAGCTCCAGGACCCGAAAATGTGCAGCTTCTGCCAAGGGGCAGAGGAAACTCCCCTGCACGTCATGTGCGAGTGTGGCCCGCTGATGCGTAAAAGATACACCCACTTGGGTGGTCATTACCTCCAACCTGAGGAGGTAATACAATCTGGCGCCAAAAGCCTGTTGCGGTTCTTAAATGACACGAGGCTTAGCGCAGAACTATAGCAGGTGACGAACACAATAGATCGGCAATGGTCGCAGTATTACAAGGCTCATAAAGACCATAGAAAAGCCTCAAACAGCAAATAAAAAAAATATATGATACTGTGTATCAACCAGTTTTTGTTTTTGTTTCCAGATACAACGGCACTTGGATACGGGTAGAGCGAACGCGAGAGCAGCATACGTTAGATCTGCACATGGGCATTCCATGGGAGACGGTTACATTGACTGCTTTAGGAAGAAACAAAGCGTTGTTTCGTACGATTCTAGAAGATGGTATACCGAGCCAAATTATTTATTTATTTAATTAATTAATTTTACAATAAATAAACTTACAGATACTAAATACAGGATAAGAGTAGTTGCAAAACCTATTTACACTAAATTAATCTACTATCCCAAATTGCGGCTGCCAGGTGTCTTAACCTGATGGTACTAGGCTTTGATGGTACTTTAGTTTATTTTTTGTATGCCACTAATCACCTGAGAGCAACCGCACTCGACTGGCACAAACTTGCAAACAAGAATCTGTCAGTAAGAACGATTGCGCATTTTGCTCATAGCAAAAGGGTAGCTTATCAAGCTTGGTCTATATAATACGCAGTAAAAAATTCAGCTGAACCAAAGTGTAGCAAAATAACAATAGTTCAAAATATAAAATAATGTTTAATTACCGATCCTAATTCAGTTGGAATTTTACAAAAAACCGATAATTTTCCATGGACTTTGACTGGTTTATGTAACTCTGCTCCGCCCACTTGCTACTGCTCCAGTTTTGGATACATTGGCGCTCCTGGAGCGTGCAACGTTGCACGCTCCGCGGCGAGCGCTTCAAGCGGTGGCTGTAAATGCGCGAACACAAAGTGATGCACAGTGCGTTCGTGGACCCGAGCAAAGTAAGACGTTGGTGGGTACGTCTCGCACATCACGTTCGGTGTCCAGTAAACGCAAATCCATCTCTATGGACTGGGCCAAAGGACAAATGTCTAGCTCTAATCGAGGAGTACAGAAATTATACAGTGCTGTGGGATCCGAAAGATGAGAAATTTAAAGATACATTCTGGCGATGACATGTTCGCTCAACGTTCGAATGAAAACTGCGGAGCAGTCATTGTTCCTGAGTTGATGCGCGCACCGTCTCCATTTGAGCAGTTGCAGATGCATGGAGCAGAGTTGATGCGTGAACCTAATGGATAATTCACTATAATTTACCTTTACATTATTCCTTTACATAATTCACTATAATTTGCACTCTAACAGTTCACCGCAATCGAGTTAAATCTTCTACTAACTATGAAGCTTTTTAAACAATTCATCCCTGTTTAAGCTTATTATGAGCTTAAGCCTGTTTAAGCTCGAGACGAGGCAAAAAATCGTCAAGAATAGAAGCGATTCTTGAATGTAGTACGAGATCCAGCAGCACCGATAGCAGCGTATTGGCTGCGAGGGCGACTCCCTCCCCAATCGCCGGCTACGGAATAAATAATAAATAAAAATAATAATAATAAACAATTTATCACAGACTGAGGCGATAAATTGATACTGCTAAATCCAGATGAAATAGTTAGGTCTTGGTAAAATCGTAGATAAGAAAGGGTCATAACAAATGAGAAGTTAAATCATTGTCATAGATCCAAGCCTTTCGAGGGCCAGAAAATGGCAGGGCACCTACTTCTGCCATACTATTATTAAAATATTCTAATACACGATCGGCAGAGAGGTCTTTGCCCTTGCTGAGGAATTAAAAATAGCTGTTAGAATAATAAATAAATACAAACGGAGCTGCCATGGAATTCACCGACCGGAGTCGGGCCCATCATAATACTATTTTTACACTTCTGGGGGGTGAGCAGTGGATTCCGGACTTACGAACCGGCTGTGGTAGGTTTAGGACAGCTGTCTTGCCACATGTGAGCGTTCACCTTGCCACCCATTCACTCCCCCTTCGAAGCCATAGAATTTGAGATGCGCAAATCGCAGTTTTAGATAATTTTTCTAAGAAAGAGTCTTTCTTAGTAAATTGAAAAGATTCCGGAATGGGCGCCTATTGCGAAATGTTTCTGATGGTTGCCAACACCAACCTATTTTAGGAAAGATGTCAAATTTTCAGACAGATACGTCGTTCAGTTTTTGTTTACCAGGAGTTTTGTGAAGCAAGTCAGGCACTTTTGCATAAATGGAAAAAAATGATTTCTGGATGGATGCAAAAACGGCAACGGAAATACGAGATATTTTGCAGAAAGTTCGTGGAATCTCCACACCTTAATTTTGGACAATCAGTTTCTGGTTGAGCAAGTTCAAACGTGGCCGTACGAGCACCAAGGATGAACCACGCAGTGGACGTCTAAAAACAGCCACGAATGAGGTAACGATCGACAGAATCCATAATCCGATCGTCGAGTGAAGAAGCGCGAAATAGTAGAGGCCACGGGTATCTCATATGAACGAGTTGAACGGAACCTGTCGGCGCGATGGGTGCTGCGTTTGTTGACTGTTGACAACAAGCAAAATCGTGTGACCACTTCGAAGGAGTGTTTGGCCATGTTGAAGCGTAATTCAACAGAGTTTTCGCCGATTCTTGGCCGTAGACGATACATGGATCCACCACTACACACATGAGACCAAGCAGCAGTCTAAACAGTGAACTTCTCCAGGCTAATTTGCTCCGAAGAAGGCAAAGACAGTCCTATCAACCGGAAAGGTCATGGCCACCGTTATTTGGGATTCGCAAGGTGTGATCCACATTAACTTTTTGCAAACAGGAAGAACGATCATGGGTCAATACTACAGTGATTTATTGGGTGAATTCGACGGCGTATTGAAGGAGAAACGGCTTCGCTTGCAACGGAAAAAAGTGCTCTTCTACCACGACAACGCTCCGGCCCATTCATCCCAAATCGCCACGTCTAAATTGGTTGAATTAAGCTACGAGGTGGTGCCGCATCCCCCGTACCCTCCAGACCTGGCCCTGTGCGACTTCTTTTTGTTCCTAAACATGAAGACTTGGCTCGGGTGCAAGCACTTCACATCAATTGCCTATTTTACCGCCGCTAATGCCTATTTTGCAGAGTTGCCAAAATTGTATTATTCTGAGGGCTTAAAAAAGTTAGAGTATCTCTGGGAAAAGTGTATCGTCCAGAAGGGGACTATGTTGCAAAATAATTACTGCGTTTTCTTGTCCATTCTGAAAACTTACCAATCTACCCTCGTATATGTAGCAAGGTTTTGCAATAAAATATTTTGACGTGCACATGACTGCTATTATAATTTTATTTATATCTATTTATCTTATATTCCAGCTCGAACTATAGCACTGAAACGACAGGAGGGAATGACAATTATGTTCACAGCCATGGGATCTGAATGGCGGCCATTTGGACATCCTCGGAAGCGAAGACCGATAGAATCAGTGGTTCTCGAAGAGGGTCTCACCGACAAAATTGTAGCGGACTGCAATGATTTCATCAGCAACTCACAGTGGTACACCGATAGAGGCATTCCATACAGAAGAGGTGCTTATTTGTTTTATTTGTTTATTTACTTCTTACTAACCAGCATTACAGAAAAAGCAATGCATTGGAAAGCAAAATTAATAAAGATATCAACTAGTAACTATACAATTAGGATGTCCCGTAAAATACTAGCTGTCATTAGAGGTACGGAATTTTAGTTTTTACGAAACAGATGCGAATTTATGCAAAATTTCTTGAAATTTGAAAAAATGCAAAAATACACAAACCTGAAAAAAAAATCACTAAAATTTATCTGCAGATGATAATAAACACAACAAATGAACCCAATTTTCATATTGGTTAGTTATTTTTCCCATCTGTGGCTGCAAGTCACCATCTTAAAACAAAATACATTCGAAAACTTCAAAAAAAATCCTTTTTTTCAGAGAATTTTCTCAAAATGAGATGATTGATGGGTATACTCACATTCATCACCTAATGCTTCAATCAGTAAATAGGAATGAATATGCCAATGTTAACCCTTGGAGTAAATGGGTATTTTCATGGATGCATCTGTCTCTTTTGCAGGATTTTCGGCGACATCGACCTTAAAGTACTATAACTACGAAACTACTACACCAATCATAAAAAGAACAACTGCACAATGATTGCATTGCAATTTCGAATAAGGAATATTGAAATATCATTTTGTAAAACAATTAGATAATTATGAATAAATATGAGAACGTCAAAGAAGTGAAAAAAACGCGCGACCAGATTTGGTCGACTCGTACTCAACGGATAATTGTTTCGCGACCAGATTTGGTTGACTCATACTCAACGGGTTAAGAACATATTATGGGGTACTAAATTCTGCATTCAACCTTTGCTGAAGCAGCAATACAGAGTTATTTACTTTTACGCTGTTAGTTGAACAGCGTAGAAGCAGAACGCTTTTTTATGAAATACAATGTCGCTGTTATGGACACAACGATTCTAAATGGTCAAATATTGGGAGTACAACAATGTTAGCTTTTAATTAATATTAAATATAAATTTTATGTGTATTAAAAAGTTGTGTTATATACAGTATATGCGAATTTTAGCAAAATTTCGATATTTTCAATTTTCTTTTTGCGTTTTTTTTTTTTTTTTGTGAAAATTCTGTATTTCTGTAATTTAAGCAGATGAGGATTGGCGGTAAAAATATATCAGTTTAACAGTGATATATTTTTAGCTGAAACATATACATATATCTAAAACAAATTATTATACGGGAAATCAACGCTATTTTGAGAGCAACTTGCCAATGTGTTTTTGAGAATCTGCGAGTTCGACTTGAAAGAATGTAAATAAGCTGGTGAAGGTCACTTAGACAACATAATATTTAAAACTTAGATGTCACAAAAGTTTCCATTTTTTCTAGTTTTTAAAAATATAAATTTAAAATTCCTGTGCTTAATAAATATTTTTTCATTTGATTTTGAAATAGCACCTACAGTTAACGCTCACCCTGTATAATTCAGTGTGAGATATGGATTAACCCGGTAGCTCCGTAACATCCCTTGCGGGACCAACGGCGGACTCCCCCAATTTCCAGGTTATAATTTTTTATATGTCAAATTTCAATGCGATCATTTTGCAGTATTTTTTTTTATGATCCGTATAGTGGTTTTCAAGTTATGGTCGTTTGTATCAAGGTCGGTCGACTCGCGCCGATTTTACGCGCGAAAATGTCGCGCGGAAAAGTGATAGCTGAATTTTTACTTCGCGAGAGGAAGGGTTAAAAACTAATGCAGTCATATGGAATCTAAAAATGTTTTTTTACGATTCAAACGATAATGATACTATCCTTATTTATATCCTATTATTTTTTAGCTAGGCATGGCGGATTATAATTCTCTTAGATTGATGTAAGAGACACTAAAACTAACATAATTTTCTGTAGTTAATTAACAAATTTGTATGTATTATATCCTCAGGTTATCTTCTATATGGGCCGCCTGGTTGTGGGAAGTCTTCATTCATCACGGCATTAGCTGGTGAACTGGAATTCAGTATATGCGTTTTAAATCTCTCCGAAAGAGGCTTGACTGATGACAGATTGAATCATTTACTCAGGTAAGTTAACCCTTGGAGTAAATGGGTATTTTCATGGATGCATCTGTCTCTTTTGCAGGATTTTCGGCGACATCGACCTTAAAGTACTATAACTACGAAACCACTACACCAATCATAAAAAGAACAACTGCACAATGATTGCATTAAAATTTCGAATATAAAATATTGAAATATCATTTTGTAAAACAATTAGATAATTATGAATAAATATGAGAACGTCAAAGAAGTGAAAAAAACGCGCGACCAGATTTGGTCGACTCGTACTCAACGGATAATTGTTTCGCGACCAGATTTGGTTGACTCAAACTCAACGGGTTAAATGATGATTAACCCGCAAATGTTACACTATGATTACAGTTAGAAACAATAATGACATAAATTAAAATCATCATCATCATCATCAGCCGGTAGACGTCCACTGTTGGACATAGGCCTCCCCCATAGAATGCCATGAAGAGCAGTCTTGAGCCGCCTCCATCCACCTACTTCCTGCGACCTTGGCTATGTCATTGGTCCATCTTGTGAGGAGGGCATCCCACACGGTGTTTGCTGGTTCGTGGTCGCCATTCGAGGCCCTTTTTACCCCAACGGTTGTCGGTTCTGCGAGCTATATGGCCTGCCCATTGCCATTTCAAGTTGGTAATTTTACGAGCTATATCAGTGACCTTGGTTCTTCTGCGGATTTCCTCATTTCGGATCCTATCACGCAGTGAAACTCCAAGCATTGCTCTCTCCATGGCTCGTTGCGCAGCTTTGAGCTTGTGTATGAGGCCAATAGTAAGCGACCAAGTCTCAGTGCCATGTGTCATCACTGGCGACACAACACGCACTGATTATATACATTTGTCTTGAGGTTCTGCTGTATTCGTGACGAGAAGATATGGCGTAGTTTCCTGAACGCTGCCCATCCGAGTTAGATTCGTTGACAGACCTCCTTATCGAAGTTGAGTCTGCCTAGTTGGATCGTCTGACCCAAACAAACATACTGGTCGACAGCTTCAATAGTATTGTTCCCAACATGTACCGGTATGGGCATTCGACATGAATTTTGTCTTACCCATGTTTATTTTTAGACCTACCTGTTGGGAGACAGTATTGAGGTCCAAGGTTGTCCATCAATTCCGCCATGATAACTATATCATCGGCGAATCGAAGATGAGTGATGTATTCACCATTGATGTTGATGCCATATCCGTCCCAGTTCAAAAGCTTAAAAACATCCTATAATGCAGAGGTGAACAGTTTCGGAGATATAACGTCTCCCTGCCTCACTCTCTTTTGCTGTATGTGTGCTATGATCCTGAAGTCGGATACACATCGTGGCCTTGTTATACAAACTTTTCAACACTTCGATGTACCTGTAGTCTATTTGGCACCGCTGTATGACCATAGCTCTGCCCAGATCTCGACTGAATCGAAGGCTTTTTCGTAGTACACAAACGCTATAATATAATAAAGCGACAAATGAATTGCAAATTGATGATAATTAATTGTTGTTTCAGTGTCGCACCGCAGCAGTCTATAATTCTCTTGGAAGATATTGATGCAGCGTTTGCGTCCCGCGAGGACACTCCTAAGCAGAAAGCAGCTTACGAAGGTTTAAATCGAGTAACGTTCAGTGGATTGCTCAACTGCCTCGATGGTGTGGCCTCCACAGAAGCCAGGATTGTCTTCATGACCACAAATTATTTGGACAGGTATTTATTTATCTATTTACTCAATGCTTGACAATCGTGATTTTCAACCAGTCGGTCGCGACCCCCTGGGGGATCCCAGGCTATCTAGAAATAAAAATCGAAAATATCACAAAATCTGTATTTATATAATACTAGCTGTTGTCCGCGGTTTCGCTTAGCGTAAAGTTTCAAATCGATTTGTTCATTTAAGCTTCGGTCACACGGAACGAATACTCGCTGCGAATGCAATACAGCGAGCAAACTCGCCAGGTGTGACAGGCTACTCGCTGCCATTTGATTCATTTGCGGCGATCAAAATCGCCGCTAGTAGAATTGAACATAATATTCAATTCTACTCGCCGTGAACGCCGCTCGCTACTCACGAGAATTCATTTCGCGTGCCGCTGCCGTCCGGACGCCATGCCTCGGCTCGGTTGCGCCAATGCAAAGTTTTAACATGGATACATCATGACAATCACAAAAAGATTTTTACATTATTCGTTTCTTGGGTGTATACGTGTTTCTTGTGTAAGCTTCACTCATGCATCAGAACACAAGATTGCCAGTGTATGAATGTCGACAGGGTGTCCTCCATTAAGTACTTGGGCGTGATGTTAGACAACGGACTGCGCTGGGAAGATCATTTAACGAAGGCTGCGGCAAGACTGAGAAAACCTGTGTATTGGTTTAGGAGTTTGCGGAACATCTTAGATTTCAATACGCTAAGGAGTGTCTACTTTGCTGTCTGCGAGTCGGTTATTCGATATGGCATCGTAACTTGGGGCTGTGCGGCAAAAACGCTTCTGGCCACCCTTTACAAAGCGCAAAAGGCTATACTGAGGGTGATCAATAAAAAACCCCAAACATATTCTTCCGATGACCTTTTCCGAGAGTAGGTATAGAGTGTTGAGTGTGATAAAAATGTTTGTGCTAGTAACTCTCACTGAATCCCAGAGCAAGTTAGGAGAATTGAAAAAAAACCAGCAATCTCGTGTGACAAGAAGATCGAAACAAACAAATTTTGCAATACCACTCAGGAGATCCGCTTTTGGCCAATTCAGTTTCTCTTATCTTGCCCCCAAATTTTATAATTGCCTACCACCAATCATTAAAGACATTAAAATTTCATGTAAATTTAAAAATAGTTTGAGTGCCTACCTCTTAAATTGTAAAAATGCAGATATTGAACACCTTATTAGATAATTGAATCTTTATAATAAAAACATAATAGTATATGTAGTAATATAAATTGATGATTTCTAAATAATATAATTTTATTTTCATTTTTGTGAATTTATTTTGTATATTATTAATTCATATTAATACTTATTAACACACATATAAATATATATTAATTTTTATCATGTTTTAAAATAAAATAATAGGTTATTGACAATTTTCATGACATTTTCTTACGAATTTTTAATTAAGTAATTAAGATATTTCTGTTACATTAAGTATGATTTTGTTTATTTATATAAATATAATATTATAGATTTCTTAGGATAATTAAAATAAATTGTCTACCTTGGAACAGGCGGCAGCCTAGTAAGGTTAAGACTTTTGTATATTGAATCATTTGGTCGTACTTTTCGCACATATATAGATAAAATATTTATTTTTGCAACGTAGAATAATAAAACTTTTAGTAAATAAAAATGTGTTAACACAATGTAAAAAGAACTATAACTTGTTGTTTAAGCGATGCGATATATTACCTATACATGAAAAAAATACATTCTTACTAGCAATGGAGCATTTTAGAAATTCAGAATTTAAAATACCAATACAGTACAATAGGAATGTTAGAGAAAAAAACCGTAAAAGATTTGAAGAACCAAGAGCGAACAACTACTATGGTGAAAGGACGTTAAAGTACCTCATTCCAAGAATCTTTAATACTATTGTATCTGAGGAAGACTGTGTAAGCGTGAGCAAACAGATGTTTAAAAAGAGTTTAAAAAGCTACCTGTTGGATGTTTATAGTGAAATTAGTGGTAATAAGTAAATTTGTTATACTTTTCTATAATATAAGCTTGTAGTAATACTGGCCTAATTTAAGCCTGTAGTAAGACCAGTAGTAATACTGCTGTGCATTGTTTTTTATATTTTAATAATCAGTGGCGGCGCTAGACCACACTTGGACGTCGGCGAAATTAGATTCGCGAGGCCTTTTTTATTTTCCAGTCCAAAAGAAAATGTTAGATTACATGAGCCGAATTATAGTGAAACTAATGTATGAGTAAACGAGTTTTATTGCTAATCAAATGATGTTAAAAATTACACAAATAGAAATTAAAATAGACGAACTTTTCGGCTTTTGGCCTCACTGAACTTTTTCAGGATTATGTCATACTACTAGCCGCTATTTCAGCTTCCATTGATAGAATTGATAACGCAGATAGTCTCTCTTGGGTCATCATGCTTCTCAAGTAGGTCTTAATCAATTTTAACTTTGAGAAGCTTCTCTCAGCGGAAGCTGTACTGACGGGAACTGTGAGCATGATTCTAATTGCTATGTAAACATTTGGATATATTTCTTCCAAATTATTTTCTAAAATGTACTGAATGAGTTGTTTTGCGTCGTTGACAGAGTCAAGTGAATTCGCTTTTAAAAGCTGGTAGCTCTTCATATAGCTCGAAAAGCTGTATGTCACTGTTTTCACCGTCGCCTTCCCGCAGTATTGTACCTAAATCATTACAATGCTTGAGAAGGTCCTCTTTTGATATCGATTTCAAATAACTTATATCATAAATAAAACCAAATTGTTCAAAATATTCAATGAGCTCTTTAAATCGACACTCGGTGTCGACTATAATAGCATCTATCATTGTGTTAAAAAAGTTAAAGCTGTAATGCATTTAAAAAGATTGAATAGGTTCATCAATATGTTCATAATTAAACATTCGTTTTTTTCTGGCTGTTCTTTTTTCTTTAAATTGACACTGAATTTCGAAAGTACTTTTCTCCACAAATAAATTTTAAATAATTTGTAAAACTTTTGCGAGGTCCCTCAGGTGCGAGGCCGTCGGCGGTCGCCGACGTCGCCGACGCCTAGCGCCGCCACTGTTAATAATGTCTTTTTGTATTACAAAATTAGAAGTGTAAGACTAGAAAAATAAAAGTTTGTCTCGCCAACAAACTGTATACCAGTTTGGTAGAAATAGCCATAAAATTTCACAGCGGCCAATCTATTTACGAATCCATTTTCTTTTCTTGTGAGTTGTGAGCTTACTCAGCTTTTGCTCTGCTAAATCCGCGCATGCTAACCTAACCAACTGTTTTTTAAAACGCGCGCGACGAGGTCTGATAGACTAAATTTCTGTGCTTGAAGTACCAACCGAGTGTCCAAATTCGCATGAAATGAGCGAATAGCATTTGCTACATGAGACAGGGAGGCAGTGAGTATTCGCTGCGAGCAAATTCGCTCCATGTGACCAATGATAACAATAATAACATTTAATAAGTGCCATCTATTGCATTTTCATATGGGCTGATTACATCACAGAAATAATACGGAGAGATTAAATGCCATCTATAAAATAAAATACAAACGGAGCTGCCATGGAATTCATCGATCGAAATCGGGCCCATCATATGTAATTATTACACTTCTGGGGAGTGAACGGTGGATTCCGGACAAACGATCGGCTGTGGTAGGTTCAGGACAGCTGTCTAGCCACATGTGAGCGTACACCTTACCACCCATTCACTCCCCTTTCGAAGCCATACAATTTGAGATGCGGAAATCGCGGTTTTAGATCATTTTTAAAAAGGTGAAGGACCAAGATCTTTAAAAAGGTGAAACAAATTTAGCTGGCAGGCCACGAACGCCAACTTCCACCGCATGAAGGTGAAAAGTGAAGACGTTCCGGGTGACGGCATTTGCAAGATCATGGTATTTATTTAATTTGTACTCGTGGTCTTTTGGGATAATTGATCCCCATGGAACAGTTAATTCTACGATAAGGGCCATCTTCCGAGATAGAGAGTAAAGAGTTATATCTGGACTCAGGGCTGTGCATCTGAGACTTTCAGGGAATTTATACTGCTTAGAGACTGAATCGACCTCCAGAATCCAATCTGAAGCTTTCTCGATTATTGAGAAAGGTTTTGTAGTGAAAGTATCTGAAAATTAAAGTGCATAAATATTACATATTGAAACCTGTATACTAAATTAAAAATTTACATCTTTATGTAAATAATATTCAATTATAAGAACTATGATTTAAAAATTAGTTTTTTATTAATATATAATATTTTATTTCAGGATATCTTGACTTCAGTATCGGAGGGGGGGTAATAATTTCAATTTCAATTTCAATTTATTTCCAAAAAAAATCTTAACGGATTGTAGAAACTTAATATTTAGGTACATTTAAATTACAGTCTATTACTTAGTCCGTTTTTACAATATTTAAATTTATCACCACGTACATACAGTTACTTCATTATTGCTTTTAGGGCATCAAAATCACTTTTAAGATTTATTTACTTAAACCACAATTTAGAATAGTCAATAAAAATAATCAAGAAATTAAAATCAGAAAAAGTCAGAATAATTAAAAAATGCTACTTAAAATTGTCAAAAAAAAATGGCCAAAAATTTGAAAAATTATTTAAAATGTACAAACTCATCGATCGAGTAAAAAGCTTTGTCTAATAAGAATTCTTTAAGTAACTCTTTGAATAAGCTTTCCACTTAAATTGTTTTTAAACTTTCCGGTAGCCTGTTAAAGTAATATGGCCCTGAGTATTTTGTGTCTTGCCTTGCTGTGTTTAGTTTAATACATGGTATAAAAATGTTTAATTTATGTCTCGTATTTTTAGTATGTGTATCTGAAAACTTTTTATAATGTGTTTCTTTATTCCTAAAAAACTCAGTCAGTAACTTAAAGAGATAGAGTGAGGTTAAGGTGAGGATTCTTAGCCTTTTAAAAATGGGTCGACACGACTCTTCCCTTTTCACCTTTGCAATTATTCGCACTGCTCTCTTTTGGAGTATAAATATGGGTTCCCTATGATAAGCATAACAATTTCCCCAGATCGTAATGGCATAACTTAGGATAGCTTCAATATAGCTGAAATAAACATTTCTTGTTTGCAATTCATCCAACAACCTTCTTACAATACTTAAAGCATAACATGCCCGACTTAACCTACTTTCGAGGTTTTCACAGTGAAAGTTCCATTTTAAAAGTTCGTCGACATGAACACCTAAAAATCTAGTACAAGGAGTTTGAGGAATGGCAGTGTTATTTATTGAAAGTATTATTGGCGAACCTTTATTCCGATTTCGATGATTTGTAAAATGTATGATGATTTGTAATTTGGACTGGGAATTTCATAATAATAATTTAACTTCTATTCTTGACCACTCTGTGAACCGTAATGCCCCTGCCAGCGTCCGGCTGTCGTCCTTCCAGGTGGCGGTCCATGAATACTTCTCGGGTATTTACCCAAAATCTACCCATGTCGACCGGGTTCACAGAGAAAACGCATTTAAGGCAAAGCTCCCTAGGCAAAAGCGGCTACTTCGTCGCCAGTTACGTGAAGCCAAGAAAGGCGGGGATAAAGCCCTCTTCCACAACTTCTCGCGCGCGTACCGCTCTATACTCATACAGAGCGTAGCAACGCAAAACGACAAGCGCAAGGCAGCATTTCTCAAATCCAAAGAGGAAGCCCGGTTCGACAAAAACCGTTTTAACTACAGCAAAACGGTTTTGTCTGCCGCCAAGGGAAAAATCCAAATCCCGGAAGAAATGACCACGGAATACTTTTCAACCACGTATGAGGACCCAATGCGGCTCCATAATTACAGCCCTCCGCCGGGTATTACACCTCCGCACCTGCCTACGGTAGCTTTTGCTTCTCAACCTCCATCTCTAGATGAGATTCTTAATCAAGTAAAGAGGAAGCCGTCGGGCTCTACTCCGGGTCCCGATAGTATTCCCTATTTAGTATACAAAAAATGTCCCTGCCTTCTGCAATATTTAGGATCCATCTTCCGAAATATATAGAATAGCGGTGTAGTCCCACAGAATTTTGGCCGAGCGACAGTCATCTTAATTCCGAAGGTCCCAGTTTGCACCGGACCAAAGGACGCTCGGCCCATTACTCTGACAGACACTGTGGCCAAAATCTTTTTTAGCATAGTCCACACGAGGATGAGCGAATTCATGCACCGGAATGAGTACCTTGGAGTATCAGTTCAAAAAGGCTTCATGCGTGGCGTCTCAGGCTGCCTCGAGCACAATTCTCTCCTGGCTGCTGCCATCAAGGATGCGAGACAGCACGAACGCCAAATCAATGTATGCTGGCTCGACCTAGAGAATGCCTTTAGGTCAGTCCGACACAGTCTCCTCCACTTTGCACTCCGCTGGTACAACTTCCCACCAGTCGTGCGTGACATTGTAGCCTCCTACTACAACTGTCTGACGTTCCATGTTAAAACGCAAGAATGGACTACCCGCTCTATACCATATTCAATTGGACTATTTCAGGGCTGTTGCCTCTCCCCGACGATTTTTAATATAGTTTTTAATATACTGCTGGAAAGCCTGACCCAGTTTGACAGGAAGTGGGGCTACCGTTTTAAAACAGACGGCCAATACACCTCGTCATGCCTCGCTTTTGCCGACGACCTAACTTTCATCACCAGAAGCCCCAAGCAGCTTTCCCTGCTATTACAGAAAGTGGAGCTTTTCTGCGACTGGTCAGGTTTTTGCGACTGTATAAAAGTGAAGCCCTCCAAATGTTTTTGCCTTGGACTCGCCCGCATAGACACAAAATTTACATCCTATAACCCCAAATTGGTCTATAAGGGCTCTAATATCTCCCTTATAGACCCAAACAATCATTTCAAATTCCTCGGCAGAAAAATCACCCATCAGGGAAAAGACGTCTCGGGCGATCATGTTATAGAGCATTTCAAAAGTTGCCTGGCAAAAATAGATGCCTTGCTAATTTTTGGCCCTCGTAAGGCCTGGATCTATGACAATTATCTAACGTCACATTTGTCACATGGCCCTTTCTTATTTACGATTTTACCAAAACCCAACTGTCCCGTCTAGATGCGCTGGTGACAGTTAGTTTAAAATCCTGGCTGTCCTTAGCCAAACCAGCTGACCCCTCGACTCTCTTCAGGTCCAAACAAAATTTTGGGCTAGCGCTCCAGAATAACCAAAAATTCGATTCTGTGCAATTCTAAAGATCTGGCAATATCGAAGCACGTAATAAGTGGCCGTAGTGATTCAAATGATCTACAAGCCCGCGTAGACTTCCACAAAAAGTTCCTTACTGGAATCAGCCAGAATAGCACTGGTCTGGGGTATGGCAGTACAACCACGAGCGACGTGGATTTGAAGAAGTCTCTTTTGCGGGGAGATTACGACAGCAACAGTATGGCTCATGCTATTGGCCTTCAATGCCAGAATGATTGGACAACAATTGGGGACTTTTGCATTCCGCCTCCAATGCACTGGAAGGTAATGCTCTATGACTGGATGCCAGAGATGCTGAAATTTTATTTGAATGCCTTTCAGCATACACTTCCACTTCCGCTCGTTGGAGCTTTGCCGAGGATAGTTCTTGTCCCCTCTGTAGCAATACCCCTTGCACAGCTAGACACATTCTAGCTGGCTGCAAGGTGGCCTTAGATCAAGGACGGTACACTTACCACCGTGACAAAGTTCTCGCTGTTATTCGCGAGGTAATTAGTCTCTCAGTGGCTCGTGCCAACAAGGGTTTGACAGTATCCTCCAAACCCCCAATACAGTTTGTGCGGGATGGCTCTAAAGGCAAAAAACATTTAACCACAAAACCTTTCTCAATAATTGAGAAAGCTACAGATTGGATTCTGGAGGTTGATTCGGTCTCTAAGCAGTATAAATTCCCTAAAAGTCTCGGATGCACAGCCCTCCGTCCA
The DNA here is from genome assembly GCA_944548615.1 of Micropterix aruncella. Lineage (NCBI taxonomy): Eukaryota > Metazoa > Arthropoda > Insecta > Lepidoptera > Micropterigidae > Micropterix > Micropterix aruncella. The sequence continues at coordinate 25,844,687 of OX155968.1, forward strand.
GATATAACTCTTTACTCTCTATCTCGGAAGGTGGCTCTTATTGTAGAAATAACTGTTCCATGGGAATCAAATATCCCAAAAGACCACGAGTACAAATTAAATAAATACCATGATCTTGCAAATGCCGTAACCCGGAACGGCTTCACTGTTCACCTTCACGAGGAGGAAGTTGGCGCTCGTGGCCTGCCAGCTAAATCTCCATTTCACCTCTTTAAAGATCTCGGCCTTTCCAGAAAAATAATCAACTCTTTCTTAGAAAAATTATCTAAAACTGCGATTTGCGCATCTCAAATTCTATGGCTTCGAAGGGGGAGTGAATGGGTGGTAAGGTGAACGCTCACATGTGGCAAGACAGCTGTCCTAAACCTACCACAGCCGGTTCGTAAGTCCGGAATCCACTGCTCACCCCCCAGAAGTGTAAAAAAATAGTATTATGATGGGCCCGACTCCGGTCGGTGAATTCCATGGCAGCTCCGTTTGTATTTATTTATTATTACTTTTAGACGCATTTAGTGTGAGGTTGTTGCTCTCAAACCAACTATTAAGTTTGAATAGATTAATTTTAACGTTAATCAATAATTCTTCCATATCTTTACCGGCAACAATTAAACTAGTGTCGTCGGCAAACATCGTTACATTTATATCGTTGAAATACATTGGTAAATCATTTACATATACTAAAAATAGAATAGGGCCCAAAATGGAACCCTGCGGGACTCCTACTTTATTAGTTAAAGCAGGGGTTCTTAACCTTTTGGTGGCCACGGACCCTTAGGATAACTTCAAAACTCTGATGGACCCATTCCAAAGAATGCGATGAGGGAAAGAAAACAAGTAATTTTTAATAAAGAACTTCTAATGAAAAATGAAAAAAATCGAGAAAAAAATCATTGTAATGTTTTAGTGAGACGGTTGTTGCTGTTTTTCTTCTATAAGTTTTTTGAAGTCAGGAACTGTCTTGGACAGTGCAAGGCGCATGTCATCCTTAACATCTAGTCGGCTACGGTTTTTTGTTTTAATAGATACTAGCGCAGAAAATCCAGACTCACAAAGGTACGTAGTGGCAAATGGTAACAACACGGACATTGCTCGTTCAACAAGGAGAGGGTATGCTTGTCCTATACCACACCAAAACTCGCTGACATCTTTTTTAGTAAATTCAGCTCGCAAGACCTGTTTAGTTCTTAGGTCAATCAAATCATCTTTGATAAGATCTCCGTCACTGATTTCGTTCAAATCGAACATAAAAGGACTTCGAACCCAGGTCTCCTGATTAAGGGATTCCGCACAAAAGTAACCTTCGAAAGATATCTGCAGAGTTTCGAGGTGTAATGAAATTTCTTCTTTTACTTGTTTTGACAATTGTCTTGTATTTTTGTCTTTGTTGTTTGACAATATATCTTCCAGCGTTGGAAAATTTGCAGTACACTCTGCATCCACTCTCCTCTTCCAAAGTGGTAGTTTCCCTAAAAATCCTTTGAGACGCTCAGATGCATCTACGATGGTGACTGCAGGACCTTGAAGAGACTGATTTATGTCGTTTAAATGACCAAAAATATCAGCTAAATAAGCCAGTCCTTGCAAAAAGTTTTCATTTTCCAAAAATGTGTACAAAGCGTTTTCTTTCTCTTTAAGAAAAATCAATGCTTCCAAACGTAGCTCAAATAAACGCTTCAATACTTGTCCTCTTGAAAGCCAGCGAACTTCTGTATAGTAGAGTAGAATGTCATGTTCAGCTCCCATTTCTTGACAGAGAATCTTAAATAGACGGTGGTTCAAGGCTCTGGATCTTATAAAGTTTATTATTTTGATACAGGTAGACATGACATCTTTCAGGAAACCAGGCAATGTTCGTGAAGCCAAAGCATGACGGTGTAAAAAACAATGAGTTACCATTACATTAGGAATCTCTTTCTTGACCAAAGTTGCAAAACCAGACGTGTTTCCGAGCATTGCTGGTGCTCCATCTGTGCATAAACTGCCTAGCTTGGTCTTCCAGTCAACATGGTGATTCTCAAAAAAAATTTTTATCACATTGAAAACATCTGCCGCTTTTGTTGTTTCGAGAAGTGAGTGACAAAAGAGAAATTCTTCTTTAAAACAGTTTGTTTCATTGTGTACGTAACGTACAAACACCAAGAGCTGGCTGCATTGTGACACATCTGTACTCTCATCGAGTTGCATGCTGAATGGAAATGCCGAGGAATTCAGCTCTTCAATGATTTGTTTCAAGATGTTAGCAGACATATCTGAAATTCGAGAACGAATGACATCATTTGACAAAGGAACCGCTTCAACTTTCTTTCTTTGATCTGCGCCGCACACAAGCTCAACAATATCTAGTGTACAAGGCTTCACAAGAGATTCCGCGATGGTATGTGGTTTTTTCTGCCGTGCAATGCGATATGCAACTTTGTACGATGCTTCTAAACAAGGTTTTTGTGTTGGCGTGAAACCTAGTTTAGGTAATGTACCAGCTTTCTCAAAGCGCGCTTTTTTAGCACGAAATATATCCAAGGTGTCCGATGTTTTTCCTGGGTGGACAGACGTAAGGTGTTCGGACAATTTGGCTGGCTTCATGCTGCCATTTGCAAGCACTTTGCCACATAAAAAACACTGTGGCTTCTGTGTTCCATCGCGTTCTGTTACAAATGTGAAACCGTAGGAAACGTACGAATCGTTATATTTTCTTTTCTTCGACATGGCAAACTGAAACAAACAAGTAAAAAACAATACTATTATAAACTTGCTAGCGCTTCATTTTAACTTGTGAATCTTAGAAATTAGTATTGATGTTTTAACTTACGTTTATAAGTCGAGCAATCACAGTTTTCAAAGCCGCGATAAAAATAATAATATTTATTTAGGTACGTAAACTAATTACACTCCAAAAAAGACAACAGACAGAATAGAACAGCCAAGCCGCCGCGCCGCGTGTGCTCAGTCAGTGATGTGGTATTTGACTGTTGTGTGTGTGTCGGTCGGCGGGGGCTCGGCGGAAGCGAACGAGACGTGAATGCTGCCCACCCACACACACCACGCGCGCGCTTCCCGCACATGTATGTTTCTCTTTCGTGCGTGTGAGACAGACGCTAGCTGTAGAGCAGCTATAGCTACGCGGTATAATATAGCGCGCGCAAACCGTTCCAGCTTCGATTGGTTTGCACTTATTTTTTTATAAGCTGGACAGCCATTATTTTCTTATCTACCAACGCTATATTTATTGACTGATATCTGACACGGTCAACGGACCACCAGGAATCATGCTACGGACCCCTTGGGGGTCCATGGACCACAGGTTAAGAACCCCCGAGTTAAAGGGATCGAACAGTGTTTTGTAATGTTTTGATTTTGACAGTGTGTAATTTCCACGATTTGCGTCCTATTTTTTAAATATGAATCCAACCATTTTAAGCAGTCTCCCGTGATTTCATAATGATTTAGTTTGTTTAGTAAAATATCATGCCTAACGCAATCAAATGCCTTACTCAAATCGCAAAAAATACCTAAGGTGTAGTACTTGTCCATTAGTTTGTCATTTACATAAGATATGAAATCCTCGATAGCTTTAGTAGTAAACTTGTTTCGTCTATATCCAAATTGTTTTTCACTAAGAATATTGTTTGCATCAAAAAACGCATTTAATCTATTTTTGATTACAGTCTCTATGATTTTTGAGAAAGAAGACAAAATTGCAATTGGTCTAAAATTTCCGGTTTCAGTTCTTGCGCCTGCTTTATAGAGTGGAATCACTTTTGATAATTTCAACTCTTCGGGAAAAACACCACTTTCTATAGAGGCATTTATAGCCTGCGTTAAGGGGTTTTTAATGTAATCTATTGCCCTATTAACAACAAACATTGGAATTTCATCCGTCCCTACAGAATGACTCTTGTTCAATTTTTTTACTATATTTTTTATTTCCATACTAGTGACGGGTTTCATAAATATTGAATTTGGATTTTGTCTTGCATTTGATAAGTAGAAACGAAATTCATTATTGTTACATTGAGCCTTGTTTATTTTCGTTGGATAATTTACAAAATATTTATTAAATTCATTTGCTACTTGTTCAGGATTATTTATTGTAATTTTGTCCCCATGTATATTTCGAAATTGACTTTTGGTTTGTTGTTTCTGTTTGTATTTAAGTTTACAATATTCCAAATTGTTCATCGATATAATTTTTTGTTGCCATTCTCCGTGCCTGCTTTATGACCTTTTTTAGTCTATTTTTATATTTTTTGAAGTGGTCTCTTGCATTCTGATCTCGTTTATTTCTTCTTAATATAAAATATAAATTTCGTTTATTTTTACATGACACTTTAATACCCTTCGTTATCCATTTCAGTTTTAAATTTGATTTTAAATTAACAATTTTACGTTTGAAAGTATTATCAAAAACATCTTTTATAGTTTTCAAAAAACTAGAAAACCAGTTAGATTTGACAGTATTCTGATCGAAAATTCCATTCCAATCTAATTTTGATAAACGTTCATTAAAATCCAACTGAGATTTATTAGGAAAAATCCTTTTTCGCGTTTTTAGAAAACATTTTTTAATATTTTTTTACCTTCACTAAAAATTTTCATGGATTTGGCCTCATGATCGGATATTCCGAGTGACTCTATTTTACTTTCATATAAATGTAATGGTAAGTTTGTAAATATGTTGTCTATCAACGTACTAGTAGTAAGTGTAACTCGGGTTGGTGAATTGATTGTGATTTCCATGCGATATTGAGATAAAATTGATTTAAATCTTCTGACACTACTTTTATTTTCCATAAGGTTAATATTATGATCTGTGCCTATTATTACCCTTTTGAAGATTAATATTTCCAGAATCATACTTAATTTATTAAAACAACACGTGCGGCACCCACCAAACGATTTATCGCACGGAAGGGTTGTCTGCTTGCCGGGAAAGTATTGGGGTGACGAAACTGATTTTTAAAAATATTTTTATTTTACTTCAGACTGGACCCAGCTCTTATACGACCAGGCCGTGTGGACATGAAGGAGTACATTGGTTATTGCACCGAGCATCAACTTCAAACGATGTTCATGAGGTTCTATCGGGGTGACAGTTCAGCTGAGCTCGCCAAACAATTCTCCGACAAGTAAATACGTTATTATTAATATATTCCAAAATAATTTTCATTTAAAACTACAGTAGAATTCCAATTAATTGAATCAATTGGGACCGGACCCTATTCGGACAATCAAAAATTGGGATAATTGGTTTTTTTCCGAATAAAGGGTCTATTTTAATTAATTACTGTATGCTTGTTAAAGATAGGAGGAAAAAAACTATTTTTTTTAATAAAAAGAGCTTTTAATTAATTAAATGAAAAGGCAACACTTTTACATCTTAAAATACAGTATGTACGTACTAGTGCAGGATTTGGAGGAATTTGTCTAGGGAAATGTGCCCATTGTACAACCTGTAATCGTAAAGGGCATGCTCCTCCAGATGCCCTTCCTCGCCTCTTGTATGGTGGTAGCGTAATATTCTCTAATATGCTTTCTGCAGTACCTATCCTATGGTCGCTATGTCTTATTGCAGCTATGTCATGGCTAAACAAAATTTGGGCATCACCTCCTTTCAATTTCTTTTGTTTTTTTGCATTTATTCTGTACGTTGGTGGCATATTTTTCCTCATCCAACGAACTATTCCTACTGAATTTGCTTTCTTATTTTTCAAATTATGAAATAAAACTGGAGATGAATACCATAATATAGTTGACCGGCGTTCCGCCGGCTTCGTGTATCAATGGGTTAACTCTAATAATAAAAGCACTGCATCAGCAGTGGTCATGGGCAGATCCATTTTGAAGAATAAATATAAAAATATCCGTAAATTGCGCGATTAATTGCTATGCGCTATGGGATTAATCAGAAGTGTAGAAAGGCCCTTACCCATGTTCATTTTAGACCCACCTGTTGGGACACGGTATTGATGTCTCTGCGCTTTGTGCCAAGGTCTTCCATCGATTTAGCCATTATGACTATATCATCGGCTCATTTATAAATAATTAATACAAGTAAAGTACTACAAATGATTCCAGAAACTAACGGAAAATCGGGTACCTCAATGAAATATATATTTTTGAATAGCTTAGACCTTCAGGATAATGGTTGATTATGGGCAAAAATCGCTTCCCATGTATTGACAGGGGAAGGGGGTCAACTCGCTCAATACATGAGAAGGGGGTCAAATCACTCATCAATTTTGTTTACACTAATAAACACTAAATTACATCAAGCGACCAGAAATGGTACTAATGTAAAAAGATAGTTCGAAAGAGTACATACAAATGAGTATAGAGGGCGTTAAATTTTATATAATTATTTGAGTTTTCAATGAAAATGAAATGAAAATGAAAAATACCTTTATTGTACTAACAAAAAAAAATTACATGGGTAAAGAAAACTTAAATTCTATTTTAACTTAGCACAAACGGCGGGCTTATCGTTTCACGATTTCTTACAGCCAACCGTGTAATATTAAATAAAAGTATCAATACAGCTCACATACATAAACATATACACATAAATATACATATACATACATCCAAATATACATACATACATAAAAAAAATATAATTTATAATATAATATATGTATATTATAATAATAAATACATAGAAACTACAGATAAATAATAATAAAAATAACTGCTTATATAAAATGATAGATATTACAAAGTTCTTATGCTTCTATCCAGTCAACAACCCAACGAAAGGGGGAAGGGGGAGGGTATAGGGGGAGGGTTGGTTCTTAGTTGATATTTTGAGGGAGAAATTCAATCAAATGTCATTAAGATAATGAAAGATGCATTGCATCAATGTATCAAATATAAAGAAGATAATCAAAAAATATCTTTGATTATTATCATAATTAAATATATTTCTTACTTCAATTGAAATCAAAGTATATTTAATTGATAATAATTAAATATAAGTACTTTGATTTCAATTGAAGATAACAACAAAATAAGACTGATTTTATTAAATATCTGTAGTTAAAAAGGAGACAGTACTTTACTTTACTCGTACTCTCTACCTTGTTAATAATATAATACCTCTCTTTTCCAGGCTGGTATCACTTAATAAAAATGTTAGTCCGGCGCAAGTGCAGGGTTACTTCATGTTCCACAAGCATTCGCGGCCCGAAGATGTCGTTGCTGGAGTCCAAGAGCTATGGAAACTATAAACGCCTATTATGTAAAATAACAATAAATAGATTGTTGTAATTTAATTGTAAATAGTTTACTATCATTAAATGTACAAGGTTATAAAATGCATTTTGATAATCATAAATAATTTCGTGATTTCATCAATTTATTTATCCTATAATCATGTCCCTTATTGCCAAACAGGCTGCTAACCTTCTGGGACAGCCTGGGTTGGCTGGAGTAACATAAATGGAAACATGAGCCACGCACAACGGCCCAATCAAGAGGCCAAGTGCGGGAAAAAGCCCAGTCAAACTAACTAACTAACTAATGTCCCTTATTGAAAACGCTCATTTTTGTACAAATTTTCACTGGGATTAGCCGCGTGCTCGGTGTCATTTTCGATCATGAAATGGTTGTGTTCAGTAAACGTATACAGTGGCCCCGATTACGTTTCTTTGTGAACTAAAATTGGAATTTGTTCATGCGAGCGAGACAGGCCAATACGTTAGAGCGGAATATGAAATGAGTAATCGTAACTTATCCAGTATAAAACTACCAATCGAACATAAAGCGGCCTATCGCAAGACTGGAAGAAATGTTTCCAATCTAATTCAGATTATTTGATATAGGTACTTCATACTTCCTGTACTCATGTGCCCTTATTTAAAATGCTCATTTTTGGACGTATTTTCACTGGGATTGAGCCGCGTACTCCGTGTCATTTTCGATCATAAAATGGTTGTGTTCATTAAACGTATACAGTGGCCCCGATTACGTTTCTTTGTGAACTAAAATTGGAATTTGTTCATGCGAGCGAGACAGGCCAATACGTTAGAGCGGAATAACGGCATATTCTAAGACCGGATTGTTTGTAACTTGTCCAGTATAAAACTACCAATCGAACATATTGTAAGCGGCATAAAATTAATGTAAAGCGGCATATTGTAAGACAGGATGAAATGTTTTCAAATTATTTCAGATTATTTTATGTGCGGCGGTCAATCGAAAATATGCATTTGCCTATTTTACATTCTTCTCTAACGCACCGCTCTGTCTCGTTTGCAAGAATTATTTTCCGTTATTAGTATCTAAAAGACGTGTAGGCACTTATCAGGTAACGCATAGGTGTAGGTTTGGCATGTTAAAAAAAAAAATAAAAAAAAATACAAACGGAGCTGCCATGGAATTCACCGACCGAAATCGGGCCCATTATATATAATTATTACACTTCTGGGAAGTGAACGGTGGAGCACATCCTACGTGGCAAATAATGCAGTCAATTTTCTTGTTTCATTTTTATCAACTTTAATATTTCGATTACAGCTTAGATTAGGTTAGGGTAGTTTTGAGAAAATAATAAATTGAATCTACATCTGTTGATCTCGTAATCAATAGGAGTTGTAGTGTTATCGAAATGACTCGGAATTGAGGTGGCATTTGTACCATCAATGACTTGACTTTTATGCATTTTTCGATTGGAAATGTACGTATAGTTTTTATAAAAAATACGGTATAGTTTTTAGCAACCAAATCTAAATAAAAGTGATGTTGTTCAAAATGTGACTTTATGGGGGTTTTGAAATGACAGATTCAATTGACAAAGTCATTTTCAGAGTTATGATTTGTCTGTAATTTCGTATAGTTTACCCACAAATTGTTGGTACCTACCTGTCTTAAACGTAGTCGAAATTAATGATTATTTAACGAAGGCACGACTAACGTTTTCCTTTTTCTTTCAAACGTTGATGCTACGTGATAGAATCAGTAAAGAAGCAGAAACACTAGAGTCTGAGTACAAATACGCCTCTTGGGAGACGGTACTGAGACATGTCCCTAGATTATTTGGTCTTACTACACTGTGTTCCAAAATAAGTATTTTTCTCAAAACATAGATTTCTGGCCAGACTAAATAATATGAAGCAATTCTCAAAGGCTTAAAACGTTTGTTTTCTTTTTGCGTCCAAAATGGCGGAAGTCGGGAAATGTCACTCAATTGTCGCGACGCAGGAGCCCGCATTTTTAGGGCGTTCTAATTCTTTTTAATGGCGTATTTAACGTGTGAAATGAGCGCGCAGCTCGCATACGACCAGCCATCGAACATAATTTCGGAAAGCTGCAATTATTACATCGGAACATCGGATTTTTGTTCGACGCCGGATTTCCAGATTTCGCCACAGGTTTTCGAAGTTTCTAAAAGGGGCAAGAAGCCGAAGACGTTCTTCTGCTCTGATTGCCACAGCGCGTTCACATCCGAGAAGAACGTCCGGCAGCACGTGGACGTCATTCACAAGAGGATCAACGCGTTCACTTGTGAAGAGTGCGACAGGGCGTTCACTAGAAAACAATTCCTTCTCGATCACGTGAACGCGAAGCATAAAGGTTTGAAATTGTTCGTTTGTGAATGCGGGCAGGCGTTCGCGAAAGAGCATCAGCTTCAGAGGCATTCATCGAAAGGACACGTTAAAATAACTCATGTTTGTAACGTATGTGCGCATCCTTTTCCGAGCAAAAGCAAACTGCGGTCTCACATCGATTTTGTTCATTTGAAAATCAGAAATTTCTCATGTGGGGAATGTAAAAAAGCGTTCGCAACGAAGCAGACGCTTCATTTACATGTGAAAAGAGTGCACAGGAATGAAAAGGATTTAAAATGCGACTTTTGCAGTTTGACGTTTGCGCAGCAGGGCGAAAAACGAGTCCACGTCGAAGTCGTGCATTTAAAAATCAAGAAACATCGCTGCAACGTCTGCCAGAGAGACTTTGGTAAAAAGCGCACGCTGCAGAACCACTTCAACGCGGTGCACGCGGAATCCAAACAGTTCTCTTGCGCCTCATGCAACAGAGGCTTCACGGCGAAGCAAAACTTTTTAAACCACGTCGACTGCGTGCACAGAAACATCACGAATTTCTTGTGCGACGATTGCGGTCGCCGTTTCATACACAAAGTCGATCTGAGCCACCACATAAGCCACGTGCACCGCTACAGAGTCAAATACGCCTGCAAGAAATGCAAAAAGCCTTTTGCTAGGATCAACCACTTGAAAACGCACACCGCCATCGTGCATAGACACATAAAACTGTTCACCTGCGATGCGTGCCACCGATCCTTCAACTATAAAACATCCCTCAAAACGCATATAATAACCACACACGGCGCGAATCTCAAATACAAGTGCAAACTGTGCGAGAAATCGTTCAGCAAAAAGGTGGAATTGACATCGCACGTCGATTCAATACACGAAAAGTTAAAATTGTTTAAGTGCAGTGATTGTGATAGAGTGTTTGGTTACAGGCAAGGTTTGAAAAAACACATCAACGCTTACCATGAAAAGAGATATGCGTGCACGCGTTGCGGGCGATCATTATGCTCGATAACATCTTTAAGAGACCACGTTAAAGCTATACATAAGACAACTACGCTATAACAACCTTCCAGCCAGCCTTCCATACTCTCTTTTCGACTTATTCGTTGCGTATTGTGTTATTTATACACACATATTTATTGGCGATATGTAAAAAGTTTTTTCAACAGAATGCCCCCAAAATATATTTTTTAAACTGCACGTCTTTAAATTTTCTGGGCGGATTAAGTTGCTTATAATCAAATGCAATCGATTCAGAGTTAAATTAAAAGTACGTCCCTAAAAATGTATTTAAAAAAACAAGCTTTTATTTAAAAAAACGTGAACGCGAAGAAACAAATTTAAGTGATTTTGTCATTTAGGTACGTATAGAGTAGAGTATGTATATTCCAGGTTCAGAATAGCCCCTCTCTTGGTATCGTCTGGCCAGAAAGAGTAGACCGTCTGGCCAGAAAGAGTAGACCCTCTTTCTGGCCAGACGGTACCAAGAGAGGGGACAAAAAAACCCTTGGCACAAAAAAAATATATTCCAGGTTCAGAATAGCCCCTCTCTTGGTGGGGGGGGGGGCGACCATATTCGTCTGACATAAGAGTAAGTGTTGCCACGTCAAAATAACCCCCTCCATGTCGACTTAATGTCTACTCTTAATGGCCAGACCATTGATTTTATAGTGTAATAGATAGCGCCACCCCATACAAGAAAATGGCAGCATATTTCTCGCCGTCACTACGCAGATGGCACTGGTAGTGCTGACGTCGAAAAGTATAGGAATTTATTTGGATATCTATATTAACATTGATAATTAAGTTTTAATTATAAAGGATCGATTGATTCTAAAAACCCAATAATTCAAGCAGTTTCAACGAAATTAGCATTCAATTATTAGCGCTATCTATTGCATTTCCTTCTACGCTACAAATCACATGTTCAATGAAGAAAATAATAGATGGCGTGCTATTTCAGGAATCGCCTTTCCAACAATAAGATGTGGCTGGCAACTGGCAACGTCGATCTAAGTATTGTTGACAGTTCCACGACAGTTCTATGAACGGTGGACATTCTGAGTTTTTGTGGTTTTTATGTGTAATTTTAAATGTGATTTAATGTATAATACTCATCTCCCTATCTGCAACAACTATTTAAGGTAAATATACATCTTTTTATCAACAAATTTGCGTTAATATGTTGTTTTACATAGAAACATAACCTCAAATTGTCGTGTTCACTTATCCGCGAACATTAATGCATGCAACAAGATAGCTTTTTTAACATGCCTGGCCACAGGCCAACCAGGCCTCGTTTAAGATTATCACAGCAATATCGGCGTTCTATCAGTCGAGAAACAAGACGGATTGTCCAGATTAAAAGACGTTACCCATTAAATATATAATAGTTTTTGAGCACTCTAAACACACCTATTGCTTTGTTTTGCATACCTCATTATGTACCTCATCATTAATTTAACTTCAAATATATTACAGATTCCAGAAGGAGTTGTTAGTGCAATCCAGAGACAGAGCGCCGTTGAATCTGGATAAAATATAGGTACTCAACCGATTGGTTTGCCTCGTATACCTCATTATATATACCCTTTCATTAATTTTGACTTAAATTTCAAATTCCGAGAGTCATTGGTGCATTCCAGGGATATGTGTGCAGTGCATTCCTGGATAAAATACGATTTACATTAATCCGTCAATGTAATTATTTGGTTATTCGTTTTTTATCTTTAACTAGCTGACCCGTGCCCACTTTGTTGGGCTGTAAAACTTTTTACCTGTGATGGAATTATGAGTGTGGTTCGGTTAGTACTGAGTGCTATGATTTATTTCCTGACTGCCAAAAGAAGGGTTATATTTTTACTGCATATGTATGTATTTGCATGCCAATTTGACTATAATACCGTTATTTGTGAGTGTCTTCTTGTGAGTGTCTTATTTGTAAGTGTATTATTTCTTTAACTATTTATGCAGTAAAAGGGGAATTATATGCAGTAAAAGAGGAAAGCCTTTTGTTTTAAACACTTGAGACGATAAATTTTACTTATTTTGATAAGAATTCATAATTGTTGATAATATGACCAATAAACATGACCTAAAGATTTAAATTATTTTTTTTCATATAAAAATACTACTTTTTGTGACCTAAATATAAAAGTTAGGCATATGCTGTCGTGGCTTTTGTGTACGCATTATCAAGCTCTACAACTTTTCTTTAGAACTTAATCATATATCTCTCATCGTTAAGGCAGCGTTAGTTATAAACGTTTTCGTTCGACCGTTTTTTCCGACTTACTTTGGAAATCCGACTATCTCGAAGAAGTCTTTTCATTTTTCGGATTAATATATAGCTTATGACACTTACAACTAACGTGGCTTAAAATGGGTAAAAGAATTTTCAAAATCGGTTCAGTAGATCTAGAGATTACTCCCTACAACCTCACAAACTCACAAACTTTACCTCTTTATAATATTAGTATAGATAAAGAAATTAACAAAAAAAATATGCAATCTACAATTAAAACATCAAACAAAATATTAAACTAAATTACGCAAACCACAGAAATAAATTAAACTCTTATGATGTTTACTGACCGATGTCGCCCAACTAAGCGAAGCTTGTGCTTCAGTAGATGTTGGATTTGGTGAGCTAAATATTTAAACATATCAAACATTTAAGCATTTTTTTGTCTATTTTCAGACGCAATGGCATAAACACAAGGCCGATAGAAACGACCCGTTGTCTTTGACCTGTTGTATGCACGTGTTGACACCCTTAATTGCTTCTATACTTGCAGCTGAGAAATTGCAATTCGTCTGACTTGATATTGGTCACTGTATAAAGGTAGGGATAGCGAAAAACCTTACTCGATACTTGGGTTTCATTATATCATAAGTATGCAACTTTTTGAATCAAAGAATAATAATATCAAAGGACTGCTAAAATTTTAGCTAGTTAATATGTAGGATTACTTTTATAGGTGGAATCTTTTTCTTAATAACTTACGGAAGGAATCCTCGGGTGCGTGTAAAAAATTGCAATAGATCGGTTTTATTTGATTTCGTATTTGTTTCTAAAGCCAAGCGATCTAACATGCGTAACATCACAACATCGGATTTTATCGGCATGTCTGACACAATAGCGAAGGCTAAACTTCGTGTTCTCGTCCCCAAAAGTTAAGGAAATTTTTCAGGGTCTGCCTCAGAGGGATCAATCGACCGGCGAAGTTTGAGTCCCCGATAGGCACAATCCTAACTTTCGTTGCCGGCCCCGGCAAAAAACCGCGTCCCGAGAATAGAAACTGAAAACTTTTTATAAAGCGTATCACGGATCATACGAGACGAGAACAAGTCAAGTCGCGTCACAGTATACTGTGTTGTCATATTAAATGAGAGAAATGATCGCTTTCGAATCGAGCGAGATTCGACGGTGGATTTCTGTCGACACTCACAAATAACGTGGCTTTCTATTGGTAAAAGAATTTTCAAAATCGGTTCAGTAGATCCAGAGATTACTTCCTACAACTTCACAAACATTACCTCTTTATAATATTAGTATAGACTAGTATAGATAACAATAATTTAATGAAGGTAGAGCGTGGAGAGATGAGTCTGTATCTGTATGCAGCTTTTGATCAAGCGAGCGATACTCAATGACGATGATCATCATCGATGCTACTATCGACTGACTGGAAACAATTTCATTATGTAGTCGAACATATCAAACGAATTCGAACCAGCTAGGGTGTAATATCACCGCTAATACTAGCTTATATTTTTTAGATGCCGAGGCGATGCTGTGTTCTCGGATACAAATCAAATTATAACTCTGCGTTGAAAACTGGAGAACTTCCCGTTTCAACATTTTCTTTCCCGAAGGAAGATAATCTTCGTAAGCGATGGACTAGGGCTATTCCACGTTCTAATTGGACGCCGAGCTCTGGTTCGTTTGTATGCAGTAATCATTTTACTTCCGAAGAGGTTGTTCGTTCTCAAGAAATGTATATTCTAAAAGTTATGTGTATATTCTAAAAGTCTAGTAGTCTAATATGTAAGTTTAATTTTCTATTATAAATTATTACTAAGGCACTTCTGTGGGTGTAGGTATGTATTATCGTATTATATTATATTGTCATATATGTTGTAAGCAATAATACTGCTGATATTACAATTCATTTAATTTACAATTTTATGTAATTAAAATACTGTTTTATTTATACATTTTATAATATTTTATCTGACATTTTTTACTACTGTTAATTTACACTGTCGACTGTATTTGAAATTTTTAAGTAATTGATGACTATAAATTTTACACAAGTCACCGTTTTTTAACCAATGATATAAAATGAAAGTAACAATGTAAAAACCTACTTAAAATAGTAATATGTTTTTGTTATATAAATTTATTTAAATTAACTCTTAATGTTACCTTAAAAAAAACTACCAAATTAAATTTTTACCATAGAACAGCTCTCGTTATTGTTCGATGTTATTGATTTTATGATAAAAATATTATTGTACATAGTTCCTAAGATTTCCTTAATAAAATTTTATATTTGCATTACTAAAATGACAACAAAAGGAAATGTTAAATTATTAATTATTAGGCTAAGACAATGTTTTTGTTATGTAATTGTTTTTTTTATGGGTTTAAATAAATAAATAAATTAATAAATAAACAGTTACGTGTAAACTTTCTTATTTACTGTAAATAACGCCAGCTGGCGACGATCGCGTTCAGTTCTGTCATATAAAATCAATGGTTCTGTGGTTTGTGATGGGGCGGTTACACTCTCGCGCGAGGCGCGAGGCGAGACGCAAAACCATGTCGTAAACAAACGGAACAGAGGCGAAGCTTCTAGCAAGTTGGTAAACATTTTGTACGCTCGTTAGAAGCTTTGCCTCTGTTCCATTTGTTTACAGATGTGGTTTTGCGTCTCGCCTGGCGCCTCGCGCGAGAGTGTAAACGCGCTATCAAATGCATCGTTGCCAAATCGTTCACTGCAGCTGCAGAAACGGCGCATTTGCTAAAGACTCCGTTTTTTGTTAGTGTGAGTTTCTAAAGCTGTTTAATGTGCGTGACTAGGGAAGCGCTTACAATAAATACTATCGATAAGATTCTTGAATAAATTAGAATAAAAGTATAAATAAAGCTGAATTAAAAAAAAATGCTTAAAAAATAGGTTTTTTATTTAAAAAAAACCTATTTTTGTCACAACTAAAGAATGACAGATTCTCGTAATATTAAATGCATTTACAAATACTATCGGTATGATTCTTGATTAAATTAGATTAAAAATAAAAGTATTATCAATATAAGGTGTAGTAAAAACTTAATAATGTAAAAATAAGTCTTTTATTTAAAATAAAACTTTATTTTTATCACAACTAAACTATGTCAGATTCTCGTTAACGCTAGTTACAAATACTATCGACATCATTCTTGATTAAATTAGATTCAAAATAAAAGTAATAAATATTAATTAATAATAAAAAAATATATTAAAAAACATTTTTTTTTATTTTAAAAAATCTCTTTTTGTCACAATTAAACAATGTAAGATTCTCGTAATATTATTTATTACTATACTAGTTTGGGTGCGCTAATGACCTTTAAATAGCACTAATTTATTATAAAAATTTCTGACGCTCTTTTCTACTACAGCGTTCTTCATTTTAAAATGGATTCTTAGCTTGAGATAATTTTCGCAGATCGATTTTATTAGAAGATATGTATGATCTTCAAAAAAACTGAAATCGAGTTGATGTTCATTTAAACAGCAAAAATAATTTGGTTATTCGATGAGTGCATATCATACAATATCACGTCCCTTATCATTGTATGCACATCTTGGTTTTTAATTTTACTATGGTGAATATATACTAAAAATTTACGCAATTTTTTTCACATACTTATGAAATATACATCATCACTCGGGTAAATTAGGCCTCCTTTGTCTTTAGTCGATGTCAATGATTTTTTCTTGGGGCTTTTTAACCCATATATGCCCGGAACTATTTTGGGATGTTGATTTTGATTATTTTCAGATATGCTTATATTGAAAAGTCCCTATAACAGTATTAACTACTTTAGGTATATATTATTTTTTGTTAACTAGATATTTTGAGGTGTTCGAAAACGAAACAATGGGCAAATATCCTACGTTCGTTACCTATAGGTAATTCAAACCAAGATGTTATAATGAATTTATTTAATGTTTATTATTAATTTCACGTGCAATCTACTAATTCTATCTACAATCGACTAATTCTATCTACAATCGACTAATTATAAAAACACGAATAAGTCAATAATTTACTACAAAACTTACCCAAATTTACTACAAAAGTATGATACTTGTACAAAGATTTACTCAACTGAATAAATACTTTCTTTTTTTCGGGAGACGTGATTTTTGCACGATGCGAACATGACACAACTGGCACTGCTTACTGTTTCAATCAAAAGTGTCAATTCAATCAAAAGGGAGTTCAAAGAGAACTCAAAGAAGTTCAATCAAAAGGGAGACAGTTCCGTACTCTTGAGAGAGCTAGCAGTTTTTTGGATTTTACTGAGCGCCCAAAGGATTTCCGATGCTTTTACGAAAGTACTACTTCTTGTTTCGTTTTCGAATCGCTGGGCATATATGGGTTACCGTTGATAAACAGTCTTCACAGACCAGATACCTTTATAAATGTTTTTCATCAAAACATTAGAGCATCTAACACCGACTGGCTGTTATCTTTTGTTGGTCATCTAACACCAACTGGGCAGCTATTTTTACTTTCATTTTTTGCGTTTCTTTCATAATTCATGCGTTTAATAATGAAAATGCACATCGCTAAAATAAGTGTCCAAGGCTATGGATACCGTCATGTTCGCCTCAAAGAGTCATAATAATAACTACATAACCATACTATATTCCAATAATAACTATATAACCGAACGTCAAACCTGTCAGCTCGCAATATGCTAAGTTAAATATCAGCATCCCTAGATACGGGCGCTCTTGCTCAGTTAGGTATGCGATGAGCCAACGGCTCTTGGTTTAACTTGTTTTTCCTGCACGTTTTATTGTACTATATACCGAATATCATAGCCATTCGTCTATAAATCATGTTGTTTAAAATAAATAAATGAATAACATAGGAAATAAAGAAACTTGGCTCTTTTTACTGTTATTATTCATTCACAAGGTAACTATGGGTCCCGTCATTGCGCTAGTCTCTCTCGTGTTAGTATTGTTATACGCGCGGTAGCTCAGTGGGGAATTAGCTTTAATTACTGTTTTTTTGACCTAGCGAATCGTGGACCTGTTTTTAAATAAATAAACTAAAAGTAAACTAACAAAACTAAAAATAATTAACTGGTTATGTAAATTAACGACACTTAAAACATACTTAATAGCGTTCTTATACAGTGTAATAGATTCTCTGATCTGATCACTAAAAACCTTTTTCTTAGCCAAATTTATTTTTAGAAAAATTGTATAAAAAGTGTTGAGGACGATGCGCTATCTAGCGGTGCGCAAAATATCGGTAATATTGTATATTAGCTATATTTTACCTATCGATAGATATTCTTATTTACAACGTGGAACGCAGCGTTGCCAAATTTATGTTTACGGGTTGAGATACCGCAAGCAGTGGTGCTCACTGCTCACAGATCACAATCGGTGCTAGTGGTGCGAAGTCCTGGATTATATATATTTATTCTGGCCTAGTTTTGAAGTTCGATCGTGAAATGCCTAATACTTGCTCATATATTTCGTGTAGGATGTCGGGGAGGTCTAATAAAAACATTAAAATGTTTAGATTTCCCATAAAAGACAAAGAGAGGCTTGAACTTTGGATGCGAAATTGTGGTATGTACCTATTATATTTATGGAATGACTGCAGTATAGGAAACTTTCTATAAAAAAAACTACACACTACACATTATTTCAATGCTAAATTTGAAAGAAAATAGTGTCGGACATTTGAAATTAGCAATATTTCCTAGCAATATAGCAATAGGAATCAGCGTGGTAAATATAGTCGGGTGACGTTAAAAAATCGACAATCTAGGAGAGGTTCCTATTCTACAGTCATAGCATATTTTTAAATAATATACCTACTAAATTACAAAGTAATACGCCAGTCAAGTATTAAAACCTCGATAAAATCTCATATTGTGTTGATTTTTCGTTTTGTCTTTTTTAGGAAACGCTTCTCTCTATAAGATCGAACGAGATCTGCTTTTTAATAGATACATTTGTCAAAACCATTTCGATAGTACGTCGTTTCGATCGGGCTATGGGGGAAGAATGCTATTAAATGCAACTGCTGTACCTCGTGATTATAAGTCGTCCTCCCAATATACAGGTTTGTACATGACATAGACAAAATAATTTATAACGACAGCATTGGCTAGCCTTGTCAGCTCGCCCGGAGGTCAGCTGTTCGCGGTTAATACGTAGGGTTGACATTTACAGATTATCTATCGATTATACTTTAGAACGTTTAGTTTTTAAAAATAAGTGGTAGTAAAAATGTAGGTAGATGAAATGTGTTTTCAGCGTTACAAATGTAAAAATATATAGATAAAAACGTATTTAACTTTCCGCAAATCTATGTAGTGCGTACATACATTGATTTTTCTCTTTACAGGTAATGCAGAATTAGTGAGTTCGGCAAATGTATGCAACGAAGACGCAGTGATTTCATTGTTTCCTCCATGGTCCGATTCGAGAAAAGGTACCTTATCTCCTCCGCTGATAGTGCTAAAGCCCAACAGAGTTTATACTAATAAGACTAAGTTATTAGGATCCCGATCGTCTTGCTCGTCATTTTCCACCAAAAGTAATTTAGATGAAATAATAATAGTACCAACATCCCCTGTTAAAAATAAACCAATAACAGAAAGCAAATACAAAATTCAGAATATTAAATTAAAGACAAGGTTAAAATCGAAATATGCTCTAATTTCCAAATTGAAAAGAAAAGTAAAACTGCTAAGGAACCGCTGCGCTGCCAGCAGTGTATTCGATTCATTCCCGTTCTCCTCAGTCCAATCTAAGACTTTAGTTAAAATGCAGTTAAAAAGCAACATTCGGCCCTGGTCGGTTAACGAAAAAAATTTTTCCCTCGCTTTATTTTACAAATCTCCAGCGACTTATAACTTTTTAAGAAATAATAAAATAATATTACCCGCACTATCTACGATTAGGCGATGGATTGGCAATTCGTCATTTCTACCAGGTTTTAATAATGCATATTTAAATCAAATAAAGAAAAAATTTAGCTCTAAATCTGAAAAAGAGAAAACCTGCATAGTTTGCTTCGACGAAATGGCAATAATGGAACGAATGGAATATTCCAAAAAATATGATTTAATAGAGGGCTTTCAGGATCTAGGTGACATGGGTAGGTCAAATAAAACAGCTAAGTATGCTTTAGTTTTTATGGCTAGGGGTATTTATTCTTGCTGGAAAATAGCAATAGCTTATTTTCTCTCTAGTACAGGAGTTACGTCCAGGAATCTTGTAGATTTAATTAAACAAACTTTATCCAGACTTTTAGAAACAGGATTAAAACCAAAAATTATAGTTTGTGATCAGGGCACCAGTAACCAGTCCGCGATGAAAGCATTGAATGTCTCTTGTGAAAATCCGTATTTTCATCATGACAACGTTAAGTTTTTTGCAATCTATGACGTTCCACATCTTCTTAAAAGTTTTAGAAATAATTTGCTAACGAAGGACTTCATTCTTGACGGGAAAATAATATCCTTTTCTGACGTAAAAAAAGTATACGAAATAGATAAAAATAGTAAAATGTGTAGAGCCATGCCCAAATTAACAGACCGTCATATATATCCAAATTCTTTTCAAAAAATGAGTGTGAAATTAGCCGCACAAATATTTAGTCATTCTGTAGCTGCCACAATTAAAACTTGTATAGAGACAAAGCAAATTCAAACAGCTTCAGCAATAAGTACCGCAGATTTTTTAGAATTAATGAATAACTTATTTGATGGCCTAAATAGTAAAACATTAGTTTCAACAAACCCATATGCTTGTGGTTTATCAGAAAAAAATAGTGTGGTTCTTCAAACATTAACTAAGTCTAAGGAAATAATTACTAATCTTTCAGCGGTAAATTATAAATCTCAAAATGTCAGGCCTCCTTGTTTTAATGGACTTTTGCAAACGATAGAAGGAATATTGCAGTTTTTTAATAGTGAAAAAGAATTAGGTGCTTTATTTCTACTAACTAATCGTTTGAACCAAGATGTGCTAGAAAATTTATTTTCTGTATTTCGTCAAAAGGGTGGATATAATCAGAACCCGACAGCTCGTCTCTTCAGGCAAATCTTTAGAAGTCACAGCATAAACTCATTGATGAGACAACCAAAATCAGCTAACTGTGAACCGGATCTTGACGTAGTAATTGACATGGAACAAACGGTGGACGAGCCAGACATAGAAAATCAACCTCATCTAGCTAATCAAAAACCCAATAGTTCAAACACTCATACCCAAAGCACTAAAATCATTAAAAACATTGAATCGATAGCTTCCAGCTCAGTAACAACTTTAGAAGATTGCTCAATCACATATTTTTCAGGATATTTAGCGAAAAGGTGTTTAGAAAAATTTCACTGTGAAAGCTGCCATAAAGTATTAATCACTGAAAACCACTTAACAGACAACAGGCAGTTACTGATATTAAGTAAAAATTATGGAGGAATAAATTTAAATAAAACGCTTTTCTTAATTTGCCCTTCTGCACATTTTATTCAATTTACTACTAGATGCTTAAATATATTCGAAAAAAACTATTACAAAATTTACCATGGTAAAAAAATAAGAAAGCAATTAACAGATCTTATTAATACAAATATTGACGAAAATCTATTAACTTTCGAAGAATCATGCAAAGAGCACATTCAATTTGTGATTCAGACTTTAGTTATTTGTAAAATATTCAAAAATTGTAAATGGAATTCTGAAAAAAACACTAACAAAAAAAAAATTAAAATAGTTCAACATAAATAATATTTAATAAATATAACATATAATTATAATTACAAAAAAGGACATTTTATGCTACATAAAAGAACTAACTTGAAAATCATAAACAACTTTTTTATTGTAGGCCTTTGTTACTGAGTAAAAATCTTAATACTTAAAATTTGAACATAAAATCGCTGTTCCTCTGCAACTAAAGCTTAAATTTAATTAAATTGTGGATATTTTTTTTAGATTGATATTAATAATATCTCTACAGTAGCAGCTAATATTAGTAAATCTCTACATCAGCATCCAATATTAATAATAACTACACCATTTTTTTTATTTGATGTACAGTTGTCCCAAAATATTCCCGTGTGCTAAAAACACGCTGTACCTTTACCTATTTTCCGAAGTTAAAGCTTGCCAAAAAAGTAAAATAAATAATTAAATACTTTATAGGCAAATATATTTATGTTTTCTTGTTTACTAATCCACATGTTCGTTCAGTTTGCGATCAAATCACATAATTAATTTAACCCTTCAGGCCTCGGTCCCTCAGCCGATTAACAAGTTGATGTCCCAAAAAATTTTAGTAAAAATTAGTAAAAAAAATGAATTATGACACTGTTTCACCGAAACATTAATTACTGCCAAACCACTGTATCCATAATTAAAATAAAACATATTAACATAATGAAACATAATAAAATAAAATAAATTAAAACGGGGCCGTCACGCTGAATCGTGTCTTGGCCGATATCAGCCAATCGGGGCTCTAGGGGTTAATAAAACAATGTCTTATTAATTTAACTATAAAGCACTTATTTTCATTATATGTTAACAAAGCATTCGATGCAAAATAGACTATTTTCATGTAGTAAATAACATAATTTGTTTATAGGAAAAAAAATCACGCACTACTCATTTATTTATTTTTTTTTTCATGTACCTCCCTACATACTACACGAAAATGAGCGGAGTTCATGTCCGAACTAAGGTCTGACTGGGAGTATTTTTCATTGTCGTAAATCGTCACTGTTTATCCATATATTGTACATATTATTAAATTTAAGATATTTTGTTGTGTTATTTAAAGATAAGTATAATATTTCATTACGATATCATATTTAATTTTGCTTACGGTATCTCCGGTTTGTTTTAAGAGGAGTTTCCTATCCGGACTTTGACGCTCTCATTGATTGGTGGATTAATGTGAATAACCACGTTATTGTTTTTTAAATTTGTATTTTTTTAGATCCATTTCATTTAAATATAATTCTTGCGTTTAATAATATAAATGCACATCACTAAAATAAGTGTAAGCGTCCAAGGCTATGGATACCGTCATGTTCTCCTCAAAGAGTCATAATAACATAGAAAATAAAGAAAATTGGCTCATTTTACTGTTATTAATCATTCACAAGGTACCTGGTTTTCGTATTTAGAGAATTACGCAACGTCCTTTTTAATAAATCCCTAAAAATGGTTTACATGGACCTATTTCAGGGTTTATGTATATATATATATATATATATATATATATATATATATATATATATATATATATATATATATATATATATATATATATATATATATATATATATATATATATTTTTTCAAATTGAAATTATGTTTATCACTAAATAAATGAAATGATAAAATAATGAAAGGGCACTTATCTGGTCTGTGGTGACCAGGAGTGACTCCACGCCTTTTTCGTTTTCTCTTCTCTCAGTATTTGCGGTTTCCTACTGTGGTATTCGAACCTTTCTACTTTATCCTACAGCGGCGACACAACAATGCGAAAGACGAGAATGAATGCTGGAAAATAATAGGCGATTAGTGTTTCTTAAATATTAATGATTTTTATAAAATGTATATCAATATTTCGGCTCAGCCGTCGTCAAGATATATGACATTTCTGAAATCGAACAATTCGTTGAAAATTTAAATTCAAGGAATCGAACAAAAAGAAATGGATTAATAATATTTTACACGATTTAGTTAAGGTACCATAACCAACCGTGCAAAACGTTATTTTAAAATGAATGATTATAAATTAAAAGAAAAAGCATTTGATGATTATGATAATATGATAAACCATATTAATTTTGCCTATTGAGACCGGAACCTTTGCAAGCGCCTAAAATATAAATATAAGCCAATTCCCAAGATTTGACGTCCCTTTCTTTTGCATTATCCCCAAGGCATTTTATTATTTTAACTTTAAAACATTGATCAAAAGATAAATTATGCGCCCTGGCATGCAAAGATATTGGGAGTTGGCTTTCATTTCCTACACTAGCCCTATGATTATTTAGTCTAATATTAAGTGGTGTTGTTGTTTCACCGATATAAAAGGCATCACAAGTCCTGCACAGAAGTTGATATACTATATTTTTTGAAATACAACTGCAATGAAAGGGAACCCTGTAACTATTAGTAGTATTTGGACTGGTAAAAAAAGGACTTAGATCTAACAGAGGACAAGTTTTACAACGTGGACGACCACAAGGTTGAAGCCCAAAAGTATTATTACCAGCATCGTCATTTTGCCGGCTGATAAAGGTTCCACTACTGTCATACTTAACAAAACTGACTATGTTACTGAAGGCTTGAGACAACTTAGAGATGAAACTTTCTATAAAAAA
Organism: Micropterix aruncella; assembly: GCA_944548615.1. Taxonomy (NCBI): domain Eukaryota; kingdom Metazoa; phylum Arthropoda; class Insecta; order Lepidoptera; family Micropterigidae; genus Micropterix; species Micropterix aruncella. Next base: position 25,868,888 of record OX155968.1, read on the forward strand.
CTATCTAGAGATCCAAACAAAAATTTTGCAGTGAAAATAAAAAAATATATTGAACAAAATAAATCAAATGAAAAATTATCAGACGAAGATGTTAAAACGTTAATTCCTGATCCTATCAGAACTCCAAATTTTTACCTATTACCTAAAATTCACAAGCCTAATAATCCTGGACGACCAATAGTCGCAAGCTTTAACTCTCCGACAGAAAGAATTTCGGCTTTTGTAGATTATTTTTTACAACCTTTTGTGAAAAATCTAAATTCTCATATCAAAGACAGCTATCATTTTATTGATATTTTAAAGAATACTGTAATTCCAAAGTCAGACGACCTATTATTTGTTACTATTGACGCCATATCCCTGTATACCAATATTCCTCATAATTTAGGATTGGAAGCCATTTCTTATTTTCTTGATGAGAGACCTCATCCTCAAATACCTTCTACGGATTTTCTTTGCAAATTAGCCGAGTTTGTCTTAACGTGTAATGCTTTCTCCTTTGAAGATGAATTTTATCTTCAAATTAAAGGGACTGCTATGGGCACGCGAATGGCCCCTTCGTATGCCAACCTTTTCATGGGATTATTCGAGCAAAATTTTCTTCAAACGCAAAATTTAAAACCCATATTATGGTATAGATTTATTGACGACATAGTAATGATTTGGCCACACGGACAAACTACTCTAACAACCTTTCTTGACGACCTAAATAATTTTGGCCCTTTGAATTTCACTCATACCATTTCTAAATCACAAATTACTTTCTTAGATGTTGATTTAACAATTTCCGAAGGTAAAATTAAAACCGCGATTCATATAAAACCTACAAATAAAGAACAGTATTTACACTTTGATAGCTGTCATCCATTTCACACCAAGAGATCCATTCCCTACTCAATGTCCATTCGCGGACACCGTTTAGTTAACAACAAAGAAAATTTAGATAAATATCTCAATAATCTAAAGCAATCTCTTCTTGAAAGAAAATACCCTGCTCCTCTATTGGATAAACATATTCTAAACTCTGAAGTAAAATATATACCAAAACCTAAAATTTCTTCAAATAAAAATAATAATAATAATAAAATCTTTCTTAGCACCACTTATTTTCCTGGTGCTGAGAAACTGCGAGATATATTATCTGATTTATTCCCCATCATTTCTAATGATGCATCCACTAAGGATCTCTTAGATTCACCGCCAATTTTATCTTTCCGCAGACCACCTAATATTAGATCAATATTAAACAAAACAAAAAATAATCAAAATTTCTCTATTGGTAATAATACTTTTGGGCTTCAACCTTGTGGTCGTCCACGTTGTAAAACTTGTCCTCTGTTAGATCTAAGTCCTTTTTTTACCAGTCCAAATACTACTAATAGTTACAGGGTTCCCTTTCATTGCAGTTGTATTTCAAAAAATATAGTATATCAACTTCTGTGCAGGACTTGTGATGCCTTTTATATCGGTGAAACAACAACACCACTTAATATTAGACTAAATAATCATAGGGCTAGTGTAGGAAATGAAAGCCAACTCCCAATATCTTTGCATGCCAGGGCGCATAATTTATCTTTTGATCAATGTTTTAAAGTTAAAATAATAAAATGCCTTGGGGATAATGCAAAAGAAAGGGACGTCAAATCTTGGGAATTGGCTTATATTTATATTTTAGGCGCTTGCAAAGGTTCCGGTCTCAATAGGCAAAATTAATATGGTTTATCATATTATCATAATCATCAAATGCTTTTTCTTTTAATTTATAATCATTCATTTTAAAATAACGTTTTGCACGGTTGGTTATGGTACCTTAACTAAATCGTGTAAAATATTATTAATCCATTTCTTTTTGTTCGATTCCTTGAATTTAAATTTTCAACGAATTGTTCGATTTCAGAAATGTCATATATCTTGACGACGGCTGAGCCGAAATATTGATATACATTTTATAAAAATCATTAATATTTAAGAAACACTAATCGCCTATTATTTTCCAGCATTCATTCTCGTCTTTCGCATTGTTGTGTCGCCGCTGTAGGATAAAGTAGAAAGGTTCGAATACCACAGTAGGAAACCGCAAATACTGAGAGAAGAGAAAACGAAAAAGGCGTGGAGTCACTCCTGGTCACCACAGACCAGATAAGTGCCCTTTCATTATTTTATCATTTCATTTATTTAGTGATAAACATAATTTCAATTTGAAAAAATAATAATTTACACATTTACAATCAAATATTAAAATATATATATATATATATATATATAGAGAATTATTAATTGCAAGAGAATTATTAATCGTATCAACATACTGGGATTTTTGTGTAAAGTTTAGAATAGGTAGGTATATTCTCTAACGGAATTCAGTTTCCTTCAGCGGCTTAAATTCGGCGTGGACGAGTAATTTTGTATACCTATGCTCCCCTAAACTGTTTTGCGGAAGGATTATTATTAAAGCCCCCCAGTGATCTAACTGCACCAAAAAATAACTCTAACAAAAAGCTTATATGTACATATTATTGCTTATATGTCAGATTGTTCATTGTGTTGATGAAATTCACTGTTGGTTGTGAGTGAGCAAAATTAAGTACCTATACGTAATTTTTTGTCGCAAAATTCAATAGCGTTCGCAACACTGGCACTTAACAGCTGTACTGCTAGCTTTACTTTCATTATTTGATTTTGAAAGTTGATGTGTTGTGTCGATAATTTATTTCCCTAGTGAAAATTTTCATTTAGTTGGAGCGTGTTTAATTCTTCAAAATATTGCCATTTGATTAGGCCGCCGTTATTATCTCTAAGAACCTTTTTACTTTGTAATGTATTTCTGACCAGTTTCACCATGTGATATGGGTCAAAAAATACAAAAACTGGTTCTTTTGTTGCAGGATGTTCGAAATAGGTTTTTAGTTGACGTTGGTAGTTAAACGAACAGCCAAGTTCTTGAGCCATGGCTATATTTGCTGGGCAACCATCAAATGTCATAGATACAACTACCACGCCTACATCGTGGCAATTAGAAAGACATATCCTTACTAGATTGGCTCTTTGCTCACCTGTTACGCCGATTACCAGAAAATATCCTACTGGAATTTTCCACTGCTCGTTAATGGCAACTAAAAGGAACACCAGAGCTTGTTTGCATGGTGCATTGAAACTCCGGTAACATCAAACCCAGCACCAAAATCTACATATCCTTGGACTGCATTACCGTCAAATTCCTTTAATTGTCGAATCGACATCTCGTCTATTACCAAATTGCATAGAATTTTCTTGTCAGAAGACTTGACCTTTTGATCAAGTGCTTTAAAAGCTTCTGCAGTGAAACCTGGCGTGGCGTATATGCATTGGTACCATTTTCTTATGGTGCTTGTATGTGGTAGACATGTTTTAAAGGTACTACGTACGTAAGAGTAGGCCTTTGGAGAATAGAAATGGAGGGTTAGCGCAAATGTACGCAGTTCAGGTGGATATTCTCTCCCTTTATGAGTCATCCTTTTCAAAAGAGCTGCTGTAGAAAGCCGGCACACTTCCAGAATATCCACTTGTTCTTGGTTGATCAGTCTTTTTTGCTTTAGTTCTTTTAATACCTTAGATAAATTGTCAACTTTCTTTTTCAAACGCCGATTAGCAGCGTGTAGTGCCTTGCACCGCATACGTCGGCGTTTTGCAATGTCTTCTAAACGGATAATTTCTGTTTTTAACTTTCGTTTCCTTGGAGTGTCGTGTACCAGTCCTGAATTGGAAAGCCCTGCAACCTCCGACTGTTGACCGGAAAATGGAGATTGTTGTAGAAAAAGCGAAGGTACAGGGTCGTTTGTTAATCTTTGGTTTCATACATGCTTGAATCCGGAAAATGTACTGAACAGATTCTACTCCAAAAGTTTGGTTCCCAATCGGTCTTCTTTACAGCATCAATCTACTTCATCATATTTGTTTTGTCTTTTGGAAACCTAAAAGTAAGGTAAGTTTCTAAGTTAATAATAATAATATTATTTAAATTTAAATTTAAATTATTTTTATGTCGGTTTTTAATATAACGTATTCGCACCACCGTATCACGTCGAATCCAACGACACCTCATACTTACGTCAAAACCCGTCAAGACGTTCGTTCTCTACGTTCAGACACTCATACATGCATAATATCAGCATATAAAGGTACGCCCTAAAAACATCTACGCTCCATCTGAAGCAATTGGATAAACCTATGTGAGTGGTCCAAAAAGGAATCCCTTATTGGCCTTATTATGCATTATTTATCATATTCCATATATACTCTATACTTATATTAACATAAGATTTTTTTACCATTACTACCTATAATTAAAAAAAGTGATTTGTCAATTTTTATAAAAAAATATTATCGATTATCGATTTCGCTTTTAAAATATCTCGATTCTCGATTAGTGAACACCCTCCCTACTTGCGGTCGAGCAAGACGAAGGGTGGGGCAGTGTGTTCCTCATCCGCTTACGTCGCGCTCCTCGCTTCACCCCCGTAATGGATAACTTTTATTTGGCTGAAAAGTAATTCAAAATTGCTTATCGATGATATGTGACACTAGATTTGTGTTTTGTGTGTTTTCTAGTATCATTTTTACAATGATCGATTGCACATTTAACCATCTTTCTTCTTAAAAACAATAAAAATGCTCTACAAATTCCCAACTATATCACTTCACAAGCGCTCGCGAACGACTGCGGGCCTTAGCCGGGCGGTCGCTGCATTGTTCACACCCGTGTCTACTGTTCACACTCGCGCGCTCGCGCTCTATTTTAATATTAATCTCTGACGGCATACGCTTAGGGGCAAACACATTATTGGACGCGTCCGTAGCCGCGGCTTATGCCTGTGGCTTATGCACGCGATCTGTGTAATGAATTTCTATGGAGCCTGCAGGGCGATTTTGTAACTTTAGCGTTCTCAATTGGTTTCGCTATCGCGCTGATTTAGCGAACTATAACTGGCGGCCGATTTTATAACTTCGTTTTCACATCGAAATACGTCACTATCCGAACCGAAACTGAATCCCGAAATAGTATACATCGCATTGTTGCATTATGATGTCGACAGCAAAATAACGGGATTCGCGATAACGTGTGGGAATGGCGAAATAATAGGCGAAGGAATCGTATATCGATGGCGAAATTGCGTTCCTTTTTGAGTTTCAACACATCGCACCGCGCAGTTGACAGTTTGACCACAGTTTGACGTTTAACAAATGAAAACCAATGCGATGTTGCCAATTTTATCTCGTAAAATTAGCGAAACGAAGTGTCTTTTTTACAAAATCGGCCGATACGATATGTTATGTTTCGTTTCGCTAAAATCGTTTTCGAACCGTAACGTTTGAGTTCGTTTCGAGTTTTTAGCGATGGAGATATAAAATCGCCCTGCTGCACATTATAGGACGTCAGTCGCGGACGACTAGGCACACGTTCGTAAGCCGCGGCTTACGGACGCGTCCGATAATATGTTTGAACGCCATCTATCGGCCAAATATTAGTTTAATGAAGATGGAAGCGCATTAAATCGAGTTTGAAAACTACGATGGCCATCTACCTGCCGTTTTTTGTATTAAATTGCGACTTCCACTTTGCAGTATGGAATGGCGTTATCTATTACACTATAAAATCAATGGCCAGACTTTAACTCATCATCATAATATAGGCGTACGTAGATAGGTAAGTTCTAGGGCCTTACATAAATATAGATCTTTTCAAAATATATATATAAATTTTAAAAGCTTGAGGTGCTATCTGTTATACATGTTACTATACTTCAGCGCCTCAAGCTTTTATAATTTATATATATTTTGAAAATATGTATATTTATTTACGTCTCTAGAACTTGCCTATCTACGTACGCCTATATATTGCGATGATGAGTTACCAAGAGAGGGATTATTCTGAACCCAGAATATACCTACTATATTACATACGTGAATGGGAAATGAAAAAGCCGACGAACTTGCTAAGACTGAAGCAAATGGAACGTTATACGGCCCTGAACCTTGCTGTGGCGTGCAACCTAAAGCCTTGCAAACCTAATTCTCAAACAAATATGTTTAGAACAATCCGTCAGCCGCTGGCTGGAACAACACGCCAGGGTTGAATCAATCCAAAGCGCTAATTAATATCTACGACCCTAAGACGGCCCGTGAGGCCTTATCGCTAAATAGGAACAATCTACGCATATTGGTGAGGGCGCTCACGGGGCATTGTGGCCTCAACAAACACATGTACAACCTCAAGCTCCGAGACACAAAAATTTGCAGGTTCTGCCAAGGGGCAGAGGAAAGAGGAAACTCCTCGCACATGAGGTGCTCATGTGCGAGTGTGGCCCGCTGATGAGTAAAAGATAAATCCACTTGGGTGGTCATTACCTACAACCTGAGGAGGTAAAACAATCCGGCGCCAAAAGCCTGTTGCGGTTCTTAAATGACACGAGGCTTAGCGCAGAATTATAGTAAGCGGCGAACACAATAGATTAGCAATGGTCGCAGTGTTACAAGGCCCATAAAGACCTTAGAAAAGCCCCACACAACAATTTAAAAAAAATACATACGTAAATGACAAATGACACATTTTTTTGTATTGACGGATTGTTCACGTTTTATTAATAAAAGCTTGTTTTTAAAAATATTTTTTTACTTTTATTTATTTTTTACGTTTCAGTTTCAAATTTTTCGAATAAGTATTGGTTTGTCGGGTACGTTGTAAACTTACTGTTTTGCTTATTTATTGAAAAAAAGTGAATTGAGGTCATTTGACACCAAAAGGTTCTAGTGACGATCATGTGCAATGGAAGGTACTTAAAACAACAAAGCGAACGAGCCCAAACTCGACTATTTTAGCACTTTCCGTCAGGGAGTTCCAGTGGCAATCTTCCGGCTCCATCTTCAGACCCTCGTCATCAGTGCCGAATTGTAGGGGCCGTCGAAATCTCGGGAGGCCCCTTTGAGCTGTCAAACATTCTGACAACGATGGGGGGTCCTAGACTATAGCTTGTGTAGCGTATACGTAAATTCTGCTCTGCTCGCCACCATGTGCAAACAAACGAGCCCAAACTCAACTAGCTTAGCACTTTCCATCAGGGAGTTCCAGTGGCAATCTTCAAGTTCCATCTTCAGACCCTCGTCATAATGTGTAATGGAAAGTACTCTTGATAACAAAACATACTAGCCCGAATTCGACTATCGTACCATCTGCCATCAGGGATTTCCAGTCCTTACATCTCGGCTTCGGCTCAAATCAGCTTGATAGGACCATAATATTGCATTTTTAACGAAGCTACTTAAGTATGCCAAATTCCAGCTCAATCGGATACCAGCAAGTGGTTTTAACAATATGACAGTGTCTGCTCCGACGCACGACTGGAGTTTACTCTTTAACCGATTAATCGCTCAATCGATCGAATGATCGATTGACGTGGTTGACGTGATTATGATTCACGTGATTGACTCGGTGATTGACAAGAGTGACGATTGACTTTATGGACTTGAATCAATCAATCAAAGACGATACGATTGTCGTCACTCGACGATATTTACGATTCCCTTGAAAGCGATTCGATAGCTCTAGAATCGTCATAAATAAGGTTAATATAGGCTACAGCACTTGAGATACCATCTGACCGATCACGACATGTCGCTATTTTTTAATTCATGATAACAACCGCGGTCGAATTCAATGTCCTATCGCGATGACGTATTATGACATTACTTACATCTAGGCAATATTTACTTACCCGCAGAACAACGGCTGACTATTGACAGCACTTAAGTCTACCCTGAACAGCGGCGGTTGCAAGAATGCCGAAACATCGGGTGCTACAATTTTCCCGTGGTAATTTATTTTTAATCCTATTTACAGTCTAATAATCTGCACACGTCTGTAGTGTGCAGATTATTAGAATCAAAGGATTTTTTTTGATATTTTGAAAATTTTCTGAGGTTTATAACTTTAATTACATGGATAAGTTATAGTTTCTAGTGGTCAAATTGCAGCTTATTATTAACCCTTCGAAGAATTATACCAGCAAAAGGGGCTGTGTGACGATACAGAGTCACTGCGGCTCTGAAATAATAAATTAGCCTTTCGAAAGAAAACGATTCAAAAACCCGGTCCCGAGCACCAAAACGATAAATTATGCCCAAGGGACGCGAGGACGAGGTCAGCGAAATATGCCTTCTCAGAATGTCTATTCAAACCCCATCTTATCTTATCTTTCTTCTTAATATATATAAATTACGTGTCACGTTGTTTGTCCGCGATGGACTCCTAAACTACTTAACCGATTTGAATCAAATTTGCACACAATGTGCAGTTTGATCCAACTTGAAAGATAGGATAGCTTACGTCTTAATTTATAGTCGCGATATTATTTTATTGCAATGTCTATTATTTGACATTCGCAATTATCTGTTAGTTCCAAACGATTTTAACAGATGGCGTTATCTATTGAGTAATCCATAGATGGCGCTGCTATGTTAAACCTACAAACGTCATAGTCGGCCAAGCGTTATTCTAAATTCAAAATATTGTGAAGGTAATACAGTGAAATTATTCCTGCTTTTTAATTATTTGTGCTTCATTGTTCATAACTCTCTAATTAAAATATATACATGTAAGTATTATCACATAGTTATAAAAGTGGAATAACTGCGGTATAGGAACCTCTCTCCAATTTTTTTCATTTTAATGCTAAATCTGGAACATAATTGTGTCGGTCGCTATAAATAAGCGAGATATAGGCATTCAAAGTTTAAATTTTAAAAACAGGCCAAAATAATATAATATAAAAATGGATGTTGGTATATCTGTATGCCCGTCTGTCCGAGTTTAATAGACTCCGAAACCGTTTGACCAATCACCATGAAAGTTGGCATATATATGTATTTTTTCATGGTTAAGGTTTTTATATATATCCGCTTTGTTGCAACTTTCAACTAGACGGCGCTGCAGCACACCAACTTCTATACTGCTCAACCGATCGCCATGAAAATTGGTATACATTGGTATTTGAGAAAAGATATAACACGGGCAACGCCGGGTAATACCACTCGTAACTTATATAGTTTGCTTAGCTCGGTTAATAAAACGGAGACAAAAGCGTTACATACCGTGAGTCATGAAGTCATTTTATGCCCGTTACATTCACACGGAAACGATTTATGAGTGAAAGCAATAAATAACTCGTCCGGACAATGGTCGCCGATATAAATACATAGTATCTGCAGCAGACGGCAGGTCTTTCGCCATTTAATATTAAAAGTCGGTAAAATCAGAAGAGAGATTTAAATGCGTAATATATTTACACTGTCAAGCCTGTTTCGATACCTGATATACTTTATTTAATTAGTTAGTATAATCCACTAACCTCATCTTACGGTAAAAAACAAGAGTTTGTTACGAATAATAAACTAATCTAAGTTATTTGTATGTCTCATTATTAATAATGATAGCCTCTAACCGGGAAAGTTTAGGAATATGTAAAATAGGCTAGAATTTAGACACTTATCATAGTACAGTAATGTAATTACCAGTTACCAGTTAAGAGCCCTATCACATATTTTTTCCAGAAAGGCAAGAAAAGTGGATTTTTGGCGTTCTAATTCCAAGAAATGAAGAGATTTCTACAAACTTTAATTACTGAATTACCTGGACCATTTCTTGATGTTGACCATAGCGGCCTTTAATTTTAGATATAACGAATATTATTTACTTATTCAGCCCATTTTCCGAAAGTCGTTATTCGTAAAACGCTCGGAAGGCAAACTTTGAGCTCCTTAATACAGTAATATCACTACAACGAAAACCGTATACTATTTTTTTTATGTCCGTCATGTATTCTTGATGTACACTACGGCTTTATTTTTTCGTTTTTTGACCACATATCCAAGGTATACATTACTTACAATTACACAAAATTAAAAAAAAATCTTCCTGTATCATTCTAATTTTCTCAGAAATAAAATAAGATTCTTATATAATACTTATACTATATTAAAGTTCACTCTTTTAGCAATACGACATAATATAAATTATTGTCATTAGAAAGGAGAAAACACTGCAAAAAACAATTAGAAATTGTGTATATATTTGCTTGCGCAAGAGAAGAGCGCTCAGTGCCGCGGTTTTCTCCCAGGGTTGAATAGTTATTTATTTATTTATTTATCCTATCTTTTATAGTTACATCAAAAAAAAAATGCGTTCATTTTTTCAACTCATTTTAAAAGAATACCTACGCTATTTTGTAATAAGGCTCTTAAGTAGTTACCACTAAAACGTAGAAAGCGGGGAAAATCCTTTCCCTTCCATTCCTTTTTTACTTAAAGAACATTGGAAACTTTTTACCCCACTTTTGCCATACCTACTAGCGGACACAAACGAAACCAATAAAAGTGTTTAGATAAAATTACGGACTTTACCACTGTGTATTTTTTATTCCCATAACTAATGGGAAAGCTGAGAAAATGAGATTTTCAGAATTAGTATTTCTCTTACCGTTTTATTAATAAATTATAATGTTTGTTTTTCCTAAAGGCTATAATATTTAAAACATGTTCGGCATGGCACCGAACGGCTTCCGAGGTGGGAGGAGAAGGTAGTCAGGTAACAAAAAACCGGTTTCGCTGCGTACGCGCATTGTCGCATTGTTCGGTCGCAGTTCTTCGTCGTCTGTCGTGGCGATATGTGCGTTATTTGAACCTTCTGTTATCTTTTGCGTTATTTGAATTATTACCGACTACCTTGGCATCGTTTGTCCTGGACTGTTACCATTTTGCATTTGATTGGACCTTTGTTGAAATGGAAAACCCAAATCGTTGTGTTGTTTGTGCTCGATCTGTGCTACGGCGCAGAAAAGATAACCTTTCTCCAGCATTCTTTGAGAGAACTATGTATTCAATTGAAGTGCATCGACATCCAGAGATGATAGAAAATAACACTCTCATAAGAGGCCGAATCCAATCACGGCATGTGCGATTGAGACAATACTATACTTATATTTTAATTGATCCCACGCGAAATGGATTAAAGGATTGCGGGGATACTATTGCTCGTGTATTCATGGCAGGCGAACAGTAGGTTGTTGTGCGCATATCGCAAGCATGATATATTATCTCTTTTGGGCTAGACACGAAGAAAATTTAACCGTATGCCAGCTGCCTTTTTGGATAATATTATAATCCTAGATTATGACGAATAATAATCGACTATATTTGTTTATCTTCTTTCATTTGTCTATGTCCTCCTTGAGTGCTGCTTAACTTGACAAGACTATAAACCACGACCTTTTGAGTCTGCCACTTCAACCGCTATATCAAGCTAGTCATCAAATAACACTAAATATATCTACATACAGTACTAAACATTTACATACAGTACAAAATTAAAATAATACGATCACCGTACCTGAATTATTAATGTAATTATATTTCGGTATTCCCATACGCCACAATAATGCCCCTTTGCTTAGCAAAGCTAGATGTCAAAAGCTTTCAATTGAGGTATGTTTCAGCTTTGTCTGCTGTGGGGATTTTTTCCATAGTAAAGGTCCCAATGCTCTTTAGGCTTTTGATAATAACAAAATGGCCGACGCTTCCCGATAACAAGAGACCCGCCTACGTTTTATTTTTTCGGGAACGGCGGAGGCGCGGTGCCTCCCTACTATTGGCCGGACGGATGTAAAATTGCGACTTTATCAGCCACAGATGCGGAGATTCGGACGGACGTTGTGAAATATGTCTATTTAGTTATTAGCCAGTCGTTAAAAAACCTGGAACTTCAGCGGACGTTTCCGCTGATATGATGCGTCGGCACAGAGTAAGTATCGACTAAAGGGTGACGGATGTGACCCGCGCGTATAAAGTGTAACGGAAAAATTGTTAATTAGCCTCGTAGAAATTATATATATAAAATCATACGATTTTGCTTTAAAAACGCTTTAATCGTACCTTTAGTGATCTAAGAAAGTGATATAACTTCCGGGATAAAAAGCAGCTTCACATTGCCCGGTCAGTCTTTTCCTACGAACAAGAAGAAGGTATCTCGCCGCTTCAAAGGGATACACGAATTAAACTGTGCGATAAAACGAACATTTTTGGTAAACATTACATCGTCCTTAAGAAGTAATTTAATTCTAGTTGGCATGTTGTACACCAACCTTTTGCAGATGTTGTGCATCAACATTTTGCAGATGTTCGAGGCAATACCCTCAAATGAATACGCCCATTTATAATGTAGCTACAATATAAAGTTGTAATGTAGCTAGGAATACAGTAATTGCATCCCATATACCATAATGAATGTAAGTAAGAAAGTGGAGGGTCCTTTCGTCCAATTTTGAATTGGGGCCCATTTTTTTAGTTACTCCACTATCAGGCCTGGACTGGTCAGGTCGGCTGGTCGGCGGTCGCCGAGGGCCCCAACTCGAGGGGGCCTCAAAAGGGACTTATTTTATATAACTTGGATAAAAATGTAGTTATTGATGGACTAGTGAACAACTGGCCAAAAAGCTACGAGGTTAAGATACCTCTTGAATTAAATTAAATTAATTTCGACCATATTTTTCTTTTCATTATAAAAATGCAATCGCAATAAAAGATAACTTTTTTATTTACGTATACTTTGCTTGTACATTAGCGTTTTCCCTAATTTAGGATTTAGATAATGGCTTTAGAACAGGTTAAGTGACCTAATTCTAAGAATATTTCCCATCCTCATATTCATACAAAATATTCTCGCCACAAGTAATAAACCACTTGTCATGTTTACTATTTTATTTATAGTGTACAAACTTTAGATGAAACAAAAAAAATACATAAAAATGTATTGTAAGCGTAAGTAAACTCCAAAAGGAAAGCCTTATTTTTGATAAATATCATGCCTATACTTAACTACTTTTTAAGTGCCTAAATAGCGGATAATGTGGTTTTCAGGCATGTAATTTTCAAAAATTTCCCCAGGGAGGACCCCCTCTTCAAGAGGCTCCTCTTCAGTCTCTATCTGAGGGCCCCCAGAGGATCCAGTCCGGGCCTGGTTACTGTCCTTATCGTTTCTTCCCTTTTCCTTTCTTGTCTTTCTTAACGGCACCGGCCTTCAAAAGCCTGCGCACGACGATCCCCCTCCACCACGCCTGAATCCTCGTCGCGTTCCTGTTCATCTTATCTTCCCGCTCCAATCTCGCGTTTCGCTCCGCGACGAACTCCATCCAGGCCTCCATCTCGGCCTTCCTCGTGTCGAACTTCGAAACCAATCCTCCGAACTCCCTCCTCAGCCTGTTCGTGGTGTCTTTCATCGCTTTGATCTCTTTGTCCAGTCGTTCTGAGTCTTCTGCGTACTTCTCAATCCAGAATATGATCTTTTTCTCGTAATCCGATATCCCTTGGAGGATGCACTTTTCGATGTCGCCGCTAATTTTGACCTCTTGTTCCATTTTTGTTGCAAATTGTTTCGTTTTGTCCTCCAATGTTGTCTCTCTAATCGTTAGTTTTAATTGCAATTGTGCAGTTCTTGACGACTCCCATTTACTGACGTAACGATAAATCATTTGATTGTTTAGTTCAATATCCTAGGAAAAATAATAAAATATTAATTAACGTTGAGTGTGAGTGTTGAGTGTGTTGAGTGTGAGAAAAATATTTGTGCTGGTAACTCTCACTAAATTCCAGAGTGAGTTAGGAGAACAGGAAAAAAGCCAGCAATCTCGTGTAACAAGAAGATCGACACAAACAAATTTTGCAATACCACTCAGGAGATCCGCTTTTGGCCAATCCAGTTTCTCTTATCTTGCCCCCAAACTTTATAATTGCCTGCCAACCAAACATTAAAGACATTAAAATATCATATAAATTTAAAAATAGTTTAAGTGCCTACCTCTTAAATTGTACAAATCTAGACATTGAACACCTTATTAAATAATTGAATCTTTATAATAAAAACATAATAGTATATGTAGGTAGTAATATAAATTGATTATTTGTAAATGTAATTTTATTTTAATTTTTCTGAATTTATTTTGTATATTAATAATACATATTAATACTTATTATATGTATTATTAATATACATTAATTTTATTATAATATATGAATATATATTAATTTTAATCATGTTTTAAAATAAAATAATATTGACAATTTTCATGACATTTTTCTACGAATTTTTATAAGGTAAGTAATTAAGATATTTCTGTTACATTATGTATGATTTTGTTTATTTATATAAATATAATATTATAGAGTTCTTAAGATAATCAAAATAAATTGTCTACCTTTTAACAGGCGGCTGCCTAGTTAGGTTAAGACTTTTGTAAATTGAATGTACCTACTCATAATTTGAACTCAATAAATAATTTTGAATTTGAATTTTGAATTATTGTTATATTGTAACGGGTGTCCAAAAATGGCGTTGGCAGCATGAAAGTACGTACTTAAAAAAAAAACTTTTTATGTATATACATATAGTAAAAAAAGTGTCATCCAAATGATATCCACTACTATCTATCTATATCTACATATACTAATAATAACGCTGAAGCGTTTGTTTGCTTTTAAACGCGCTAATCTTCGGAACAAGAACAGTCGGATTTGAAAAAGTATTTTTAAATTTGATATCCCAATTCTTATGGAAGGTTTTCTTATGAGTTGGCAAAAAGAATGCTAAGCGAAAAAGTAAGTCCCGACGGATTTCCCGGTCTAACAGATTCAAAGTCGCTTGCGCGATCCTCTCCCTAGTGTAGCGGTGATACGGTGTCTACCGAATCTATCGCGGACCACGGCATCCTTTGCCCAGATGTGCACTCGGTATCAGGTAGCCAAATGGTCGTTTCAAAAGCAGCTTCCACTAGGTAAACAACCGCCCTACAGGAAACAAAGCCGTTTCCAGACCCCCACGACTATCAGTCGGAATGCATATCGGGGAACTGGCCCGCAGGCCAGGGTCCTACCTGGGCTCGCACGTCTGCATGGAGGCTGTCGGATAGGTTGACCCGTAAGTTACAGCCGACCCTCACGCATGTGCCTTAGTGGCCTAACTGCAACAGGGCCCATTAGCTCCCTCTGTCCGTGACCGAGGGAGCTAATGGGCCCGTTCAGGCTTCGGCCTCTGTCGGGCAAGTTAACTTTGCTAAACGGTAGATTTGTATTATCTCTTAGTCATCTACGCTCACCTAACGGGAGATAGAATGATCGCTATCGTTAAAACTTTCTTAGGTGACGGGTTCGTCCGTTGTAGTTGACAACAAAAGTTGTAATAGTACTGGTACAGGTTCTAATAATATTAGTACATACTAATATTATTATGTATAGTGTTGGCACTATTACATAATCGTGCCAACACTATTTTTGAATACCCTATACTTAATTAAAATATATTTTATTTACTTACGTCAATGGCGTCAATCAATAACTTGTGTTCTATGTCTCTTTCTCTTATCGCTAGTTCGCTGATGTGATTCTCCTTCGCAAGTTTTTGTTCCAGTTTATGTAATTCCCTAAGAATTCAAGAAAACGTAAATTAGTAAGTTCCTAATTTATAAAACTTTTCAGCGGAAAAACTTCAACATTAACTCTTCAGCGGGCGCGTCCGTATAAAATTTATACGAGAAACTGTAACTTCAGCATAACCGTTCTAACCTTCAAAACCGTTCTGGATATAACCGGTTTTTAACCTTGAAGACATTATCCCTTCCACATAGCTGGAGCGTGGTTGACCGCTTTTGTGTTCGTGCAGTTTTTAGCAAGCTTTAGTTGTATTGAAAACGTCTTTCGTATACTTTATACTGAGCGCCCGCTTATTCAAGTATTATACATTTTTATGCTCTAAGGCGACATGAGACCTCAGAAAAATATCCGAAATGCTCTAACGCAGCGCTAGCACAGAATATTATCTTTACTCAGTGGTGATATAAGGGTTTTAATGGCATAGTATATTTAGTCTCAGAGCGCTCTCACGTTTTAATTAATTGTAATTAGTTTAGGCCCTAAATAAAAAAATGTGGCTAAGTGCTGCCCTAGAGAATTACTAAGTCAATATAATGAAATTATAATAAAACACACTCACCGCTTACATTGTAGGAGTAATCGCGCCTAAAAGTTTTCGAAGTCAGTTTAAAGCCTTAATGTCTAAGGCAATAAGCAACTATTTTAGGTCCAAATTTTAAATTGGTTCCTTATCGAGGGATTCCCTTAGAAACTTTTTAAAATTAATGCTTATATTTTTCAAAAAACTCATAAAACTAAAATTCTATTCTTCAGATACGGTCGTTCCCAGGTATCATGTCGCCTTAATTATTAATTAATATAATATTCCTACACTCAAAATTACTGATGACAAACCACTAGCAAAACGCGGACATAGTCATGAATGTGTATCAGAAAAGGAAAATATTACAACGTCCATGTTTTAAACATATGTTTTACAAATCAAACTTTTATTAATTATAAAAACATATTTTTACCCATTTAGTAATTTTCCTGCGTAAAAAAGAGTTATCTGTTGCTTAATTCGTGATATATTGTATTGTGTAAAATTTATACGGTGCGCCCGCTCATGTTAACTTTTACGACGCGCCCGCCGGAAAGTTACAAATTTAAGATATGAATATTGTTTTATATGCTTTCGTGTGGAGTGCAGTTTTGCGGATTTTATGACATAAAAAATACTTTATCAAGATGGCTGAACACGCCTGATACCTACACCATCAATTTCTTTTTACTCTCATTATATTCTTAGCCCAGTGCAGTTGCGATAAGTTAATAGTAAAAGCACATTTTTAAAACAAGCTTTTATTAAAATGCTCTGTCCCGACCCAACCTTGGGTGGAGCAGCCATGTCATGGTCGGACTTAGAACGGGCTATCATTTGAATGTTATACAGAATTTCGTGTCTGTGCTGTTGACCGTTAAGGAGTCCCCTCATTGGAAGCCAACCCTGGGTGCAGCAGCCCTGTCGCGGTCAAAATTAGAACGGGCTATCATAATTGAATTTCGGATACAAAATTTCGTTTCTGTGTTGTCGGCCGTTGAGGAGTGCCCTCGTCGGGAGCCAACTCTGGGTGCGGCAGCTAAATCGTTGTAACATTTAGAACGGGCTATCATAATTGAATGCGTATAGAAAATTTCGTTTCTGTGCTGTTGACCGTTGAGGAGTCCCCTCATCGGGAGCCGACCCTGGGTGCAGCAACCAGGCCATGGTGAAATTTAGAACGGGCTATCATAATTGCATGCGTAGGTATACAAAATTATGTGTCTGTGCTGTTGACCGTGGAAAAGTAGCCTCGCCGGGAGCCGATCCGGTCATGCTCATCGGAACTGAACCAACATGTACAAATTCAACAAAATTGGAAAGTTGGTGAAAAATTAAAATAAAAGAAAAACTATATTTTCTCATACAAAATGTAAATCCGTGTTTTCCCATGGTAAGTTATACGTGGCATGTTCACGTGTCGGCAAATCATCCGCTTTATTTGTTCTTGCGCCTGATAAAAAAACAAAAAATGCCGTATATCACAAGGTGCTTTAATGAAGAGAATTAAACCGAGTGCATTCCATGCTGCACAATAGTTTAATTCAATCATGTCTTGCTGACACGCGATTGGTATATTTAATTTTTGTACTTTTATATTTCTTTATGTGTTATTATTTTAATAAAGTAGTGAACTTAATATTTATTTTGTATTAATTGGATTACTTTAATAAAATCATAAATTGAGTTCAGCTAATCTGTAACACGACATTCATTGACTGTTAGGCGGTACGAAGTTCGCCGGGTCAGCTAGTGAGATAATAATAATATAAATAAGTAATCTGTGCACCTATTTAATAACGTTAGTTACTAACGACTGGCAGTGCTCCCTCGTCGAGTGTAACAACCATAATGTTACCAGTCTTTTGTAGTGAGCGTTATTTTAAATGATTGATATGTTATGGAATTTTTTTGCTAGGTAAATATAGTGTCTTTGTCCAAAGGTTGTTCTCATTTTTGGTTGTACATGTCTGTCTTTATGTCTTGTGTCGTAGCAATCGGTAGCATAATAGCATATGTGTCGCCGGGGCACCGTAAATGTAGCCTGGACGATGCTTCAAGAAGAAGACGAGTAATTATATTACGATTTGTGGTAGCCCTTAAGATTCCTGACGTCACTTGCTTCGACTTCAATTTTGTTCTAAGAGAAGCTACTGTCTGGTATACTTTGCATACGGTCTCCAAATAAAGGAGTTAACGTGTAAAATACGAGATTTAACATCGCAATAGATGAGGGCAAAAAAACCACAGGGACCAAGAGTACACCATATGCAACATTCCGAGCTAACCCGGAATGGGTGAATGGAAACAATAGCGGACGAGACGAATTGAGAGATGCAACTGTGTCAACTCAGCAAAAAAAAAGTGCAATCGACATCTGCATCGCTGTCGCACTCCGGGCAGGGTGATAAAATCGAGGCGGCGAGCATCTCATCTGGCTAGCGGTAACTTACAAAGGCGAAAGCACGATAGCTAGCGGTAACTTACAAAGGCGAAAGCGCAGCGACCGACGATGATTGGCAATTGGTGCGTTCTCGCAAAAATCGTGCAGCCGATTCTAGGAAGACGCAAGAAAAACGGCTGACGGAAAAAAGACACTAAATCGCCCAAAGAGGAAATTCATTCAGGGCTCTGCCAAAGATAATTCGATAGAGACTATCGAGCCGATGAAATGTATTCATGCGTTTTCTATCGGCTTAAACGTAACAGCCGAAAGATTAGACGCATATTAATTATTTAACAGAAAAGGAGAGAATTAAAATAGAAGTGGTTCAACTGCTAAGGGCCCGTACCCGAATTGGAGTACCCGAATGTGTATTTGGTAGATTTTTGAATGGGAGTATGTGACCAATTGGCGCAAAGATCAAACCATATTATTTTATTAAACGTGATCCTTAACCAGGTTCTATTGCGTGACTAGCGTAACGGGACAATATTTTTGGTGGATATTTATTATCAGAATGTTAGAGGTTTACATTTAAAAATCATACAATTTAGCAACAACATTCTGATAAACGATTATTTTGCAATTGCTGCTACTGAAACTGGCCTGTGAGAATTAGTTCAAAGTCAATTCAACTATTTTCTAGGTGCTACTCAGTATTATTATTATTATTGATTTATTTATTTGCGAGATCATTCAATGGATTTACCTTTCTATTATTTTTTCTTTTTTATTAAAAGATTTATACTCTTTTTTGTTTTTTTGGATTTGGTATTTCTATTTGTGATATTTCTTAATGCTCTTTTTAATATTTAGACAAGGTAATGGTTGATTTTGTATAGTTTATTGACTTTCAGATTTCTAACGTGATTTAATTTTATTTTTACCAGATATATGATATGCAAGATCCCTACCGCTTATGCCATACTTATTCACGAAAGCCTGTGCGAAATCGATAAAAATAAAGGAAAGCACCAAACTCTTGCCCACATACATTCCCACAATACAAGGCACAAATCGATGTATACTCATAATTCTATACCTGCAACATCACAATTTCAAAGGACAACTCAATACAGAAGCATAATATTTTATAACAGGTTACCAGAGGAATTAAAAAATATACAAACATATGCACTATTTAAAAAACTTACCAAGGAATTTTTATTGCAAAAATGTCTATATGGCACGGACTTTTAAAATTTTATATTCACAATTGACTACTTGTTTATTTTATTTATTTTTAATTTTTTTCAACTTCCATTTTAATCCTATTCTGAACACTTCATTTTATAGACAATTTACTTACTGATTATGTAACATGATTTGGGAATTATTGCTTGTATTTTATATTTTTACTCTGATTATTATTTGATTCTTCCCAAATTGGACTCCCTGATTATTATTATTATTATTGATTTATTGATTTGCGAGATCATTCAATGGATTTGCCTTTCTATTATTTTTAATTTTTTGGATTTGGTATTTCTATTTTTGATATTTCTTAATGCTCTATTTAATATTTAGACAATGTAATGGTTGATTTTGTATAGTTTATTGACTCTCAGATTTCTAACGTGATTTAATTTTATTTTTGCCAGATATACCTATGATATGTTTAAAATATGAATATTATAAAAAAATCTATTTATTAATTATAAGTTCTATACCCTCGCCGGGTTTTTTTGGAATAAATAAACTTTGAACTTTGAACTTTGTTTAAAATATGAATATTTAAAAAAAAATATTTCTTTCTTTAATTGTAAGTTCTATACCCGGGGTGCAATGGAGGTCTAACTCCCCTGTGCACGTTTTATCTCACTCTGGCCCAGACTATTCCTAAACGTCTAGGATGGGAAAGTAGTGAGTGGGCGTGCCGGTGCACCCTGGAAACTCCGGTCAGCTACAACGGGGAGAGATCTGTTAGATTGTTGGATCGGCAGTGAGGCCTCAACGATCTAATCACTATTTGAACGACGGTGGCTCGGCGAAAATGAAACAGTAGCTGTTGATTCGGATTTATTATGCCTGCGCCGAAGGCTGGCGTGCGAATGCATGACGTCGCGCAGTTGCGACGGCTGATATATTGAAAGCAGCGCCAATGCTTATGGCAGTGGCGCACTAAGTATTAACATTTAGATTAATTAACAGTGCTATTACTAAACAATTTAAGATGGGGTACGTAACACTGCTCCCCCCTAGAGATTTGCTTAGAATATTAAAGTTAATCTCGATACATTGCTTGTGGTAGTTACCACGTATTTAAATTGTGCTACATGCTATGTTAGTATACATTAAAAAAAACGCATGTTGTTAGTATGTAAACAATTATGAAATGCTGTAAAAATATTGAACAATTTTGTAAATAAATTGTTGAATTGCGTACAAAATTAAAACACATATATTTTTTATATAATTAGAGGCCGTAAAAGAGCCTTGTAGAAAAAAAAACATTTGTTAAGTCATTTTCACAGAATGCAGCCTTGAGCGCGCATTTATTTTCACTAGCACTGCACTAAACCATGGCGTTTTGACCTGGAGTGGCTGCTGCGGTGCTGGAGCTGGTCGTCCCTGGTGGCGGCAGAAGGTGAGGGCGGGCGATTTCCATTCGGACCCACTTCCGGATACCTTGCCGACATCGTTGATGGCAAAGGGCGACGAAAATGATGGCTATCAAGATGACTGCGATGATTATGAGTGTGTCTGATAGTCGGTTCGTGTTTTCCATTTTAGTTCCAGCGATAATGACTTCGTCTTTGCTTTGTTGAGATCCCATTTCGCCTTGTAGTTGCAAGAAATAGGAATAATGATACTTGTGTAGGAGAAAAGGATATTTGGCGGCTGGTTCCAAGTTGGTTAGCCCTGGAGCGAAATAGGATTGGTGTTAGGATGGTAAGGTAAAAGGCAGTTACTGCTCGCTCGATCTCAGTGATGACTGATTTCCTTTGTCTCTTGGTGTGACGATATAAATTGTTAATTTGGATAAAGTCACGTAGCAGTGATCTCATTCGTCGGAGAATCGGACTTTCTTGACGATCCGTGCGCTGCGCGTGCGATAATGCTCTTTTGCCTTATCGCATTTTTCGCGCGTGGGAACGGAATTTTGCTGGGTGGTCTGACGATTCGTTTGAGTCATTATTTTGTCGCTTGAAACTTTTTGTGTTGTTTCATTTTGCATTTTCAGATCGCTGCCCTGTGAGATGAAATACGCGGGTTTGACGCGATCAGCCGACATTACTTTTGGTTTTCCTTTTATGGATAATTCGAACGTTTTATTGTTTCGTTTTATCACTCGAAAAGGTCCAGAATATGGTTGTTGTAATGGCTTCCTGACCATATCATCTCGCAGGAAAACGTGAGTGCAATCCTTGAGATCTGGATGCACGAAAACGTTGTCTCGGGTGCATTCTCTCGTTGGTTTAGCTGATAGGTCTGATAGGTGTTGTTGAAGTCTTTCGACGAACGTAGAGTCCAACTGCTTGTGTTTGGTTGGCTGAATGAACTCTCCAGGTAAACGTAATTGTTTGCCGAATGTTAATTCTGCTGAGGAGGTTCCTGTGTCCTGTCGAATGGCTGCACGCATACCTAGTAAGACTGTTGGTATTTCGTCGAACCAGTTTGTTGTGTTTTGCCTAGCCATAAGTGCGGCTTTCATTGTGCGATGAGCGCGTTCTATCTTTCCATTTGCTATCGGGTGAAAGCTTGTTGTTCGTAGTTTCTTAATACCAAGAACGTTTGTTAAATTTCGAAATAGATTGCTTTCGAAATTTGTACCTTGGTCTGTAGTTATTTTTTCGGGGCATCCGTATCGCGTGATCCAATTATTGTACAGAGCTTTTGCTGTTGTTTCTGCGGTTTGGTCGGGAAGCGGAATCGCCTCGAACCAGTGTGTCGCTCTATCGATAATCGTTAGTAGGAAGCGACAAC
Organism: Micropterix aruncella; assembly: GCA_944548615.1. Taxonomy (NCBI): domain Eukaryota; kingdom Metazoa; phylum Arthropoda; class Insecta; order Lepidoptera; family Micropterigidae; genus Micropterix; species Micropterix aruncella. The sequence goes on from OX155968.1 coordinate 25,891,288, forward strand.
CTTGAGAAACTTGTAACGGCCCTACAAAATCGATATGTATGTGATTGAAACGATCAGCTGAATCGAATTTTTCAAGCTGCGGTTTGTTGTGTCGAAATGTTTTCGAGTTCTGACAAGGGATGCATGCTTGGGTCCACTCCTTAATTTGCGTGTGCATACGAGGCCAGATGAATCGTTGCGTGATTAATTTCCGGGTGCCACGTATGCCTGGATGCGCGATATTATGGATGATATTGAATGCTGTGCGACGGAATTTCTCAGTGAGAAATGGTCGAATTTGGTCTTTTCCTGTATCACAGATGATAGGTTTGCTGATTCCTGGGAGTGTAATTTTCTTCACTTGCGAGTTGTAGCGGAGGAAATTATTTGCTTCGTCGTTATTCTGCTGTGAGAGTGCTAATTCTTCGTAGTTAATCTCGGTGGGGCAATCGATTGCTTCTATGCGAGATAACCAGTCTGCGACGGTATTTTGATCTCCTGGAATGTGTTCGATTTTGTTGCAAAATTGCTGGATATAGTCTAGTTGACGAACCCTACGAGGAATCTCGTTTTTTGCAGACGCGTTCTTGGTGAATGCGTAGATAATCGGTCTGTGGTCTGTATGGATAGTGACGTCTTGACCTTCAATGAGTCGACGGAAATGCTTGATTCCTAGGTAAATCGCTAGAAGTTCACGATCGTAAGTCGAGTAATTCCGTTGAGTTACGTTCAGATTTTTAGAGAAAAAACCTAAGGGTTGAATAATTCCATTTATCTTTTGTTGTAAGGCCGCTCCAACACCGGTGTCTGATGCGTCTGTAGCTAGAATTAGCTGTGCTTCAGGTGCTGGGTGAGCGAGTGTGAAAGCATTCTTTATTGCATCCTTACATCCTTGAAACGCTTGAGAAGAGATGTCGTTCCATATGATACGAGTTTTGTCATTTTTCTTTGCTCCAATTAAATATTTATTTAATTCTGCTTGATGTTTAGCAGCGTGTGGAGTGCTTTCTCTGTAGAAATTTATCATGCCGAGGAATCGGCGCAACTGCTGAACGGTATCGGGTCTCTGAAAATCAGATATGACCTGCTGTCGGTCTGCGATTGGCGTAATTCCTTTTTCGTTCACATGATATCCTAAATATTCTACTTCTTTTTTATTAAACTGGCATTTTTGATTGTTGATCGTGATGCCATTTTCGTCCAAACGATGTAAAACCATTTTAACGTGTTTAATGTGCTCTTGCTCGTTTGCTGACGCGATGAGGATGTCGTCGATATAGCAAAATACGAATTCTAGGCCCTGTAGAACTGCAGTCATGAACCTGGAGAATGTTTGAGCAGAATTGCGTAGGCCGAATGAACATTTGAGGTATTCAAATAGGCCGAAAGGCGTAATTATTGCAGTTTTTGGAATGTCATCATCATTAATCGGAATTTGGTTAAATGCCCGAACCAAGTCGATTTTTGTAAAAACTGTTTTTCCGTGTAAAATATAAGTGAAATCCTGAAGTCTGCTAATTGGAAATCGATCAGCGACAGTGACGGAATTCAAACGACGGTAATCACCGCACAAGCGAAGGTCGCCATTTTTCTTTTTTACACAATGCAGAGGACTCGCCCACGGGCTTGAGGACGGTCTGCAGATATTTAAGTCGATGAGCTCTTGAATCTCTTTTTTGACTAGTGCATATCTGTCTGGAGGAAGAGGTCGTGCTCTGGCGTAAACAGGAGGTCCAGTTGTCTCAATGAAATGCTTGACGTTGTGCTTAACCTCACTGTTTGGCAGTATGTTCGGTCGTGTGATGTTTGGAAACGATTCTAGGATTTTTGCAAAAGGGTCTTCTCCATTAATTAATTTAATGCACGGAGAGCTTGAATTGTCGAGTGATGCGATTGCTGAGACGTTCGTGAGGTTGTCTATCAGTCGATGGTGCCCTAAATCTACTAGAATGTTGTATCGCGCTAGAAAGTCGGCTCCTATAATAGCTATCTTAACGTCGGCGATTATAAACTTCCACATGTAAATACGTCGAAGGCCTAGATTCAATCGAAGGGTGCGTTCTCCGAAGGTGCGAATCTCCGTGCCGTTAGCTGCGTATAGCTTAATCGACGTTGGATGTGCTGGATGTTTTCCACGGGGGATGACCGATACGCCAGCTCCAGTATCTATTAAATATTTAATGCCACTAGTTTTGTCAGTTGTGTTGAGGCGGTATGATTGAGAACCAGTGACAGCGTTTGCCTCAGTTTGCTGCACTGATTCTAGTTTTCCTTCTTGCCAAATGTGCAAGGCTCTTGGCATTTTCGTGCGTCGTTGCCAAAACGTTTGTGGAAGAAACAAATGCCCTTATTTGTTTTTGGCTTATCCTCTGCGTTTTGATGGTTTGACCGAGAGTGCGATCGGGAGCGCGAACGGGAGTGATTTCCTTTTTGGGAATATCTCGGTCTGCCTCGTTCGTACGACTTCATCGACGTGGTTAGTTCGTCGATTTTTTTTGTTAGCTCTGCGATGGTGTGTTCCATTGAGCGTTGTTTGGAAGAGGAGCGGTTGTTATGCGATGATGAAGCGGCAACTTCATGAATTTCGTCCGTTCCTGTGGTGTTCTCCAAAATTGTGTCGGCCAGTTTGGCCAGTTCCGGAAGATTGCTCTGGTCCGAAACTGCGAGAATGGAACGCACATGCTTGGGTAGGTGGCCAGCCCACATGATCCGTAAGGCTTCATTATTGACCTTGGCTCCGGCCAAGTCTTTCATTCTTCTAAGAAGCTGCGATGGTTTTTGGTCACCTAGCTGCATATCGCTCAGTAGTTTCTGAAATGAGCGAAGCTCAGAATCTTCATAAACGCTAATGAGTCGATTTTTAATCGTTTCATATTTTTCGTCAGTGGGAGGATTTGTATTTATATCGCTGACCTGGCGGAGATCATCGAGTTGAAGTTTCGCAATGATGAGCTGATACTTAACTTCGTCAGTCGCCTTTTGTGGAGCAATAACAGCTTCGAATTGCGCGAAGAACAATTTGGGTTCAGAACGCCAGAAATCCGGAAGTCTGTTTGCATACGACATGGCTGATAGTCGAGGATCCTCTACTGTATTTGGTTTAGGAGTCGCCATTTCAAATAGTTGTTACTCAATAAAAATGTAGAAACGTATGCAGAATGGCAAAAGAAATTAAAAATAAATAATAAAATCTTAGCTTTTTGAAGTCTTGCACGGCTATATGCACGGCTTGTGGGTGCCCGTTGACGTAGAGTGAACGTTGACGTAGGCTTCCGTTGCGTTGCGTTGCGTTGGCGCGCGGTGTGTGGCAGGCAGAGTCGTGTCGGCGAGCGGATTGATTTCTCGGAAATTCGCCAAATGAGATAAGCTCGACGGTCCAACGCTGATAAGGGTACGTGCGCGGAACGAGAAATCACTGGCTTTATTAAAAGTACAACACTGACTCTATTGCTGATGCATTCACACCTACTGTTTCGAAACCACCGCCGATTTTTGAGAAATAAACCACCAATGTTAGATTGAAGGTGCGTAAATTCAAATGTCGGGTCACCAATGTTAGATTGAAGGTGCGTAAATTCAAATGTCGGGTCACCAAAGGTGTTACCCGTACCGTGCCGACGGCTGCGTGGCTGAGGGAGAGCTCAGTCTCTACGGTGGCTTTCCGAAACCGGGGCGAATCGGGAAGTAGAAATGCCCTTTGACCGATAACAGGCTCTGTCGGTTTTTGACGACCCTTTCCTGACTACTCGTGGGAACAAATATGGACTCTAAAGAAAATAAAAATTCCCCTCTAAACTTCGACCAGGACGGTACCGTCCGGGAAGGAAACATTTCGGAGCCAAGGAGCACGACTCAAGCCGACTCTTTGCCCGAAAAAATCTCAGTTGTCGCAGGGACAAGCAAAGGTGCAGACAGAATAGGAAACGACTCTGCTATGCCCAAAGAAAAGGACCAAGACACTGAGACACACGAGAAGCACTGGACAAAGTTGTCCGGTGCTGCTCGAAAACGTTTCAGGATGCTGAGGGCAGCAAACGTAAGTGCTAGAGAAGCCTCGGTAGCATGCCTCAGGCCCTGGAAAGATATTAAGAGCCTGACCCATCAGAGCACTCCCATATCTGATGACCAAAGGGCGTCCAAACGCACACGGTCGGAGGAGGAGTCGCCAAGGGAAAACTCAAAAAAGGCTCCTAAGATATACCCAGAAGAAGGCATCAAGCCAAACTTCAGGGAGATGGTGGGTTCTTCACGTGTGGGAATAAAAAATGATAGCCCGATGGAAGAAAACCAAATGCATTTGGTGCACCGCTCGCTACTGGCCCTGATTAAAAACATCACTGTCAGAGGCTCGGGCCCAAAATTTCTGGGTTTCACTCACAGGCCTGGCTGGGTCCTGATCACATGTGAAAATCAGAAGAGCCAGGATTGGCTTGTGGGAGTAATTCCAAACCTCAAACCATGGCCCGAGGCAAAGCTGTCTATCATGACGGAAAGCGAAATGCCCAAGCCACTAGTTTGCACAACATTCTTCCCCAGCAGCGAGGCGGCGAACATAAAGGACGCCCTAAGTCTGCTGACAAACCAGAACGAAGGCATATTTCCAGAATACTGGAAAATACTTAACAGCAAGGAGGAAAAGAATGGACACCACGTGACCTTCTCAATTGACGAGCCCTCTTTGGAGACCCTTCGGAAAACCGACTACAGGGCCACCCTTGGTTTTGGAAAGATTTCTTTGAAAATCAGGGGTGAGCCCACGAATCCCCCAGGAAACAGGGCTATCCCGTCCTACTCCAACAAAGGCAGACAAACGCCTGCTCCCATACAGCGAAAGAAAGAGCCGGCAAATCGGCCTTCTCCTGCTGACGAGAGTACAGGAGCGCCTAAAAAGGGGGGAAAACCCGGGAATGAGCAAGGCACATCCCAATCCAAACATGGACGGTCTCGTCCTCCATTGGAGAGGGAAAAGCCTGCGACAGAGCCCACAACCCCTATGGATCACTGATGGCGAACATAGGCAACTCTACGAGGATTCTCCAGATCAACCTCCACCACGCCATTGCCGCCAGCGCAGTGACGGAGTGTTGCTTAACCAAAGGAGAAATCGACATCGCCCTCGTACAAGAACCCTGGGTAAATAACTTAACTATCCAGGGCTTAAACGCTGCGGGTAGAATCCTCTCGTACCCGGGAGGGAAAAAACCCAGAGCATGCATAGTGTTCAAGAAAAACATTAACTTCCTGCCTGTTACAGAGCTATGTACTAATGACCTGTCAGCAGCGTATATAAATCTCAAAGGATGGAATAGATCCAGAGTCATCTTATGCTCAGCCTATCTATCTGGAGAGAAACAAAATCCAACCGAAGAGCTGGCAAACCTGGTGGAGTACGCCCGTACCCAAAAGGCTGAGTTACTGGTTGGATGTGATGCAAACGCACACCACACCGCGTGGGGGAGCTCAGACATCAACAATAGAGGTGAGTTACTTAATGATTTTATCACAACCAACTGCCTATGCCTATTAACCCCTAGAGCCCCGTTTGGCCGATATCGGCCGAAACACGACTCAGCGTGACGGCCCCGTTTTAATTTTATTTTAATTTATTTTGTTTTATTTTATTATGTTTTTTTTATGTTAATATGTTTTATTTTAATTATGAGTACAGTGGTTTGGCAGTAATTAATGTTTTGGTGAGATAGAATCATAATTCAATTTATTTACTAATTTTTACAATTTTTTTTTCGGACATCAACTTGTCAATCGGCTGAGGGACCGAGGCCTGAAGGGTTAAACAAAGGCTGCATGCCGACCTTTGTGACAAGTGCAAGACAGGAAGTCTTAGACATTACTTTTGCCTCTAAAAATCTAGCCAGACACATAAAAAAACTGGCATATCAGGGATGACACTTCAATGTCTGATCACAGACAAATAACCTTTAAACTACTAAACACCGTAGACTGTCAAACCACAACTTTCAGGAATCCTAAAGCCACCGACTGGGACGCTTACCGTACCACACTAAGGCTTAACCTTGAAACAATACAAAAAAATATAAAAACACGCGAGAGTCTAGAATTGGCCGTGGCGGATACCACAAAAGGCATTATAAACGCCTATGAGGAAAGCTGCCCACTTAAGACAAAGACCTCCAAAAGAAAAGTTCCATGGTGGAACCCGAAGTTGGACAAACTAAGGAAGGAAACCCGGAAACTATTTAATAAGGCTAAACAAACTCTCAACTGGGAGGAATACAAAAAAGCCTTAACCGAGTACAACAAAGAAATTAGGAGAGCCAAAAGAGCAACATGGAAAAGCTTCTGCGAGGACATAGTGGAAACGCCTCAAGGAGTCAGAGTACATAGACTGCTCGCAAAGGACAAACCTATATAACCAAATTGGTCTTCTGAAAAAACCAAACGGAACCTTTACAACAAATGAAAAGGAAACTTTGGAGGAACTAATATCGACCCACTTCCCAGGTGCTGTGACAACTAGCAACGCCGCCACTGCTCCATACAGACCTCGAAACGAGGACTGGAGTAGGGCTGCTAGCATCATAAGGCCCGATCAAGTTAAATGGGCCGTGAAATCCTTTAAACCTTACAAATCATGCGGGGACGACGGAATCATGCCCGTGCTTTTGCAACAGGGTATCGACATTCTAACCCCATATCTGGTTAAAATCTTCAGAGCAAGCTATGCCTGGGGACATATACCAGAAGAATGGACCAAGGTCAAAGTGCTATTCATACCCAAGGCTGGCAGGAAGGACTACGCACTGTCAAAGTCCTTCAGGCCAATTAGCCTAACATCCTTTCTACTGAAAGCGATGGAAAAGATACTGGATAGCTATATCAGGGAAAAAATCCTAACGGTCAACCCTATCAGCTGTAACCAACACGCCTACCGCAGAGGCAAATCCACGGAAACCGCTCTGCTCTACCTAGTAGACAGCGTGGAAAAGGCGTTGGAAGACAAACAAATCGCAGTATGCGCATTTTTAGACATTGAGGGCGCCTTCGACAAAACCCCAATTAAATCACTGGTGAAGGGGCTAGAGTCAAAACAAGTTGACAACACCACAACCAGATGGGTGAAAGCGATGCTCTCAAACCGCACGGCCAAGGTAGCTCTTCACGGAACAAACCTTGAAGTCACCACTACAAGAGGCTGCCCGCAGGGAGGCGTACTCTCGCCCCTACTATGGACTCTTGCAATAGATCAACTCCTGCATAGGATGGCAGAGGCCAGGATAGACACACAGGGCTATGCTGATGACCTAGTAGTCATTGTCCGGGGCTTCTGCCAAAACACGATCTCACACATAATGCAAAAAGCGTTAACAATCGTTAGCAATTGGTGCAGAGAGAACGAATTATCGGTCAACGCCGATAAGACCGTCCTCTTGCCATTTACCAATAAACGTCAACTAGGTGGACTAAAAATGCCAATCTTAAACCACAGGCAGATTCCTTTCTCCAGGGAAGTAAAGTATCTGGGAGTCACGCTCGACCAGAGACTCACCTGGAACAGCCACCTAGATAAAACAATTCAAAAAGCTAAAAGTGCTTTGGGTATAAGCAGAAGACTGGCGGGGAAAAACTGGGGCCTTAACCCCAAGATCTCCCACTGGCTATACACTGCCATTGTGAGGCCGATAATCTCGTACGCCTCGGTGGTATGGTGCAACAAAGCCAACCAGAAAACTGTGATTACCAAACTAAACAATATCCAAAGGACGGCGTGCCTCATGACAACTGGCGCAATGTCCTCCACTCCTGGAGCAGCTCTAGATGCACTGCTGAACTTACCGCCCCTACACATTCATTTGCAACAGGTGGCGAAAGCCAGCATGTACAGGCTATCTGCCCGAGAGAAGGTAAACTGGATCTCACAAGCTTCTTGACTCAGTCAGTGAAAATCCAACCCTCAACATGGTATCAGACACCATGCTCCCACTCCTAAACTTTGGAAAACTTTTTACAGTGGAACTGCCGCCCAGAGACGACTGGCTAAAAAGCCAACTGCAATGGGAGGCCGGTAGCCTTAAATGGTATACTGATGGGTCCAAATCGGGACTTGACGTAGGCTGTGGTATATATGGAGAGCGACCAAACTTCGAAAGAAGTGTAAACTTGGGAAAATACGCCTCCATATTCCAAGCGGAGGTTTACGCCATTATTGAATATGCGGATATCAACCTCCAAAAGGACTACGCCAACCACCGTATCTATATCCACTCGGATAGCAAAGCAGCTCTTATGGCACTAGCCTCGAATACCATTAATTCAAAGCTAGTGCAAAACTGCATATCACTACTGAATTACCTGGGCGAAAAGAACAGGGTAATACTAAGATGGGTTCCCGGCCATGCAGGAATCGAGGGAAATGAAAAAGCCGATGAACTTGCTAGGACGGGAGCAAAGGGAACGTTATACGGCCCTGAACCTTGCTGTGGCGTACCAAAAAGCCTTGCAAACCTAATGCTCAAACAAATGTGCTTAGAACAATCCGTCAACCACTGGAACAACACGCCAGGGTTGAATCATTCCAAAGCGCTTATTAAGCCTTACGACCGTAAGACGGCCCGTGAGGCCCTATCGCTAAATAGGAACAATCTACGCATACTGGTACGTCTGTATTAGATCGTGTGCGTGTCTCGTGATATTTACCGTATCCATTTTTCCTAAGGACATCATTGACATGTTCCATCTCCTTCGGAAAATGCTCAGCGTCGCATAGATCGCGTGCTCGATTCACGAGGGACGTTTGCACTGAACGTAGATGGTAGGGATGATGGTGTGAGCTTGCATGTAAATATCTGTCCGTATGTGTGGGCTTCCGATATACCGTATGTCCGAGAGTATTGTCACTTCTCCTCGTCACTTTGACATCCAAAAATGGTAGGGAGCCGTCCTTCTCTACTTCATAGGTGAATCTGATTTTTGGGTGTATGGAGTTTAGATGACCCAGGAATTCCATACACCCAAAAATTCCATACGACCCATAGCCACGCGACTGTCAGAACACATCAAAGCTGTTAAAAACGTTCAGCGAGAAAAATCGGCGATCTGCGAACATATATTGGATAGCGGAAGTAACCACTGGATGCAGTTTCAAAATCCCATTGTGCTATCCAAAGAACAATTCTACTTTCCTCGCATGATCCGGGAAGCCATTGAAATAGGAAGAACCCCGAACTTTAACAGAGACGACGGTTACAAACTCTCTTCTACGTGGAACCCTCTTCTTAAAATGTTCCCGCCGCCGAACGCCGAACGCAAAGACGTAAAACAGGATACAGTGAGTGTTGTGTGCAAGACGGATTTTCAAAATTCCCGCGCTCCGAGCCCGGCCCCCCACCACCGTTATAATCTACGCAGTGGCGGAAGCGGTACGCGGCCTACCCGCAAAACAACGGATTGAGAGCTCTTCAGTCTACCCTGGACAACGGCGGCTGCAACGTCACCGAAACGTCGGGTGCTACAAATTTCACGCGGTAAATTCGTTTTCTATCCTATTTATATATATTTATATATATAAATGAGAATATTATATGTTTAATGTTAAATATTATATAAACAAGTAAAATATTACCATAGTTCTATAATTGCAGTATAAAATTACGTGCGCATCTTAATTTAAAAGAAAAGAATCTACCCTAGTACGGGCATTAACCTAGTTGGGTAGTTTTTAAGACATAATTTTTGTACTACTTTCTCTTAAATAAAGCATTATTATTATTATTAAGCTATTGCATAGCTTTTATCGCGGGCCTAGGCCAGCGCGGCGACCGAATGAAGAAATTTCTAAACGAAAATTAATGAATTTAAACTGATAATTACGTCTAAACGAGTACTGCTTACGATTCGAAAAAAATATATGTTAAACAAGCACATTTTCCTAATATTCTTAGCTTTGAATATTTTAGATTTTGTTTATATTACATATTGTAATTAATTTGTGAAATTAGGTCTAACCGAACACAAAAACGACTACTACGCAAATACTATCTGGCGTATTATTATGAAACCTGCACCATTTTAAAGATAATTTAATTATCTATCTTTTTATCTACGATTTTTTTCGAATAATCCAGTTTTTTTGCATTATCAAAAAAAAAATCGTGCGCGGCGCTCTATCGGAAGAAGTTTAAATTATTCCGAATCATTTGCTACCAAATGATTAGGAATAATTTCAACGTTTTCCGATAGATCGCAGTTATCTGATATCAGAAAAAATAAAATAAATAAAATAAATAAATAATTATAATTGCATAACTTGTTAAAAATGCTATGCAATAGCTTTACCGCGGCAGTCCCTGAGTGCCACATGTATTTTTTTTATTATTATTATTGCAAAAAATACTTACTCTGTTAGATTAGCTTCCTCTTCCACGATACGCCTCTGCGTCTCGTCTTCTTGGCTCCAATCATCCAATCGCCTGACGAGCCCCCCAAACGACCCACTATCAGCCACCTCTCTGAAGACTCTCTCTAATAATTCGCAGACCTTTCTTCTATCGTCGTCCCATTTGTAAATTCTGTTGTGCATGCTGTTCAGTTGCTTCGCGTCTGCTTCCTCTGTGGCTTTTGGGTCTACGAACTTTTCGGCTTTGATGTTAAATCGCTGTTTTTCCAACGAGGATAAATCCAATTTCATAGCGCGTATGTCGTTGTCGCAATTGGCTGTTTAGAGAAGAGTAGAAATATGCTTTATTTTGACATATAATAGGGATTAAAGGCATTCGTACACTTAATAAGAGCAATAAATATAGTTAGACCTTCTTTACTTTCCCGGTTCACCGACCAACGAGGAGGTAAGGTAACACGCAAGTTTTTTTACGAGATGACGGAAATATTAATTTGGAGCCCCCAACCCTTCCCCCCCCCCCTCCCCCGAGACGATTCAAACCATTTTCATATGAAAGTATGTCTTATACTGTGGTCTTTCTAACTGTGTGTCTATTTGTATGTATTCCTCCTCGATAGTGCCCAAACGCTTAATCCGATTGAGCTGAAATCGGATTAAGCGTTTGGGCACTTTGGCATGCAGGCATCATTTGGTCGTGGAAAGAGTTAAACAGGTTGTGGTTGAAATTGGTCGACCAGGGCACAGTAGCTTCCCTTAGAAAAAAATTTAAATCAAAGCAAATACGTCACGATTCGTAAGGGCTCGAATATGGTCGCCAGATGTTCCGCTACTCGGCCTACGCAGATATCCGAATGCTCGAAATCTTCGCCAGCCTTTACCTGCTCGTAATGTAAACCGTTCGCGTTCGTCGGGACGTACCCCTCTACCCACATTCCTCGCACCCTCTTCCCGTATCGTCCTGTAGCTCGAGAGTAAAGCTTCTGGTTGGTTTACTGTGCAGGGCACAGTATACCCCCCCCCCCCCCACTATACCCACCAGGGGGCGGTGCACTAGTCATAAAGGGTGTCTCAAGAAGAGTGCAAAACTTTTTTTTTGAGCAGCTTATGATATTTGTATTGCATAAAAAGTAGACATGTTCCGATTAAGTATGGAATAAATTAACCGGCAAATGGCCAGCGCGCGGCTCTGATGACAGGTCATTACTCTTTTTATGAAATTTTCCATGATTTTTTGATAAAGATAATAATAATAATAATAATAATAATAATAATAAAACTCTTTATTCTTAAGAAAAGGCGAGCTTATTGCCTGCAGGCAATATTTTAGAGCTAACCTATACTATTGTAAGAACATTATTTGCGAGTAGACTACATAACTTAACCTATATAAAGAGTATGACAAATAAAATAGAGGAGGATAGAAAGAAGTATATACTTTACTCTTTGTGGGCACAGATTTGCCACATCAAAATAATCTAACACCTATAAGGACGCTAAAGTTTTAAAAGGAGGGGAATGGGAGAGGACAGGGAATTTATCTGGAGGATTTCAAATGCTCTCTGAGTCTGTTTTTTAAAAGTTGTTATGCTTGGCGCGGTCCTCACATTTTTCGGCAAAGCATTCCAAAGACGGGCTCCATGCACGGTGAAAGAGAATGAGAAGAAGTCACTGCTGTGACTAGGGATAGAGAGTAGCAGGTTGTTTTTTGATCTCAGAGGGCGTTCATGAGCCGATAGTGCAGTAAATCTGCCGGTAAGATAATTGAGAGCGACGCCATATAAGATCTTGAAAAGCATACAGAGAACTCGCATGTCTCTTTTCTCCCGGGTCGACAGCCAGTGAAGCTTCTCTCTGTACTCCGTGATGTGGTCAAATTTTCTGAGGCCATGGATATACCGAATGCAAACATTTTGGAGACGCTCAACTTTGGTGGATAACTCCTCTGGGAGGTCGAGAAATGCGACATCTCCATAATCCAGAAGGGGGAGGAGAGCAGACGATGATGTGGTAAAGATGTGCCTGTATCTCACCGATGACGCGTTGGATCATACGTATAACTCATATTGGATCTCGGCCTTGAATTGTTTCTGGCTTATTCGCATAGATCCGAGACAGTGACATAGCTACCGCCGTATCTGCCGTATCAATTATACGGGGCCCCCGGGCCACAGGGGCCCCCAACCTGACCTGACCTAACCTGGCGACCTGAGTAGTATCGTAAACTCCTGTCTTCTTCAAACGAAGAGATATTAAACTCTCCCGGAAAACTGTCTGCTAAATACATTAAAGACATCTCAGTTATTCTTTATGACCAATTAAAGGCTCTAAAAACATGCTTAAAATCTGAAATTCAAAAAATTCATTCTATTAAGGAACTCATTGAATTATTGCTGATAAAATTCAATAGTCCTGCATACAGTTTTCCGGGGGTAATAACAGCATGCTTTTTATTTTTGACCCTTCCAGTTACAACTGCTACTGCTGAAAGAAGTTTTTCAAAATTAAAACTGATAAAAAATACCTAAGAACTTCGATGGGACATGAACGCCTGTCAGACCTGTCACTATTGGCATAGAGGCAGAAACTTTAGAAAAACTAAATTCATCATCAGCTATAAATGATTTAATAAATCAGTTTGCCGAAAAAAGGCAAGGAGAGTGTATATTTAATTTGAATTGTTTGTAAAAATTTTATGATGAATAAATATTTCTTTTAATTTTATGCAAACATATTTTTTTCTTTTCTGAGAAATCTTTACCCTTCCTAAGGGTCCCCAAACAAATTTTTATACGGGGCCCCGCCAAGGCACGCTACGCCACTGATCCGAGATTTAACAAATCCCCAAAAGAAAGAAAACGCTCGGCGTTAAATCGCATCCCAACAAGCACAAAATTAAATGCCATATAAGAAGTGCCAAATATAGCTTTAAGCTGATTAAAAGTCTTGTAAAGGCGTTCAGATTAACTCTCAACTATGTAAACGTGTTATTTAAAGCAATTTGGCTTATGGCCTTTTAGCCATATAATTGTGTCATATAAAGCCTTTTAGTCGAATAAGGGTGGTAAAATCGCTATAAATCATACTAATTTATAACATTTTAAAACTAACAGCTGTATATACATAGTAGTCGAATAAATAACCTTTATAGAACAAATAAAACAAAACCTACTACATTACCCTTACTCCACCAAAGGCTGTATAATGGTTACAAGCAGGGCCCGATTTAGGGGAGGGCATCTGGGGCTACAGCCCCGGGGCCTCCACAAAAGAGCCCCCCCCCCCAAAAGAAAAGTAGTTTTTTTTTTAATTCCGTAAACACTAGTAAACACAAGTAAACAACTTTTCCTTTGATATATTTTTTCGTTGTTTTGCCTTTACCTACAGTACGTTGTGCAAACATGATTATATTGTACTCAAATATTAAAAAATAATTCATCTACATATGTTTGTTCACTCCAATCAGAAACAATGGAATGCTAAAATTTGTTTCAACCGTTATCTTTCTTCCTCAACCAGAGGGTCCTCAACTTGGGGCAACGAGGGAGCCACCACTCCTTTGTTGCCCCAAGGCCTTCAGACCTCTAAATCCGGCCCTGGTTACAATATCAACCCTTTTACAGCTTATAGTCATTGTGTCGAGAAGTTGGCTGAAATGCATTCCGTCTAGAGGCACTCAGCCAGATTCTGGGAAATTCAACCCCTCGTTATTAAGGATCCGCGGTGTCAAGTGTCACAAACCCTCCTCAAATGTGTCCCGTTTGTAGATGCGTGAAACTACGATAAATATTGGCTATCGTAGTAAGAATGTTGACGTAAGATTAGACTATGCATAGTTGTAAGCGTCGAATAAGGAAGTTTTGTGTCTTATTTAAGTTAGAAAAAATATTATGTAAATTAATTAAGTAAGCGCCTGCTGTATAGGGATATTCGGAAGTTTTTAAGGCTTGTAGATGTAAGTAAATAAGTTCGAATATCGTATGTATAATTAGCGGATAGGAAGGTACGTCACTGGGCGGTCGCGATGCAGGAGGCGACATATTAGAAAATAAGCTAGTGTAATTTCGTAGCTCGGACCCAGACAGAGGGTTCGGGTGCTCGTCATATTTCCAATTAAAGTGTATTCGCATCATAAAAGTTCGCGTTTTAATTGAGTTTTAATTCCACTCGTTTTTGTCTGATATCCACGCATCGTATTCACATATAAACGGGGGGTATCGCTTTGTATTTTTCTCTCTCTCTGTTTTCTTATATGCTTCAGGTGAAGTAGTGTTGGTATCACCGCTTAGTACCGTTCGGTGCGACGACTCGGTACTGATAGGCTGCAGATGTGGTTTAAGAACACGACGTCGTTTGATCACTCCATTTTCGCTCCAGACCGAGACAGTATCATCTGACTCACTTTCCTGGTCTTCTTCGGTATGGGAAAGCAATGAGAAGGAGTTTCTCGTGATTATGCCGGCTTCATCAGTTTTTAATTTCGCTTGTGTTCCAGCGCTTTGAAAGCCGGACCTTGGACCTTGTCTTGTTATGTGATGTTCTCTGCATATCTCTTGCAGCGATGTTTTTAATGCCTCGAAATTCGTCATATTTCTGTTGATTTTCTTGGCAGTTTGTTTCTTTGTATGACTAACTCTTGCAGCCGGGGTCCATGGTCAACTTGTTTTTTTTTTGCCATTGGCTTTATGGTTTCGTACCTGAATTCGACGCGGTTTGTTTTCTTGCAATATGTGCATATTATTCTTTCACGAATAATAAATTCATTTTGTGCGATCACTTGGACGAACAGTGGTCCTGAGCATTCACATATAGGGATCATTCACCTTTGCCTTGTTTTAGCTTATTCGTGTTTGCAAGGTAGTGCACATATTTTGTGCTAAGCTTTGCTAGACTGTTCTTGGTTCTTTCTAGTTCGCTGCGAATAAATAATTTCACAGCGCTTACTTGTCCACACTCGCACTTGTGGTTCTTCGATATGGATTGATCACCAATCCAGTCATAAAAGTTTAATTCTTCCGTTATGTTCTCGCAATAAAAACATAGCACTGAGTCTAGTCCGGTGTTGGAGTTTATTGGGGCCGTGTTATGCACGGTCCTTTTGAATGGCGACTTATCGTCCATTAGGCACTCATTGTCAACCTCCATATCTCACTAAAGCACGTTGAGTGTGTCCCGACTCCATCATCACCTCTCGCGCCGTGGAGGGGCGCAGGCGACGTTTGGTTGTCGGGTTAGCGGTGCTCGCGCCACGCTCGACACTCAAGTGGCACTTGATACTTCACTTCGTTTCGTTCGGTTCGGTTATTGGGACACGCGCGCAGACGTGCACTTCGGCCGGTGCTCGGCGAAGACTCCAAATCGTTTTTTAGATATAGCATACTAGCTTGTGGAAGAGCACCATATGTAACCGATATTTTATTCTCCAAAAACACGCTATGAGAGCTATCATAAATGTACCGCTCAGAATAGTTGCAAGCCTCCTTTTTCTGAACCAGGAATTGTGTCTTTATACTGTCTATTTGTTATGGTCGTCCAATGCGAGTTCTTTGACGACAGAAACGAAGCTGGAACCTTTGATTATATAGCTTATTATTTTGCTCAGTGCCGTGCTCTATTTTGGCAACTAAGTTTTTACTATAAAACGAAACGTTCCAAACATTTAACCTTCTCTTATGTTTAGTAGCCCAATTAAATTGCTCCCTAAAGAATCCTATACGGTATCCATCTCAAACAATAACAATAACATAACAGGCGATTTTCTAAAGTATAGCTCTTATTATTATAATATTATTTAGATGAAGATGTCAATTTATATTTTGTATACTTACAGGTTTCAATATATAATAATTAGGCGCTTTGTCGTTGAAATAGACTAAAAGGTTACATTCGCATCTCGCCGTAGTACGTTTTGGCAGAAAGCATTTTATTACAAAACGCAACTTGTAGATGACACTCATAGTTCGAAACATTAATTAATATTCATATGAAATAAATTAAAATAACCTGAAAAAATCGGTTGTGTCACCCCAAGACTTTCCCGGCAACCTACTCATTCCGCACCTTCGTCCAGACTTGCACCGACTAACCCTACTCATTACTAACTTCTGGTCTAGTTCTGCTTCCGGCTTTCAGAATATGTTTTTTGTATATCGTTTATGTAAAAACATAATTGAGTGATTGTTGGATATTACCAAATATTTTGTTTTTTTTATGGATAAGCGTTTTTATCTTCGAAAATGATTTCCTTATCATTGAGTTATTCAAAAATGATATCCCACATGCCCTAATACCTATATTTTGATTGATATAGGGCTCAAAGTGAAGCGGGGTGGAATCACCCCCTCCCACCTCTCCTTGACACCCGTGCGCTGGCATCCGATGGCTCCAGACCGCGTAAGAAATGATTGTGCTAATTATAAGCATTTAATCACAAAAATGCAGGGTTTCCATACAAAATGTTGCACCAAATCCACAGCTTGATTCATTTTTTAGTTTACTAGGCTGTTTTCATAATAGGAATAGATTATATGAAAAAAAACATGTAAGTGTTAAGTACACGCTACACCAACCCCCTATAAGACAACCCCTATTCTTCAGTAACTCACCTCATGGATGACCACAAGGATTCACCTGATAAACAACATACCACAGCATAGCACGAGACAAACAGTTACTTCACAGCGCCCTGTTCAACACATGTAATATTTAAGATAAAATACTTAAGACGCGAATCTAGAATATTGCGACTGATGCATTAACTATGAAATTAGGCTATTATTATTCATACTCTTTGCGCACAGTCGTAGCTAAAATAGAATTAAACTAATCAGGATTCGCCTAGGAAATAAGCAAATAATAATTATTATTATTAATCAGCAAAACAGCAGATACATATTACCTCTGTTTCGCATTAGCACTTTATATAGAGTTTACCAAATAATAATTAATATTATTCATAAGGATACAGTAGACTTTATCTTTGTTTAAAATAAGCATTAGCAGACGTTCCACTTTGTAAAGGCCCCTCCACACTATGGCCGTAAATTTACGGCGTAAATTTACGCCGTGAATTCGCGCCGTAAATTTACGCCGCGAACGCCCCTCCACACTATTGCCGTGAAATTACGGCGTAAATATACTCCGCGAACAGTGACAGTTGAGCGTGAACACTGCGGCGAAATGGACGTCGAGATAGCTGCTGCTGTAGCTCTGTGCGCATTGTCGTACTATAACTATCTGCACATTCAGCATAAAAGAAAAATAAAAAAACATGGAAAAGAAGGAGATGGTGGATGACACAAATACATCGCAATAGAACAAGGTATGTATACACCTCTCGGCGGCGTATCACTTAAATGCGATTTAATTTATTTGACGGGTATTTAAACACTTATTTGTTTTGCACTGGTGTTATGAAAAATATAATTTCATTTTGCTTGTTACAGATTAACTATGGATAACCAATTGTCAGAACTATTTTCTGAACCTTCCGGCGAATTCAATAAATTTACTCGCATGTCATACGTGGATTTTGAGTATTTGCTTCAGAAAATCACACAATCGATTAGTAAAAAAGAAACCCATCTGAGGGAAGCAATTCCAGCACGAATACGTCTCGCTGTCACGTTGAGATTCTTGGCTTCCGGAGACAGTTACGACAGCCTCCACTTCTTATTCAAAATTTCTCCTCAACTTATTTCACAGATAATTCCTGAAGTTTGTGTGGCTCTAACTGAAGTCTTAAAGAATGAAATTAAGAGATAAAGTATTTCCTGCAGACATCGAACAGCGACATTGTATTGAGTAATCACTGATGCTACCAGAGCCGAGCCATTAAAGAGGCCATAAAAATAAGATAAACTAAAAGGGGAATATCGTTCCCTAAATGTTGCGTCAACAAGAAGCTCATTATGTACGTAGTATAAAAAGCGGCCATTTTGTAGACAGGCCAAACATTTTATATAGTAGCTTCTGTGAGGCAGTCGAGACCGCTCTCGCCTGCTCATTTGCGCTTTTGCTTCACTTTTGTTCTTATATTGAATAAACGTTTAAAAAATATTTTTTTTTACTAATCGCGAATAGCGAAATTTGAAATAAATAACATTTTTGTAGAGAATTTCATGAGCTTTATTTTTTACATGAAGCATAATTTCGATATCGCTAAAGTTATCGAGATATAAGAGAAAAACTGAATCGAAGCGCCATTTTTGCAAGATGGCGGCTTAAGCGCAATCGATTTTATTTATTTTATTTTTATTTATTTAAGTCCATAAAAATACATTTAGTTACAAAAACATTCTCTTAGCCTAATATTTTATAATTAATTGAACAGTTTTACAATTTACTTCCTAACTCGGAAAGAGATTCAGAAATTATAGTTTGTGGTTTACCACCTCACTAGGAATAACCTGTATCGAGGTGGTACCAACAGAAATCGTATATTGCCTGCCGAAAGAGCATGATATATCCGCTTTTAGGTTTATATTTTTTTTTAAACTTTATATTGCAATGGTATTTACATTTAATAATAAAAGGATGGAGGTAATTACTTTATTCTAAAATTTAAAAATTTTGAAGAGACCAAATTAAACGGAAGGTAGTTCAAATATTCATAAATAAATATTTTTACATCTAATATAATACATACATAGATACGATAATCGCATAAACTTTACCTGAATTTATATTAAAAGTATATATAAATAAAAATTATTATAAATAAGTACATACATATTATTATAATATGATATTTAAAAATATATTATTATGATAATACGAGTATATATTTACATATACAAAAGTGCCTTGATAACTATTTATCAAAGAAAATGACAATTTGCAATGCCATTTTTTATATAATATAGAAGTTAATTAAGAATGTTCTACAATACAATACAATATAGCCGTAAATTTGTATAATATATATAAATAAAAATAAATAGAAATATGTTCATTCAAGAGATTTTAATAATGCCTCGCAGTCTTTCCTAGATTTATTTAGCAGCCAATTTATAACGACTCTTCGAAAAGTTGGGTATGGTAAGTCGGTCGTCGGTACGTCCATTCTCAGTTTAATGTATAGTCTCGGAGCTAGAAAAGTATAATGTCGTTGTCCATATGTCGTGTTCATTTTTACCTCCGGTTGTCTGTATCGATGTCTAGATAGAGTAGGGGACTTTTAGTATGTTTAACGGTACTTCTCAATAAACATCTATGCCAAGTTTCAAACTATTACCAGTTATTTCCGTTAAACGTCCAAATTTCTTCCTATCTGACTGGGCTAATTGTCACAGAACACGTAATTACTCATACTGTAATTTTCAACTATTGAAATTTTCGAATTTGAATTTCAAATGTCGAAGATACAAACGTTTTCGTTACCTTTTAAATCGCCGAAATGTTCGCGTAACGAAACTGACGAAATCGCGAAGGACGTTTCGATTAAAAATTACAATATTACAGTCATTCATAAAAAAATACGTTTCGCTCGGTCGATTTGTTTTGCTTTGCAGGAGCGTAATGACATTATTTCGATAGGAAAAAGAAGTTATAAAATCGGCCGCCAGCTTTGCCAGCAAGCGCTAAATCAGCGCGAAAGCGAAGACGCTAAAGTTATGACCCTGACATCCTTTTCTGTCAAAAATCAAATGAACAATCGATAGTACGACGCACCCAGGATGCTAAACAGTGAAACAATTTGTTTCTAATATTTGGCGCTCCAATGAATGGCCACCCATGGCAGGTATACCGGTTTGCCCCTCCACCCCCCCCCCCCTCCCCCCTAGATCCGGGGCTGTAGTTAGGTACAGTTCTTAGTTACAAAGTTACAAGCTGCAAGTACATAAGTATGCTTACCTAGAATTGTCATTTGAGTCACAGCGTCCGATAACACGCATTCTAAAGCTTTACTTTCTAAGTATTTTAAATTATATTGTGACTGAATCATTATGAGAAAATCAAACGAGGTGCTCGCCGCGTCGTAATCGATATAACAACAGTTTGTCCTATGCTTGGCTGGTATTGGGAACGTAGCAACGACGATGCCGGTGCATCACCAATCACTGAATGTTAAATTCCCTGACGTTAATGGTGGGGGGGGGGGGGGGAGGGGTACCTGCGGAAGCGACAAAACAAAAAATATATACATATTTATGCAGACCGTTCCACTTTTCAAGAGATGAAGCATTTCCTGCAGACATCGTATTAACAGAAGGGTGCCTACAAACGCTTGCGTTGTATTGAGCAATCAGCAGTCATGGATGCGGCCAGAGACGAACTATTAAAGAGGTCATAAAAATGAGATAAAGTAGAAAGGGATATCGCTCCCTAAATGTTACGAAAACAAAGAAGCTCATTGTATACGTAATATAAAAGCGGCAATCTTGTAAGGCAAGATGGACATTTAATTCAATAGAATCTGTGAGAGCAGTCGAGTACGTTCTCGCTGCTCAATGCGCATTTGCTCCATTTGTACAATTGTAATTGTTCTTTTATTTAAATAAATATTAGAAAACTTTATTTTTTTATAATAGATGAAATTCCATCTCTCTGTTTTATTTATGAGATGTAATCAGTTTACATAAAAATATGCGGCAGATTGCACTTAAAATTGCATGTTATCATTGATGTTGTTGTTGTTATTATTGGGTTTTTATTATCAATCAATCCTTTATAAAAAATCATTTTCAATTAAATTTTTCAATTTCAATTTATTTCCAAAAAAAATCTTAACAGATTGCAGAAACTTAATATCTAGGTACATTTAAATTACAGTCTATTAGTCCGTTTTTACAATATTTAAATTTATCACCACGTACATACAGTTACTTCGTTATTGCTTTTAGGACATCAAAATCATTTTTAAGATGTATTTACTACAACCACAAATTAAAATAATCAAGAAATTAAAATCAGAAAAAGTCAGAATAATTAAAAAATGCTACTTAAAATTGTCAAAAAAAAAATGCCCAAAAAAAAATTTATTTAAAATTAACAATCTTATCGATGGAATAAAAAGCTTTGTGTATTAAGAATTCTTTAGGTAATTTTTTGAATAAGCTTTTCACTTGAATTGTTTTAAAACTTTCCGGTAGCCTGTTAAAGTAATATGGCCCGGAGTGTTTAATTTATTTCTCGTATTTTTAGTATGTGTATCTGAAAACTATTTATAAAGTGTTTCTTTATTCTTTAAAAAACTCAGTCAGTAACTTAAAGAGATAGAGTGAGGTTAAGGTGAGGATTCTTGGCCTTTTAAAAATGGGTCGACACGACTCTTCCCTTTTCACCTTTGCAATTATTCGCACTGCTCTCTTTTGGAGTATAAATATGGGTTCCCTATGACAAGCATTCATTATAATGCTATTATAGACGACCAAATAAATTGCTATTAAATTGGCCGTCAATGTTATCAGCGCCACCTGCATTTCGCCGGCACAGAAAGTTTGTTAAGGCGACATGAGACCCCAGGAAAATATCCGAAATGGGCGGACCTGCGAAAAAATAGGCGGGGCCAATTTTGTAGAGTTTGACCAATAAAAATTGACGTTGACGAAGCGTCAAGCGTAGGTTCCACGTCCGCTCGCGCCGGGGACCAGGCGCATACTAAACGGTATATCGCAGTGCTAGGACAGAATAACTATCTTTATTCAGTGGTGGTATAGGTGTGTTAATGGCAAAGCATATTCAGCGTAACTCTCAGAGCGCTCTCACGTTTTAATTAATTGTAATTCATTTAGGGCCTAAATAAATAACGTGGCGAGGTGCTGCACTAGAGAATTAACCAGTCAATATAATGAAATTAGATATAATAAAATAGACTCACCGCTTGTCAGTTTAAAGCCTTAATGTCCAAGGCAATTAGCAACTTTTTTGAGTCCAAATTTTAAATTGTTTTTTTATCCAGGGATTCACTTAAAAACTTTTATAAATTAATGCTTATATTTTTCAAAAAACTCATAAAACTAAAATTCTTCAGATATGGTCGTGCCCAGGTATCATGTCGCCTTAAACCGTTCTGTAGGGTTGCGCTATCTAATAACAATGGTTTCGGCAATACATAATACAATGATACATAATACGGCAATACAATAATGAACTCTTTAAAGAGGATCAAGTTATGGATGCTAGGTTATTATTTATTAAAACTGCACTACGTTGGGTTTTCGTGGCCAAACAAAATAAATCTTTTATTATTACGCACACGAAACCCACAACTCCTGAGTGATAATTTGAATGTACAGTTCGGACAGCGACACTACTCTTTCATAGCTACAAGACTTTATAATAAATTAAGTAGTGACATAAAAACCAGCCCCAATTGTCATTTTTTTAAAAGCAAAATAAAAAAATGGCTGTTGCAAGAAGAGCGTTTATCTATCCATGCCATCATCGACGTAGTAGATAAGTTGAAGTTGACTTAACATATACTGTGTTTATATGTATGTATGTGTGTATAACGTATTTAGTATTTCTATTTCCTATTAATATTATTGTAATTTTTATTATTTTTTTATTATTATACGTACAGGGTGTTATTACAGCACGGGCTTTTTTTTCTGTGGGTGAATTAGTACAACGTAGTAAGCAACTTTTGATAGAATTTTTTGGAAAATACCAAAAAAAAAATTTTTTTTTTGGAAAAAATTTTTTTTTTGTTTTTTTTTTAATTTGAAAATTTGAAGAAGTTGACTGTTAAATAAAGGTCTGAGAAGCGTTTAAGCGTGCTGCGCCATCTAGCGGTAGGTAATAAGTCGTAAATAAACAATATCAGTGACATTTTACCAACCGCTAGATAGCGCATCGTGATCATAGCTTTCATAATATTCAAAAATAAATTTAAAAAAGCAAATAAAAAAAAAAAATTTTTTTTAAAAAAAAAGTTTAGTTTTTAGTTTTTTTCCAAAAATTTTTAATTAAAGTTGCTTACTACGTCGTACTGATTCACCCACAGAAAAAATATGTGCCCGTGCTGTAATAACACCCCGTATATATTTATTATTATTATATATTTTTTTAAATTATTATTATTATTATTGTGTTTGGTTGGTTCATCGACCCTCGTTTTAAATGTAAAAATATAAATTGCTTGCCCTGAAACGGGTATATCCCAGTTGGGCAGCACTAGCCAGGAATGAAAGAGGAAAGTTTTTGCCATTTGTTTTAATATTATACTTATTGTAAATGGTTAATTTGATAATTCCAACAAAATAAAATAAAAATAAAAAAATGTGGTTTTGGTGGGGCGTATTGTGGCTATATCGACTTGCGTATATCTCACGATTGCATTCGGAGGCTATCGACAGAATCAGTGACCTGAAGAGGGGGTTTCTTGTGGACTGCAATTGTTTTCACCTTCACGTTTTCTCGTCTTTCCCGGCCGCCGAAGAGTCTCCTCCGTATCTGGTTCACACTCGATTTGATGGTCACATGGTGAAAGAGTTTATTATAAAAGAACGTTTATTGTCCCTCTACTTAAGCGTGAGTTACAGAAATACACTTAATTTATGAATCAGAATCAGAATGAGAATCAGAATGAGAATCAGAATTAATTTATTTGCCTGTTTCGTGGTATACATTGTGTTATACATACGTTTGTGTGCATATGCACTCGGGTGTGTCAGCTACATAACTACGAACGTCACCAGTAGAAGCGCAAGCATTCTGAGTGGTGCCTCCACTAGAGAAGATGTTAGTCCCGCAGGTTTAATCGCTTGTTAGTCTGATTTTACTATGTTCTTACGATCTAATTTATATGTACAACTTACGAGCTACGTTATATGTACAACCTACAAACTATGTTAGCGAATAATTTAGGCGCGCGAGTACCTACGTGTACAGCCAATGAGCTGCCGTATTTACTACTATTGTCTCGCCGCTTAGGCCGGTGATAGTGCTATGCGGTTGCCGCATCCGGCTGGCCGGACCGCGGTTCTATATGTATGGCGATGTATGGGGCCTTACAGTGCTATGCGGCTAGCCGCACTGCGGTTGCGGCTGGCCGGTACGGTTGTAGACGAGCCGCGCCGCGCGACCGCAATCCGGCAGCCGGACCGCGGTCGCGCTACAGAATCATATGGCAGCGTTGGGCAGCGTGCAGTGCCATACGGTCCGGCTGCTGAACCGCATGTATGTACATTAACGCGCAAAAATGTCGCTGAGCATTTTGTCTGTTGACACGGAACGTCTTATAAATGAAGTACGACTAAGGCCTATGTTATGGGATCTATCCCACGATCTTTACAAAAACAAGGATGCACGTATAGAAGCGTGGAGGGAAGTTTGTTTGGCACTTCAACCAAACTTCCAAACTATGGATGTGGAACACCAGAAGGAAATAGGTAATTAATAAAAATATTTTTTTTCTTTATTATATTGTTCTTTATTGATACATATTGTAATATTATGTTACATATTTAGTTATGTCCCTAAAATATGCATGTATCTTGCCATGGCACGGAACCCTCTGGTGATATAAAATAATTGGTAAAAAGTTCTCTTACTGCATCTGATGATCTCATTCGAAACATATTGGCATTATTGTTATTATTTTGGTTATTTTCGAAACCTTCAATAGTTAACGTATGTTCCTCGTTATAGCCGTCTCTGTCCCTTATAAAGTTGTGTAAAATACAACACGCCTTCACAATTTTTATGGTATTTTCAATAGATGTGTTCATAGGCCTATGAAATATTCTAAATTTATTACTCAAAATACCAAACGTGCATTCTATGTATCTTCTAGCTCGACTTAACCTATAATTAAATATTTTTTTTTTATAAGTCATGTTACTACGTGCGTATGGTTTTAAAACTTGATTTGATATACCAAAGGCTGCATCACCTAGAATCATGTATGGTACTTGTCGATCGTCGGTATTGAGTAATGATTTCGGCGGGGGAAGTTTTATGTGTCCATTTTGTAAACCACGTAATAAACTACTGCCCTTAAATATTGTTGAATCTGATTCAGTGCCACAAGAACCCACATGAATGTAGGTAAAACGATAATTAGCGTCACACATAGCTAGTAGTACAATAGAAAAAAAAATCTTGTAATTATGAAATAAGGTGCCGCTATGTTCAGGAGATAAAATTCTCACATGCTTTCCATCTATGCAGCCAATACAATGTGGAAAATTAGCTAAGTTTTCAAAATCATTTGCGATGTTTTTCATTTTGTCCAAAGTAGGGAACGAAAGACATTCTTCTTGCAGAACTTCCCATACCACGGTACATACTTCCACAACTATTCGCCCTATAGTGGATACTCCCATACGGTAGCTGTAGTGAAGATCTGTGAAAGTATTGCCACTTGCCAGGTATCTGAAAGAAACAGAAACTTTATTGTGTAAATATTTCTGTTTTGTATATTTACAGAAAAAGCGATCCAACTGAGATGGAGGAATGCTAAGGACTCCTACATGAAGTGCAAGGCTTCCCTAAAATTCACGCCTTCTGGATCCAAGGGAAAATCCAAAAAAAAATATGTCTATTATGAATATTTAGTATTTTTGGACAAAGGTTGCCCCACTCAAACGGAAGATTCGTTGTCCACAAGTTCGGAGGCCGCTGTGCAACTTCAAGAGCAGCCACATTTCCAGAGCCAAGAACCTCAACATCGACAAGATCCCGAAGATGAAGGAACAGTTGACCCAGCCGAATCAACTCAAAACCTAAAGAAGACATGGCCTCGTAAGAGAAGAAATTGCCGTAATGATGTTATCAACGAGTTCGATAAGGAACTCCTAAAAGTTATGAAAACGCAATCTGAAAATATGCAAAATGATGACATGGCCTTCTTCGTCTCGTTACTCCCGATTTTAAAGAAATTTTCAGACCAGCAGAAATTAGTTTTTAGATCGGCAGTTTTGAAAACGGCTATGGACGTTAGCGGTATGTCTGCCCAGGCTACGCAATCACCATCTCAATATAGTTTCCATGCAGTGCCATCTCCGGCCGAATCGACCATTAGTGCCTCGTCTGGTAGCAGGTCACACTATGTATTATCGCCGCCACCGCCACCACAGACGGCGACATGTGAGTACACAAATACAGGCAACATAAGTCATCAATCAAATGCTGCAACTACGTCATCGTGCAACTACGATCAAGTCTCTTTGCAGGATTTATTAACATTCAATAAAATATAATTCTCACGTGTGTGTCAAATCAAATATGGTTTTATTTTATTTTATATCCTTCGCGTGGGAGGTATCCGGGTAGGAATTGTCCGGATGACAATTCCAGATATGTTGCCGAGGTAATTGCTAACACATGTTGTGTCAGTGCATCAACTTTCGCGTTTAGCTGCCCTATTGTCTCCAATTGCTTGGAGCTTTGAGTCAATAAATCACTCACCATTCTCTTGAGCTCCCTAGCATCCTTTTCGTTAAAATTTACGGCCGGTGCCATTCTAATACACTACGTAAAAAAATATTCGAAATTTTAACACGCGACGTGTCCATCCTCGGACGCTCTAGAGAGACAATAATAATATTACTACCATGATTGAGAAAAGAAAGAATTTCTTACTTACCTCAATGTTACTGCTATTCGTTCTATTGGACTTATCGGAGTCCTAAACATATTGCAATGTTTCAAACGATGTTCCATTTTTGCTAGCAGTTCATCAAAGCTTCTTATTGATAACCGAAAGTAATTGAAGAATTTATGTTCGTCTTCACGTAGTTCCGAAAATAGTAGGTGAAATTCGCCTTTCAACAACCTTGCAGCAACTATGGGGTGTTGATGAAATCTTCTTTCCAAGCGTTGGAGTCGACGGCGGCGGCGGCGTGGTCGTTGCTCTCGGATCCGTCGATGAATTAAATAAATTGTGGGTAAAAATGTAAACGGATCCATTTTTAGTAACTGTACACATGCGTGAACCGCAGCAGGCAAACCGCACTGCACTGTAAGCTAGATCGAGCCGGCAGCCGTGTGCGGCTAGCCGGACCGGTTCAACCGCATGCGGCAACCGCATAGCACTATCACCGCCCTTAGGGGTCGTCCGGTCGCGACCCCGGTATTTTTCAGACTGCTTGATTTTCCAAAATCTTTCAATTTGCTTCGCTGAAGCCACGCCACTCTACCATGTGAAAATACAAAGGCGGCGAGAAAAGGCCGGCCCACTGAGGGTTAGGGGATGTGGATTAAGCGAGCGTACATATCATATAATCAGACTTTCATTTTAAGTTAATTTAAATCTCAACCTTCATTGAGTGTAATTTGCTGTAATATGAATTAGTATTAAATTATCATAAGAGTTATAGCGAGAATGGTAGATTAAACGTTAACAATACATTATGTTTAGTACTTGAAATTACTTTAAATAGTCAGCATAATTATAAGTACCTACTTATGTTTTGTTTTATCCAAGCTTTACAATCGAGTATTAAATAGCCTCCTAATTGCCCAAAAGGTGGGATTATTTGGTAATTACCACACTTGTTAGAATATATAAGGGTCGCGGCGAACGCCTGGTCGCGTTTATCTTTTTTTTTGTTTTCACTCCGACCCCTTGCTACATCCACTGCGAGGGTGACAGGCCGAGAATAAATTAGGAAACTTCGGTTCTCGGAGTCGGCAATATCGCATTTCCAGGACCTTCCAAGGAATTTTGTCCTGCGTATTTACATAGGACTTCCTTGAGGGTTGATTTTAATATTTGAATGAGACGCAATTCTACAGAAATTTTGTCTGTAATGGCTTGAGCGTGTGAAATATGAATGTAAGTTTCTAAGAATCGATATCTTGCGACCTAGATTACAAGTAATAATTCGTCCAGACCATATAATTCTGAGTGTCTGTTTTTGCATAACAAATACACGATGGCATAGCACTCATAACAATTTCC
Organism: Micropterix aruncella; assembly: GCA_944548615.1. NCBI lineage: Eukaryota > Metazoa > Arthropoda > Insecta > Lepidoptera > Micropterigidae > Micropterix > Micropterix aruncella. The sequence goes on from OX155968.1 coordinate 25,919,493, forward strand.
CCAAAATAGTATTCCATATGACATTCCATAGTGAAAATGACAGTGAACACGATTTTAGAGGAATTTCTCTGTTTGAATAAAAGAAAAGAGACAAATTGAGCCCTCGTACGCAACGTATGTGGTGTGGTCACTCCTGTCTTCCAATCTCGGTATACCAAGATTTCGTAATACCGAGATCCCTTATGATTTTATCAGTCCCGCACACTGCGGCATTGGAGTGTGGTATCTCGCGGCATTAACGGGATGGAAATTATTTTTTAATTTTTTAATTATTTTTATTTAGGAATTAATTACTATAAAACATCGATTTGCTTACGAAAATAACAGGAACCGAATGGCAAAACCTTAACCTTTTGCTTATTTGATTCTGTCACCCAACTGAGACTAGCCCGTTCTAGGGTAGACAGGACTCTAATATTTCAATCAAGTTTGCTTCATGGCTTCATTGCTTACAAATGTACAAGTTTTAGTAAAAAGCTAATAACACTAAATTGCCCTAAAATGTGGTCTTCAAAAAAAAAAATTAATAATAAAAACAATAAATATTAAAAGATAATATAATAAATAAAATACAATTGTATAATCGGCAATATATATATATATAATATAAAATTAGATTAAATAATATAAATAAAGTTAAATGTGAGAAAAGACAGAGACAGTCGTTAATATTTAATTTATGTTAAGTAATATAGGATTTAATATAAAAATACCTAGTCAAAAAAGTACAATTCATTGTCAAAATAATATATAACAACAAAGTCAAATATTTTTTGGTAGTTCACTGTTAAAATATACTCAAAATACATGTTTAAAAATATGTTAATAATTTGTGCACCTAAGTTTTATTAAACTATTATTTCTAACATTTGATCTATGGTTAGTCTCTCATGATTCGATAACCATTTCTTCAATTTATTTTTGAATTCCCTAAAAAGTCAAATTCATTTTTATTTCCATATTGATCAGATTGTAAAATCTCGGCGCAATGAAAGAGTAATGTCTTTGTCCAAATGATGTTTTCATTTTGCGAAAGTAAGTTCTAGAAACACACTGGCTTTACGCGTGGGACAGCGTACCTACTGCCATCCCCCCCACCTTTCCATGCCGATCTGGAGATCACAGTTTGACGTTACTTGGGACGCTTGTGACAGCGGTGCTTACGATGTTTTCTAACAGTATATTTTTAAGTCTTCTGTTTTCATGCAAAATCAAGGTTCTAGTTGTCATAATGGGTTGCATACGTTGCGTACGTAGAACCAGTCTATATCTGTCTTTATTCTTGCGTGGTCATAATGACCACAGTATACCAACAAGTAGCTTTACTCTCGAGCTATACGGAATTGCAGGAAGAGGGTACGAGTAATGTGGGCAAATGGGTACGTCCATACGAACGCCCTTGGTTAGGATTACGCGCAGGTAAATGCTGGCGACGTTGTCGAACTATTGAATATCTGTGTGGGCCGAGTAGCGGGACATCTAGCGGCCATATCCGAGCCCTTACGACTCGTGACGTATTCGCTTTGATTTCAATTTTGTTCTAAGAGAAGCTACTGTCTGGTATACTGTGTCATGACACAGTAAGACATCTGTCTGGCATACTGTGTCATGACACAGTAAGAGTCGACAGACATCATCCCGGGGGTCCTTTTTTTGTCGTGCTGCCGACGGCCACGCTGAAACTTAACACCTACAGTCGGGCTCTGCAATAAGTGCTGATTTATCGTCCTTTCGTCCGGTCACTCGCTATTGATCCAGTGGTGTTTTTGCTGTGGGGGGTGGTGAACGGTTTCGTGCAGCTTGGGCCACAAGATCCATCTTGTTCTCGGATCGGCTTAACTCGCGATTCAGCTCCTATTCAGAAGCCTCCTCGAGTGGAAGGCTACCCCGAGTAAGACTCCCGTGTCTCAGGCCTCAGGGCTGGTGACGGTTTGCGCACCGGTCGGCGAAGCCAATCGGCTGTGCATTCTGACTAATTTCTGAAGGGGTCTGGATTATGAAAATATACTGTTTCCTGCAGCGGGAGTGGATGTTGACCTGTTGTCATGGCACTCTTGAAATGACCTTGGGCTACTCGATCCCGTGTGGCACTATGGGCAAAGAACGCCCAGGTCGGCGATAAATTCAAACTGAATTACCGCTGTAATACAACAGGTAGAGGTCGTGTAAGCGACTTCGGACCCGTAACCAGTCGGGAGGACGGAGGTATCCTGAAGGTTAATTCCAGACGGAGATATCCAGCCAAAACTGGTAGTCAGGGGGCGAGGCTGCCCGCTGGTTACCTTTCCCGGTGCTTCGCCGTAAGGCGTTGGCCTCTGACGGGCAGGTGGCGGAGCTTGACTGTGGATTGTTTTGTCCTAAGTCTTCTGCGCTCACCTCACGGGAGGGAAACTTCCCGAGGTGACAGGTTCGCCCGTTGTAGTTGACAGCTCTAGTTGGTGTTTTTGCAAAACAAATACGCAATGGCCCAAATACCCATTTCACAATAACAGTATTCCATATGACATTCCACAGTGGAAGAAAACAGAGTAAACAGGCCACAAAACGAACCTTTCATATTGCAAATATAGCAGACGATAGCCTGATGTCAATGTTTTATATATATTTTCTCCAAATTTGGTTTTCGTCAATTGTCACTCCTAAGAAGCTAGTAAATTTCGCTAGATCTATATTATTTTAGTTTATTAAAATATTAACATCGTTAACGTGTGTTATTTATTTGTTGTTTATCTTATAGCTAGGTACTGTTTTTGCTGGATTTACCATGAGTTGAATTACTAACCATTGACACGCAGAATTTCGGATAAAAATCGGCATACGCCCTTAAGTACCGTTACATGCGATCAACAAATGCATAGATTTCCAGTGAAATACGCTGACACAATTCAGCTATTATTTTGACTCGTGCAGCGATCAATCAGCACGATGAAACAATACTTTTACTCGGAATATTTCGGATTGCATCACTTCCCGGCCTATATAAACCGGCGAAAAAGCAACCAAAGCATCATTCCTCGAGTGATGACCTCCCCCAAGGTTGCGACGGCATACTCGGTACCCCTCTCACGAGGTCGCTCAACGAGTCCGGCTCCTTGGTTTCCTTTCCTTATCTTTCCCAGTCACGAAGCATCAGTCTGCAATCCCACAGACTCGAGCCGTGCCCAGTACAAGATACTAGGAGTACAAATACAATCCTCTTCCATATACCCTCGTAACTGCAGTCGCGCATCAATACACTCGCGACGATATAACCTGTTCGGTAAGCGTTATAACTGGCAATATCAAACCTTCAATCGATTCAATAAAATACCTTCTGCGGAGTCAACTCGTAAGTTTAGTTAACGCGGAGTTAAGTCGTAATGAAAATTATAAGCAATACGAGTAGTAGACCAAATATTGGTCCCTGAGTTTCCCCCACAAGATATACTTCTAAGGGTTGACTCACATCATCAGTCAGTAGACGTCCGCTATTATACCTCCTCTACACATCGACAGATGCATCCGCAGATGGATCAGCAAACGTACCCGCGGATACATTCGCAACCTGTCCACACGTCCGTGAGTCATTCTCGAAATCGAGTCTGAGTTCAACCTCGAAAGACGCAGCTCGTGGCGCAAGAAATAGATGTGGAGACAGTAGCGGCCGCTGCACCGCAGCCGAAACGTTGAAAAAGAAGTGGAGAAAAAGAAGGTGGTGGATGCTGGATACATAGAAATAGACCAAAGATTAGTGAAAATAGATTCGGACTAGTTATATGATAATGTTGGTAGTTGGATTGTTGGTATGTAAGTAAGGAATACATATTTTGACGTTATTAACTTATTTATTAATTTATGAGATATATTTATTTTTGTTTAGGAAGAGCATCGAAAACCAGCTTGCAGTACTTTTACGCTGAGCCATCTGGAGAATTTTAAAATTTTATTTGGATGTCCTGCAGTGATTTTGAATACCTTCTACAAAAACATCCCCTATGGTTTCCCTTTACTTTACATTACATTTTACATTACTTTACATTACATTTTACATTACATTACAAAAACTTTCCGTTTACTTTACATTTACTTTCCACGCAATACTGATGCATCCACGGAGCAGCTAACCAGGTTAGCTGCTCCGTGGATGCATCGGTAGGACATCTCGAGCCCGTTTTCGAAATAAGTACCTAAGCTTCGCCGAGCTACTAGCGTTGCCAAAACAAATACACAATTGACAAGTTGTGATCCCATTAAAGCAGAAATGCAATTCTTTATAATTATTATGTACGTTTATGTATTTTTGGTTTATAGATCAAGAGTCGGTTCCCAAAATTGTACTATAACAGATATATGAGTTAGTGCTGACTTTGTGTGACAGCATTTATCACTTGTTGCATGTGTTCAAAATACCTAAATTTTACTAAGTTAAAACAGGTACTTAACAAAAACGCATCTACCTACCTACCTACGCACTTACATACCTATTTATTTATTTATTTATTTATTTATTTATAACGTACAAGAACAAAAAAATACAAGGACATGCATACTGTTGTACATGAGGAATAAGAACAAACATTATTATAGCGAAAAACATAGCTCTATGCATATAAATATGCATCTACTTACCTAGACACATATTTACCTACGCAAATGGACAATAAACGTTACCTCGTAAATGAAATTTCGTAACGTAAATGTAAATACTCTTAAATGTGATTTCTGATAGGTTGCATTACAGCCTGTACAGAAAACATTCCACTTTTGTATACTTAGCAGTCGCGCGATAGCCCTGACTGGCTAGCACCGAGGCGCCCGAGAATCTATGTAGTGGTAGCGTACGGACAACGGGCGCTTGTATGAGTGCGAAATCGGTACGTACTATGGAGATTGTATACTGTTCTTATATTACTGGGAGTTAATGGGCCATTGCTGAGTTGGCCACGAAGACCCATTCTGTTCAGGGTTGGTCACACTCACGGGTCAACACCTATCCGACGGCCTCCACGCATGAAGTGCGAGCCTGGATAGGACTCTGACCCTATGGCTAGTTTCCCCTGGGAATCAACCTTCTGGCGCTCCTGGACGGTCTGCGCACCGTGCGGCGTAAGCCAATCGACTGTGCACGACTAGAGCGGGGGTGGTTGCGGACCTTACGGTGACTGCTCTTGAAACGACCATCGGCTATCCGATCCTGGGTGAACAGCCGGGCAAAGGACGCTGTGTTCCGCGATAGATTCGGTATACACCGTTTCACCGCTTCGTAAGGGAGAGGACCGCGCAAGCGACCTCGAACTCGTAACCAATCGAGAGACTGGAGTAATCTGGTCACAATTGGAAGTAAGGGCGTGAGTGTAAGCCCGCCGGGTAACACTCCTGGCTATCTCGCGGTTAAGGCGTTGGCCTCTTACCGGTTTGTGGCGGAGCTAGACGGTGGACTGTTTTGTCCAAGTCTTCTGCGCTCACTCCAGGGAGATAAACCGACTAATCGTTAAAACTTCCTGAGGTGACGGGCTCGCCCGCTGTAGTCGACAACTCTAGTTGTTCTATGCCCCCATCTACACGTCGGCCGTTCGCATTCGCAGATCGCATCTGCGGATGCATCTGTCGATGTGTAGAAGGGGCATTAGACAAACGCCTCCCCCTAGTGCCATGACGAGCAGTCTTGAGCCGCCTCTATCCACCTATTTCCTGCGACCGTAGCAATGTCATCGGCCCTACTTGTGGGGGGCCGTCCTACACTGCGTCTGCCGATTCGTGGTCGCCTTCCAAAAAACTTTTTTCCTCGACGGTTGTCGGTTTTATGAGTTAAGTGGCCTGCACATTGCCATATAAAATTTTACGAGTTGTTTCAATAACCTTGGTTCTTTTGAGGACTTCATCGTTTCGGATCCTATTACGCAGTAAAACTCCAAGCATAGCTCTCTCTCTTTATGGCTCGTTGCGCGACTTTGAGCGTATGTATGAGGCCAATAGTTAGCGACCAATACTGTGTCAATTAGGCAAAACTACATAAGTCTTTTTTTGGCCAAAATGAGTTAATTATGACCATTTAACAGCGTTTTTTAACTCTTTTATTTGGGCAAAACTACATAACTCGAAGCACAATATAAAAGAAGTTATAGCACCTACTTTCTCACTAGTTATATATTGTTGAGATGAGCAAAACTACATATGTATGTGTAACTTATGTACTTTTTCTCAGCTATTGATAGGTGGTCATAGTAGCATAAGTTAATTATCTTTTTATTGATACATATTATTTTAAAATTACACATATAGTTTAGGAGAGCACACATCTTTTATTCCATGTGCCAATTTTAGTCATGTTATACAAAAAAATAACATAGATTAACAGATTTGAAATTGTCATAAATATCAAAATGCTCTCCTGAGAAAATGTTATTTCTGACTTATGTTTTGCCTAATTGCCACAGAAGTTAGTTAACTTGAAACCTTTTATTTCGACTGTTACTTTCCTGGCAAGGAAAGTATTGTGGACTTCAGTATGTCTGTGTGAATGTGTGTATTCCTCCACGATAGCGCCCAAACGCTTCATCCGATTTAGCTGGAATTTAGCATGCTGGCATCATTCAGTCATCGCAAGAGATGAAAAGATTTTAGTTGAAATCGGTCCACTAGAGGGCGCGATAGCCATATTGCAATTAGAGACTGAAATTAGGTACACAGACGACTTGTTAGACCGAAATCATTGTGAATTTTGAATTTTGTGAATTTTGTTGGATTATCTCATACACAAGCTACACTAATAATATTTCAATTCCTCCATATATTTTAATCAAATAATAATGCCGAACCGCTCGAGGATCGCCAAGAAAAAAACCGCGCCACCCGAGACGGTTGTGTAACAGAACTCAAACGATCGTCGGCCGGACGAGAGAAGGCCGACGCCGTAAGGTCAATAACTACCCCCGGTCAATAGGAGATAGTACTGTTTCCAGACTCCCCCGGTTGTTAGTCGGGAGTTAATGGGCCCATGCTGAGTTGGCCACGAAGACCCATTCTGTTCAGGGTTGGTCACACTCACGGGTCAACACCCATCCGACGGCCTCTACGCATGAAGTGCGAGCCTGGGTAGGACTCTGGCCTTATGGTTAGTTTCCCCTGGGAATCAACCTTCTGGCGCTCCTGGACGGTCTGCGCACCGTGCGGCATAAGCCAATCGATTGCGCACTCTGACTAACAGTCGGGGAAGTCTGGAAGCAGTACTGTTCCCTATAGAGCGGGGGTGGTTGCGGACCTTACGGCGACTGCTCTTGAAACGACCATCGGCTACCCGATCCTGGGTGAACAGCCGGGCAAAGGATGCCGTGGTCCGCGAAAGATTCGGTATACACCGTTTCTCCACTTCGTAAGGGAGAGGACCGCGCAAGCGACCTCGAACTCGTAACCAATCGAGAGACTGTATTAATCTGGTCGCAATTGGAAGTAAGGGCGTGAGTGTAAGCCCGCTGAGTAACACACCTTACTATCTCGCGGTTACGGCGTTGGCCTCTTACGGGTTTGTGGCGGAGCTTGACGGTGGACTGTTTTGTCCAAGTCTTCTGCGCTCACTGTAGGGAGATAGAACGACTAATCGTTAAAACTTCCTGAGGTGACGGGCTCGCCCGTTGTAGTTGACAACTCTAGTCGAAATGCACAATCGATTGGCTGATACCGCACGGTGCGCAAACCGACCAGAAGCTCCAGAAAGTTGACTCCTAGGGGAGACTGGCCCGCAAGCCAGCGTCCTACCCTGGCTCTAACTTCTGCGTGGAGGCCGCTGGATGGATGTTGACCCGTGCGTTTGACGGACCCTATACGATGATACAATGTACGGTATATGATAGTACGATGGTATAGTACGATGATATGATCGTCGCACCCGTCGTTCACGTGATTGCGCACTGTGCAGCGGCTACCGCTGTGGCGGCACAGCCATTCAACTACCACCTAAACCACGAAGCAGAGTTCAATAACTTTACACATATTATATTGCAACAATCAAACATTTTTATTTTGAAAATAATCCTGGATAGGCACGTGATTGTCTACACTCTGAACGGTCGATCAATTTCTCTGTCTCCGCTGTTCAATTCGTCGATGAACTTCTGAAGTTCCCTTTCTAACGCATCCTCAATGGCCTGAATGACGTCATTCTTGAAAAACGTTGTAATGAGGGCCATGACCGGGTTCACAAACCAGTCGGTCAAAAAATTACCGGTAAGGCGAATTCTCAGCGTGCTGAAATAAAGAGAAAAAATAATGAGCATTGCAAACATTCATAAAGATAACGAAAATAGATACCCTGAGATAATTATTGGGATCATGGATACAGTAAAAATATTAGGGGCTCTCTAGACTATCAAACATGCTTGTCAAGCATCGCGTCGTGGACTGGGAGGGGATCGTAAACGGCAGGATTTTTTTAATTTTTTTTAATTTATACTTTATCCATTTTTTATAGTTACATAGAATAAATGGCATTATTTTTTTTTATCACATAAAAAAACATATTATACAAATAGCGAAATTGCATTACTTGTCAGGTATACGCCTACTAGGTATACGCCTGTGTTGGGGTGATGGATACAAAGTTCTGTGGTATTTGCTGAGCCTGTACACCTTGCCTGCTGTCCTTCTTCCGTCTCATAAAAAAGCAATACGTAATATAAATTAGCATAATATAAATAATATAATATAACATAACATAATACAATATAATATAATATCTTATAATATAACATATAAAATAATGTATCATATTTATATATAATATAGTATAACATAATATAATATAACATATTATAATCTGTATATCCATAATTTACATCTGTATATCCTATAATTTGTGGTTAGAAATAAAATATTTTAATATATCATACTTTCGCATTCATCTCTAGTATAATTCGAGAGCCAATGAGACACCCGTCTCTTGAACTGGTTGTCGGTTATGTTTAAAATATGTCCTGTGTACGAGTTAAATATATTGTAGAGTTTAGGTCCGAGATATGCGTAGTGTCGTTGTCCGTATACAGTCCTCATTTTTGGTTGAATCTGTTTGTCTTTGTGTCTAGTGTTATGTTTGTGCTCTGGTTTGTCTTTATCCGTGTTCCTCACGCGGTCCCTCCTATAGCGCATCAGAACAGCGCGTATGTTAGTTGGCGTACGTCAAGTACTTTAAAGTCTGTATATAGGTCGTCTGACTGGGACCGATATGGCTTCTTGTTAATGACTCTGAGCAAAGCCTTTTGCGCTTTGACCAGTGGGTCAGGATTTGTTCTTGCCATACCGCCTCAACGGATTTGTCCGTATGTAAGTAGAGTCTGCGCCAGTGCATAGTAAACAGTCCGTAGTGGGTTAATGTTGAGTATGCTTCTTATATTTTTAAATATATAAATCAACTTTCTAGTCCGTTTAGTCGTAGCCTCAATGTGTTGTGTCCATTTTAGATTTTGCCAGATATTTATTGTGTTCGTGCGTTCAAGTGGTACTATTCCCAGATATTTTATTGTGTTCGTGCGTTCAAGTGGTAAACATGTACAGTTCATGTAGTCGCATTTATGTAACGTAATATAGTGGTTAGTATTGGGATGATGTCTATTGTCGATGCTAAAGGTCATATATTTAGTCTTGTTGTCGTTTAGCGTCAAAAGATTATTGTCAAGCCATCGTTTAGCCAGCTTCAGTCCCGCAGTCGCCCTGTCAAACGAAGACGTACATGTGTCGCCGTAGAATAGCAACACAGTATCGTCGGCGTAGGACATCTTGCGGTGTCGACTACAACGGGCGAGCCCGTCACCACAGGACGTTTTAACGATTAGTCGTTCTATCGCCCTGCAGTGAGCGTAGAAGACTTTGGACAATACAATCCAACGTCTAGCTACGTCACAACCCGTGAGAGTCCAACGCCTTACCGCGAGTTAGCCAGGAATAAACCCGGCGGGCTCGAGATACTCGCGCCCTCACTTCCAATTGTGACCAGATTTCTCCGGTCTCTCGATTGGTTCCGAGTTCGAGGTCGCTTGCGCGGTCCTCTCCCTTACGAAGCGGTGAAACGGAGTATACTGAATCTATCGCGGACCAAGGCGTCCTTTGCCCGGCTGTTCACCCAGGATCGGATGGCCAATGGTCATTTCAAGAGCAGTCGCCGTAAGGTAGGCAACCACCCCCGCTCTATAGGAAACAATACAGTTCCCAGACTCCCCCGACTGTTAGTCGGAGAGCACAATCGATTGGCTAACGCCGCTCGGTGCGCAGACCGTCCAGGAGCGCCAGAGGTTTGATTCCCAGGGGAGACTGGTTGACCCAGTGTCCTACCCAGGTTCGCACCCCGTGCGTGGAGGCCGTCGGATGGGTGTTGACCCGTGAGTGTGACCGACCCTGAACACATGGGTCATCGTGGCCACCTCATCATGGGCCCGTTAGCTCCCAAATCATGGGCCCGTTAGCTCCCGTCGGCGTAGGACAGTACGGAGCCCTGAACTTGAAGCTGGCATAGGTTATTTATGTACACTAAGAAGAGTATTGGACCCAGTGTGCTGCCCTGTGGGATATCCCATAGGAACACGGCAGGGATTCACTTATCTCGCTGTCAATTTTAACTTACTGCGTGCGGCCAGTTATAGATACGAAACCAGTCCAACTCTACGTCTAAAACTCCGAGTTTCTCAAGTTTCGTGATTAGTCTATCGTGAACATTTTTGGTAAATATAAAAAAATATACCTTTGCTAATATATTTTTTTATATTTACCAAAACTGCCTAATTTGGTAGTTTATTCCAGGGAGTCACGTTAATTAGACGTAATTGATTGATGAATTAGGTTGTTGTTGACAGCTCGGTTTATTACCCCATCGGAACGTTCTTTGGCCCGTACCTCAACAACCGACAGCATTGCGACAACCGTTTAGATTATTGCTGAGGCGTGCGTCTGTGTGAGTGCGTTCGTTACGAACGTTTGTGTACGTAGTTTCCATACTGCTTTAGCTATATATTTACTGTGTCATGGATGAGCCCTTGGGGTAGGTCAAGAAAAAAAATAAGAGTCCACGAGACACTTAGTCGAGGAGGTAGTGATTATTTTCGGTACTGATTTTCCCAGTCACCAAACGTCGATAGGATTATTCAGTGGATTATAAGGAGGATTATAGAATTATAAGTAGTGGACATGTATTTTGTAGGGAGATTTTCCGGTGGGTTGAGCTGGAAATGCCGAAAAACCGAATAAAATGGTGGCCCTTTTTATTGCAGACCTGAAAAATGGTCAGATGATACTTAACAATATGACGTTAGCTTAGGATAACATCTGGTTGTGATTTGCGATCGCCAAAGCCATGCCAGATGCATTTAAGGAGCGTCAGAGTAACGCTCAATAAATGGGTTTGAATCTGAATCTGAATCAGACTCTGAATCTGAGCTCATTTTTAACACGCTTTTATTAGGTCGACCTGTATGTAACTAACTATGTAATGGAATCTAAGGTAACTAATTTAACCATCTTCCAAGAATCGTAGCGTCATGAAAATTGGCAGCTGTATGTAGTTCTGATGACAATACAATAATATGGTACTGTCGAACTGATCTGATAATGGAGTCGGAAGATATGAACTGAAACTTCATGATGGAACATCGTATCATAGCTGTGTTTGGACTTGTTAGAAAAGTCTTGAAATGAACTTTGACCACGATTAGGTTTCAAGGTCTGATGATGAAGCCGGAAGATAGGCACTGGCATTCCATGATTAAATATCGTATCATAGCCGTGTTTGGACTTGTTAGAAAGGTCTTGTAATGAACTTTGACCACGATTAAGTTTCAAGGTCTGATAATGAAGCCGGAAGACAGGAACTGGCATTCCATGATGGAATATCGTATCATAGTCGTGTTTGCACTTGTGAGAAAGGTCACGTAATGGACTTTGAACACGATCAGGTTTCAAGGTTATAACAAACCTTTTTTTGGTTTTTACGTGCATTTATAAAAGCGTGTTTTTAGTGTTTTTTTTAAAACTATTAATTTATTCTCGTCACACTCGCAAACTGTCTGTTCTTTATACTAGCTAAGACGAATGAATGGATCTGTGTCATTTAGCTGCGTTGCAGCATACTATTACGCTCGCGGCCTATGTCTGTCTCGACTGCCCTGCCTCGCAAAATCTGTACCATGTTGTTCTGCTTCATCTGCGTCTCAGTATATGCTTAGTCTTATTATTACACTCAACGCCCACCGTAGAGTGATGGGCGTGATTCTCAATTTTAAATCACGCAACAATCACGTTACTGGTATTTTTTCACGCGTGATAATAACTGCTACTCGTGATTTTCGTGATTGTACTGAAATGTACTGTGAAACGTTAAGTAACAAAGTTTCGTCAATGTGATAACTGATAACAGAAACGCGCATTATATTTGCTTAATATTTATTAGTAATTAGAAGAATTAGCGTTCAGAAAGATTATCTCTCTTGCTCTTTTGGTGCTAAGCCGAGTTCGTCTTTATGAAATAATGTTATTTTATTGCTTTAACAAATCATGAGCAAACTCATTTACACGAACGATTACGACACGAGCGATAACAGTGTCCAAATTCATGCGACAACAGTGTCCAAATTCACGTTACGTACGAAATGAACGCGCCACTCATCAGTCATCGTCCAGCCGGCGCGGGCGTTCGCCCAGAACGAACGGCAAATCACTGATCCACTGATCGCCGATCACATCAAGAATGAACGAAACCAAATGAACGGTTCAATTAGGCGCTCACCGATCATCGTTCAGTGGCGCGCCGCGCGGTCGTTCGACGGCGATCAGTGAGAACGGCCAATCACTGATCATATAATCACGCGTGATCGGTCGCGTCGTAGCGGCGCCGAGTGATGGCAACGCGGTGCTGTTCGTAGCCGTGATTCAAATAGCATGTTCTTTCAAATTCTCGTAACGCGTTCTTCGTGATTGCAAATATCACACGTTATTGTTATTGCTATTCGTGATCACACCCATCACTACACCGTAGTAGGTACCTGGATCGATGTCAGGTCCCTCGCACTGGCGCGTCGCGCAGTGGTAGCCGACATTCCTCCTATATTGACTAAATAATAGGTTTGTGTAGCTTTGTTTACATTACATTACATGACAATGTAGTGGGAAACCCCGCTGGATGATGGACATGATCGATACTCGAAAGTTGCAACGCAACGCCCAGCGTTTAACAGACAGCGGAGTCTCGCACAATTGACATATTATGTATTGAAGGAAGTTAATATGCACTTATAGAAGCGGACAGCTGACGTTTTTCACACAGATACAAAGGACTTCGGGACGCCCGGGAGGACAAAAACTTTTCTGAAGGGATACCTACTACTGTGTTTTCCCTAACCCCAACATCGCCAAATGAAGTTTGTAAAAGCATTAACTCATTAAAACAGTCTTGTTCCTCAGGTATGGATGGTCTAACTAGTTATATTTATAGAATTGGGAAGGATTATTTAAGCTCATCAATATCATTTATAATAAATATAAGTTTTAAACTAGGAATATTTCCAACAAGACTTAAATGCGCAAAAATCGTGCCTGTTTTCAAGTGCGGCGATAAACTCGATGTAAATAATTATAGGACCATTTCAGTACTGTGTACTCTCTCCAAAATCATTAAGAAAGTTGTTAAAAATAGGCTAGTAGAATATCTGGATATCAATAGACTTTTATCGTCCAACCAATATGGCTTTAGGCAGGAAATGGGTACGGCTGATGCTATTGCAGAGGCCACGAAAACCATAACAGAGCTTGCCGAATTTGAGGGCCATGATTTTTCAAATATTGTGCCCATTTAAATTACTTAAAAAGTAGAGCCTTTTTGTCTGTTTATTTTATATGGTCTTATATATGTACTTTTAGTTTAAAATGCATAACGTAGATTTAATTTGATTATTTAACATTTTACTGACAATTTGAATATTACGATGAATAATTTTACTACGTATCTTTTCAAATTACTAACTACTTCAAATATTAGGCTTCTATTTTGATTATTTATATTTATAGTTTGATAATCTAGTAGTTAATTCTTGACTACCTATGTATGTTCAGTAAAGAGTAGTAACGAGACTTACTACCTAGCACAATTATTTTGACACGTCCAAGAGCGGTCTTTAGCCGTCAATTGGACACGACGATAATGTAATGTAATGTAATGTAAGAAATCATGACCCTATTTTCTTCCTACATCTACCAAAATATTATGTACGCTCGTAGACACCTAGCAGAAGTTCCGGTGAATAGTGATTTTCATCATCACGATACGAGGAATAAATCCAATCTCCACATAAACCGACAGCGACTTAGCAAAGTGCGATACAGTTTTATGCACCAAAATTTGTCTTTCTATAATAAGATTCCAGGGAAAATGAAAAGCCTTGGAGAGGACCAATTTAAAAAGATAATTATAAATAATTTGGTAAAAAACCGAATTTATGGTATAAGGGAGTTTGAAAATTCCGACTTTATTTTCCATGTTGATAATTAGCAAAATTTGTAAAATTTTAAACATAACGGAATTATGATAGCTGACATTCTAATTCTCGTATAATTTAGTATACATCTATTTATGTTTAAAAAATACGAAGGCATATTGCTGGATTGACAATAAAATTATTTTACGTTGATTATTCTACATAGAATTTGCATTTCTATTTTAATATATTATGCTCTCTTACTATTTAATGATATTAGTATATTTTGATTATTTGTAAGTAGGTAATATTGAATATAATATTACAGCCATAACAACTATCGTGATGGTTATGTTTTCAATAATTAAATTCTAAGCATTTAATTTTGTGACGCATCCAAGTTTAGGAATGCCTATCTTGTGAAGTAGTTGATTGTTTTGTATTGTATTGTATCGGCCAATTGGGGCTCTAGGGGTTTAGCAAAATATCATAAATGAATAGAAAATAACGTGTGCTGCCACCTCTCGGCGAGTAGTTTAACTTGCTAGAGGCGCCAATGTCATATTTTTGCCCAGGCTCAAAAATAATCATCGATTCAGGGCTGACTATGGATTAGGTAATAATGGAAAATTATTTTTATTACAAACTTATAGACTTACCCAATATCACCCATTCCAAACTCTTGAATGTGGTATTCTTTCAGATCGTCGTCATAGAGAATGTCAACTATGGCGGTCACGCTGTCCATAGACGCGATAACCCCGCCCGATGGTCCGATGTCCATTAGCGTCGCTTTGTAATCGTAGTTGAACTGCAAATTGCCAAATATAATATATTTGGGGAGCTAAGGGGCCCTTGCTGAGTTGACCACGAAGAGGCATTCTGTTCAGGGTTGGTCACACTCACGGGTCAACGCGAGCCTGGGTAGGACTCTGGCCCTAGGGTTCGTTTCCCCTAGGAATCAACCTTCTGGCGCTCCTGGACGGTCTGCGCTCCGTGCGCCATAAGCCGATCGATTGCGCACTCTGACTATTGGGGAGTCTGGAAGCAGTACTGTTTCGTATAGAGCGGGGGGTGGTTGCGGACCTTACGGCGACTGCTCTTGAAACGACCATCGGCTAGGTACCCGATCCTGGGTGAACAGACGGGCAAAGGATGCCGTGGTAGATTCGGTATACACCGTTTCACCGCTTCGTAAGGGAGAGGACCGCGCAAGCGACCTCGAACTCGTAACCAATCGAGAGACTGGAGTAAGGGCGTGAGTGTAGGCCCGCCGGGTAACACTCCTGGCTATCTCGCGGTTAAGGCGTTGGCCTCTTACGGGCTTGTGGCGTAGCTAGATGGTGGACTGTTTTGTCCTCAAGACTTCTGCGCTCACTCCAGGGAGATAGAACGACCAATCGTTAAAACTTCCTGAGGTGACGGGCTCGCCCGCTGTAGTCGACAACACTAGTTGTCCACATTACCAAAAACCCTTTGTAGGCGATCAGTACTGTTCAAGCTGTCAATAAGCTTTTAATGTTAGTAAGTTCAGTAAAATTCAGCAGGGGTCTACGGAAAACACCAAGTGATCTACGAGTCAAGAAAGTTTGGGTACCTCTGCAATATACAAATGGAAATAGTTAATAATAGCAAACAACCACGATAGTCTTCGATTCTACATTAGGTTCGCTCCTGATTGCGAATTAATGCTGAATTTTGACAGAATTTTTAAAGATACATGTCTCTATATTTTTCATATGAGATGATTACAATATGACCCGGAAAATCGAGCTCTTTTGTGCTCCGTTGGTAAAAACTGGATAAATCTGGTTAATTACTGGTTAATTACTGGATAAATCCAATATTGCGTCGCGCTTGCTATATTAACAAAATTTTGTTAATCAATCATATTATGATTGAGATTATATATAAAAGATATGCTTCAACTTAAATCGCGAAATTATGATAAGATCTGTTGGTCCTTTTACCCTAAGTAAATTTAATTATAAATAATAATAATACAAGAAATTACACATACCCCTAGGTCGTTGAAAGCCACGACACCCCTGTATCTATATAGATTGTCAAGATTGGCCAGCACGTGGTCTCCTGATCTTCTGATGGACTGGAGGTTGGTCACGGTACCTCTTGATAGGTAGAGCTGGCCGCGGTAAGTGACCCATAGTGGTTGCTGTGGATGCGGATAAGAGAATGATGTCAACGACAACGGACGAACCCGTCACCCTAAAGAGTTCTGTCTCCAGTGGAGTTAACGTAAAGACTTACGGTCTTTGAAATAAATATCCGTAAAACGCCGTTGACTGTGTTTTACTAAACGCGTTTAAGAGCTGTTTACCGCCCGTATAAATATCCACTATTATAAATAGGATAGAAACGAATTTACCGCGTGAAATTTGTAGCACCCGACGTTTCGGTGACGTTGCAGCTGCCGTTGTCCAGTCTACCCTGGAGAACGGCGGCTACAAGGTCACCGAAACGTCGGGTGCTACAAATTTCACGCGGTAAAATCGTTTCTATCCTAATTATAATGTCAAACAACGGCGATAGTCTTCGATTTTGAGAACTATGTTGCCACTATGTTGAGAAATAAACGCATTTTAGGATTCGTTTAACAAAACAACGCATGTAATACACAACAGAATCATAGACACGTAGACTTTTTACTTTGGTAGATGTTGGTTGAGCGGTGGACGGACATTCATTGCACTCGAGTCGACCATTTATTACTTCATTTCCATTCCACCATCTATTACCTACTTCATTTCATTAAATACATATAATACGTGATTTTATATGATTTTGGATGTTGAAATACATCTAAATGCTAAATTATATAAAAGAATTATATGATAGAATATTTCATTTAATACATATAAATGCAAAAGTCGAGAATTCCAGTCGACTCTAAAATCGAGATTAAATCGACGCTATTTCTTAATTTGCGCATCGCTACAAAAACGGAACTGTCATGTCTGCTGGCTATGTTCGGCCCGTTTGGTTCCACGAAAACAACATCCTTACGCCAAAGCAATTTGGGTTCCGCAAATCACTATCTACCATTGATGCGATTGCAGGTCTTATGGAAAAATTATTATCCAGCATCGATAAGTCAAATAAAACTTATGGCATTCTTGTTACCTATCCAAGGCCTTTGATTCCGTCGATCACCTTATTTTGCTTCAGAAGCTCGAGAACTACGGCATTAGAGATAGTTCTAAGCCTAATACAATCCTACCTACAAGGACGGACGCAAGTCACTAAAGTCCAAAACAGCTTGAGCGATCACCAAAAAATTACTAAATACCGCAAAGTTCTATTCTGGGACCCTTTCTTTTTCTTGTATACATCAATGATATACCAGATTGCGTGGTATCTGATAACGATGAAATTGTACCGTACGCAGATGATACTTCACTAATTTTCAGCGATGCAAATCATGAACAATTCGTTAAGCGAATTGATGTTACCATGGAAAAACTTGGTACTTGCATGGTTCCAATTAAATCAATTGTCTCTTAATGCATCTAATCAAACTCCATAAATTTCTCTCTTCGGCCGTCCCAAAATAATATCTTCACATATTAGCTATGGTGATAAAGTATTAGAAAATGTTGATCATACGAAATTTCTAAGCATCCATATTGATAGCAATCTGCAATGGTCGACTCACCTAGAAGAACTGAACCCAAAATTAAGTAGCGCCACATTTGCCATAAAAAATCTAATTGTTATGTATCTTTGTAGCTTTCAAATATGTCTACTTTGCCTATTTCTATTCCCTAGTTATGGCCTCATATTCTGGGGAATGGCGGCAAATGTTGCGCGGATGTTTCGCATACAAAAACGAGCGATTAGAAATCTATTCTCAAAATCTTTGCTAACATCTTGCAAGTAGTATTTCATCGAATCTAGTAGCATGACTTTGTACGCCGCGTATATATACCAAAACATCATGTATAAGAGAAAAAAAAACGAGACTACTACAACTACCTCAAATATTCATTCGCATAATACGCGAAATAAAGAGGACTTGCGTCATTTTTTAAGGTGCGACTGAGTAACGTTCGGAATAGCTCTGCCAATCTTACTTATTCTAAAACAAACTTCCATTACACATCAGGGGCCTTGAGAAATCATCCATCACTGAGAGCCATTACTTTAAGAAAAAGTTACAGGGTATTTAAATTAAAAACCCCATTTATAGCATTAAGGATTTCGACAATATCAATTTTTCGCAGCTCTATTGACTTACTTGACTATTATTATTCATTATTCTTTCTATTATTGACTATTTTACAATTGCTTTTTTTCTTCTAACTATTGGCTATTGACTATTATTATTATTACTGATTTGTTTGTATTTGTGTTTCTTCTTCAAAATATCGTCCGGAATGATAATTTGTGAAATTATCCAATATTTGTTTGATTATTTAGTACTATTGTCCACGTGAAAATTCTATGGAATTATGTAAGAATTTTGATTGAAAATATTGGAAAATGTTGTTTCCTCTATATAACCTAGAAAATCTGCGCTTGGATGTTCAACGTTCATACCTTGCAATACCGATGTTCATAACTTATAAATTAATAGGTATATATTTAAATATCATGCTTGTTATTTTTGTTAATTTTTTGACATAACCAAGTGTAGGAATTCCTAACAACTGGTTTGAAATTAAAAATACAAATAAAAAATAAAATAGAACGATTAAATCGCGGTCGATAAATATGCCGACGACGCACACGCCTATTTCCCAAGGCCTCGATGGCAAACAGCCTTTCCATGGCTTTGTTGGAGCCCTGTCGGTCCAACATATCCACAACAAACAAGTAATTTCAACAGAATGGAAACCGCAAACGCGCTCAAACCTACACGAGTCAGCTGCAGTTAATTTCCAACTAAATTCGGCAATTTATGCACAGCCAAGCGATGACTCGTGTCATTTCTTCTGAACGATACACATGTCGCACCCCACTCATAGCTATTACATCACCGCTCACGGTATATAACGTAGTACATTTCAATCGATCGATATCATTCCCTTGGCGGATAGTTACCGCGCTCTACGCATCATTCCTTTGGTGGACAGTTACTCGGCTACAATCATTTCCCGGTTGGGCAGTTATCGCGACTACGCTTCTTTACCAAGCAGTACCTGCATTATCCGCGATACCGATCGTCAAGCCTCGCTCCTCGACTACACACTTCGGACACACTACTACGGCTTCAACTCGCGCCCACACTACTACACAACGGCGAAATAACAATCAAGGCGTTAAGAACTGGCGACTCACTTCAACCTTCTGATTAAATACTTCTACTTCGACATCCACGACTTTCATTCGCGGAGAAAACTTCACGATGAGACCCACCCTTCGCTCACAATCAATTGGAGTCTAGTGAAGGGTGGCCAATCTCACAGCTTCCAAGTAATATCCATACAAGTAATATCTTCAATCGCATCGCGAAAAGCTTCGATATCATTTGATTTTCCCAAATCCATACGAAAATTTCGAAAAACGACCGGCTGCGATTATCTGACAAATTGACAGATGACAACCAAATGGCCCTTTTACTTTCAAACCCGAATGCATTCAAGTAAAAACGTCTAAATATCAGCTGTTTTTTGAGCGTCGGCCATTTCACTAATCTAAAATGCCCTTAAACTAGGCCCATCTGGTGGCTAACGGCATTTTAAGAGCCATACATTGCCAAGCTCTGTTCAACGGGTGTTTAACGCTCAGTTAAGTCTAAACAACTTTTATTTCTCACATTAGTTTTTCAACAGCCGTTATAAGAGTTGTTTAAATTTAAAATGCGTTTATTTCTAAGGCTGCTAATGGATAACACAATCCACAGTCAGACTACGCCAAAGCCCGTAAGGGTCCAACGCCTTCCGCGAGAAACTAGGAAGTGAACACAGCACGCCATCATCGCGCCCTTACTAACAGATTTGGACTGATTTCATCATCCTTCAGTCTATTCACAGATTCGAGGTCGCTTGTGCGGCCCCTACCTAACGTTAGCGGTAGTTCAGATCGTTTTTTTCGCAGATCGAGGCGCCCTTTGCCCGTCAATATCACACGGGATCGCGTAGCCAATGGATCGTTTCTAAGGATACGTGACTGTTGCAGCCGCTGATCTTTGTTGCAGCCGCTGGCAGAGATGACAATGGCCGTTCCAGGTTGAGTCCCTCTTTGAGGAGGCTACCGGATGGAAGCTGAACTGTGAGTTGAGCCGACTTTAGAAAACACGCACAGGCTATCAGGCCTATAACCATTAGGACATTAAAGAAGGAAGAAGGTATACCATGAGAAAAAGTTCCAACAATCGCAATGGTGAAATTGAAACCTGTATAGCAATTTTTAATTTGCTATACAGGTTTCAATTTCACAGGTTTTATTTTCGCCGGACAATACTTTCAGCGACAGGTGCATGTCACCGGCACAAAAGGGTTGCCAAAACGTACTATGGATTGAATCAATCTATACCCTATACAATCGATAGTTTTAACAGATTGGAGGATTTCTACTAGTTTTCTTCGAAATGATTTCTACTAGGTTTCCCTGAAATGCAGTACTTACATATTCAAATCCATCTGACAGGTCAGGTGCCGCCATAGGGTCCAGGTCATTCTCGATTATTAAATTGCTGATGATTGGTATGATGAGGTCCACTTCTGCATTTACATCGATCGTATTGCCGATTCCAATGATACGTTCGCTGTAGAAGAAATAACTAAATTACATTAAATTACAACTATAAATGTATATATTTATTACATAGCTATATTTTTTATAAAATTGTCATATTTATGTGTATATACAGGGTGGGTCCAAATAATTTATTTTAAAGGAAACACTTCATTTCTTAAAATTGCATAAAAATATGCACATCTAGAGACGGGCCAAATTATCGCCTAGTTAGATGTGCTATTGGCAGTAAAGGTCATGTAAGATGTGTTAAACCTCCCTATATTAATTATTAAATAATTTATATAATTATTATAAGATTACATGACCTATGAATGAACTGTATACCTAATCCTATGTACCTAAATAAATAAATAAAATAAATAAAATAACTTAAATCACGGACCGTAACGGATACCCATTAAAATGCCAACGATTACTCCAATACTTATCATCACTCAATATTTTTATCACCAAAACAGAAGGAACACGGAACCAGTTATCAAGAAAGCAATAAAGCATAAGGACTATCAACTGACCTCCCTGACCTCGGGAGCCGATAAGAAGAGACGAGACGTGGGAAGCAGATATCATAGAACTTTCTAGAGAGTAAACACATATAAAGTACATAATAGATAAAGAGTGTGTAATGTTAAATTGAAATAGAATACTTTTTCATTATTATTGTAAACTTCGTAGTGAGCAGACGTGTATAATTAAATGACAAATTATTTAAAATAAAGTTTGCCTTTTTTATAGCGTCAACCGCGACACTCTACATAATTGGACTTATTAAGAGCCTTATTACAAAATAGCGTAGGTATTCTTTTAAAATGAGTTGAAAAAATGAACGCATTTTTTTTTGGATGTAACTATAAAAGATAGGATAAATAAATAAATAACTATTCAACCCTGGGAGAAAACCGCGGCACTGAGCGCTCTTCTCTTGCGCAAGCAAATATATACACAATTTCTAATTGTTTTTTGCAGTGTTTTCTCCTTTCTAATGACAATAATTTATATTATGTCGTATTGCTAAAAGAGTGAACTTTAATATAGTATAAGTATTATATAAGAACCTTATTTTATTTCTGAGAAAATTAGAATGATACAGGAAGATTTTTTTTTAATTTTGTGTAATTGTAAGTAATGTATACCTTGGATATGTGGTCAAAAAACGAAAAAATAAAGCCGTAGTGTACATCAAGAATACATGACGGACATATAAAAAAATAGTATACGGTTTTCGTTGTAGTGATATTA
Organism: Micropterix aruncella; assembly: GCA_944548615.1. Classification (NCBI taxonomy): domain Eukaryota; kingdom Metazoa; phylum Arthropoda; class Insecta; order Lepidoptera; family Micropterigidae; genus Micropterix; species Micropterix aruncella. The sequence goes on from OX155968.1 coordinate 25,941,878, forward strand.
CTGTATTAAGGAGCTCAAAGTTTGCCTTCCGAGCGTTTTACGAATAACGACTTTCGGAAAATGGGCTGAATAAGTAAATAATATTCGTTATATCTAAAATTAAAGGCCGCTATGGTCAACATCAAGAAATGGTCCAGGTAATTCAGTAATTAAAGTTTGTAGAAATCTCTTCATTTCTTGGAATTAGAACGCCAAAAATCCACTTTTCTTGCCTTTCTGGAAAAAATATGTGATAGGGCTCAACAGGGAACGATCATAAGTAAGACGTTATGAAGGGAACATTTGTAGCATCACTTTGAGCACAACCTAAATTATTCCTGAACAAATACACGAAAGACAAAATCTAAAAAAACGAAAAAATCTTGGATTTTTCATGGAATAAAAATACTCGAGCTCAAGTAATCATTATAAACAGATTGATCGATCACGCTATCTATAGTAATATTATAAAGAGGTAAAGTTTGTGATGTTGTAGGAAGTAATCTCTGGATCTACTGAACCGATTTTGAAATTTACCAATAGAAAGCCACGTTATTTGTGAATGTCATGGGCTATATATTAATCCGAAAAATGACAAGACTTTTTCATGGTAGTCGGATTTGCAAAGTAAGTCGGAGAATAAGCGGTCGAACGAAAACGTTTCTAACTAACGCTGCCGCGCTGCTTTAACGATGAGAGATATATTATTAAGTTCTAGAGAAAAGTTGTAGAGCTTGTAGTATTTTATATTAAAACATAATTTAAATCGTTAGGTCATGTTTATTGGTCATATTATCAACAATTATGAATTATTATCAAAATAAGTAAATTTTTCGTCTCAAGTGTTTAAAACAAAAGTCTTTTCCCTTTTACTGCGTATAAATTCCCTTTTACTGCATAAATAGTTAAAGAGATAATACGCTCACAAATAAGACACTCACAAGAAGACACTCACAAATAACGGTATTATAGTCAAATTGGCATGCAAATACATACATACATATGCAGTAAAAATATAATCCTTCGTTTGGCAGTCAGTAAATAAATCATAGCACTCAGTACTAAACGAACCACACTCATAATTTCATCACAGGTAAAAAGTTTTACCGCCCAACGAAGTGGGTACGGGTCAGCTAGTTTATTATATACTAGCTGTTTTATTTCTATTGAACACCCGTAATGATGGATACATTTACTTTGAAAAGGATTCATATTTTATTGTTAATGTCTTCAACAAGCACTGCCTTCTTATTTTTTTTATTTTTTTTTTTGAGACATAAAAGCAGTTATTGTAGCTTAAACGTAAAAGTTATGTATGTGGTGTCAACAACTTTTTTATAGATCTTTTTAAGGCCGACGCATGTGTGTTATATTGTTTTCACATATATCAAACTTTAAACACTTGAGGCGATAAATTTACTTATTTTGATAACAATTAATAATTGTTAAATATTTTTTTAATATAAAAAAATACTTTTTGTGACTTAAATATAAAATTTAGACATATGCTGTCGCTGACTTTTTTGTAGGCGTTACAAAGCTCTACAACTTTTCTCTAGAACTCAATCATATATCTCTCATCGTCAAAGCTGCGTTCGTAAGAAACGTTTTCATTCGACCGTTTTTTGTCCGACTTACTTTGCAAATCCGACTACCACTGATGATGAACATCTCAACAAAAAAGTTTCGACCTGCCGAAAATACCAACGCACAATATTCCCAAAACAAACATTTTATTTATGGCAGTAAGTGCACTTGGCAAACCTTGCATCGGATTAGTTTTACTAAAAGGGAACGCTAATAGATATTTTAACAACACGACGCAGGCCGCTAATGCAACCGGCCCGATAAAAGTTAAACAACCCCCGCGAAAACAGATACACGTGTGACTCGTGCATAAAATTCGCCAACTTAAATATCGAATTACTAATACCTAGAAAATAGCCTTGTATATATGTCATAGGTTGTAAAATAAATTAAGTTCATTTCTAGTCTAGGTCCAAACAAAATCGGCCCAGAACTTGCAGTTACGATATTTTTTAACATAAATAGGAAATAGGTGGCTTAAAAACCAGCCGTTGGCCACTCAGTATTGCGACACGATAAACGATTTAAAAAAAAAGGATATCCACACAAATTAAGTCCAGAGGAATTAAACGCCCCTGGATATCGAATTTGGTTCCTCCCCCACTTCTCGGTTGAAAATCCAAACAAACTAGGAAAAATGCGGCTCGCTTTCGACTGCGCCGCAAAAGCCGGGGAAGCTAGCCTAAACGATCATCTTGGGGTGTCAACTACAACGGGCGAGCCCGTCACCACAGGACGTTTTAACGATTAGTCGTTCTATCGCCCTGCAGTGAACGCAGAAGACTTTGGACAGTACACTCCACTGTCCAGCTACGTCACAACCCGTGAGAGTCCAACGCCTTACCGCGAGTGAGCCAGGAATAAACCCGGCGGGCTCGAGATACTCGCGCCCTCACTTCCAATTGTGACCAGATTTCTCCGGTCTCTCGATTGGTTCCGAGTTCGAGGTCGCTTGCGCGGTCCTCTCCCTTACGAAGCGGTGAAACGGAGTGCACCGAATCTGTCGCGGACCAAGGCGTCCTTTGCCCGACTCTGAACCGGGATCGGATGGCCAATGGTCATTTCCAGAGCAGTCGCCGTAAGGTAGACAACTGCCCCCGCTCTATAGGAAACAATACAGTTTCCAGACTCCCCCGATTGTTAGTCGGAGAGCACAATCGAATGGCTTGCGCCGCTCGGTGCGCAGACCGTCCAGGAGCGCCAGAGGATTGTTCCCAGGGGAGACTGGTTGACCCAGTGTCCTACCCAGGCTCGCACCCCATGCGGGGAGGCCATCGGATGGGTGTTGACCCGTGAGTGTGACCGACCCTGAAACAGAAATGGGTCTACGTGGCCAACTCAGCAAGGGCCCATTAGCTCCCATTAGCCTAAACGATCAGTTATTATCGGGGCCTGATTTAATACATTCTCTGATTGGAATATTACTAAAATTCCGACATCCCGGGACGGTACGGGTTCGCGGGCGACTTAAAAGAAATGTTCCTACAGATTCGTTTAGGTAAAAATGATACCTATAGCTAACGCTTTCTATGGCGCGATCTAAAACAAGAAGAGGAGCCATCCGAATATTCTATGGATGTGGTCGTTTTCGGGTCGACCTCATCTCCGTGTTCCGCACAATTTGTTAAAAATACAAACGCGGAGAGATTCAGGGGAAAATACCCTGAAGCGGTCGACGCCATAGTAAAGAGACATTATATGGACGACTATATTTTATATATGGTCGTCTATATTTGATATTTTCACTCCTCTCGGGACCGGAGGCTTAACGGCGGGCCAACGAGGGGTGGAGAAGACTTTGAGATTTTGTAATTACTTTGAATGAGTAAAGCACATTTTTAAAAGCATTCTATAATTTGTTCCACTTACCACTTAACACATTCTTCTTCTTGTTCAGGAGTTTTCACATTTTCCGCAAATTCGGTTGATTACGTAATCTTAGGGGGAGAAGGCCGCTTATTACGTTTGTTAACATGTGGGAGGGTGGGGAGGGGGGTAGAAAATACCAAAAACGTGATTACGTAATATGTGGACGGCCCCTGAGCTGATAACCGCGTTGAAAATGCACAATAAGAGAGCTGTATTCAAATAATTATAACATTGTTTATCTCAATTACTGTGATATAGTTAAATATAAATATAATATAAGACGAAATAGTTAACAATGAATCAGTTTTCTGCTTCTCCGGAAAAATATCTAATTTTGACTTACACGGTACTTTTGTTTAAGTGACGATATTCGGCGCGGCACGTTGTCGCGCCAATCGGCGCCATCCGGTGTGCAGCGTTAAATACCTATCAACCTTCTGGCGCTCCTGGACAGTCAGCGCACCGTGCAGCGTAAGCCAATCGACAGTGCACTCTGACTAACAGTCGGGGGAGTCTGGAAGCAGTACTGTTTCCTATAGAGCGGGGGTGGTTACGGACCTTACGCCGACTGCTCTTGAAACGAACAACGGCTATCCGATCCTGGGTGAACAGCCGGGCAAAGGACGCTGTGGTCCGCGATAGATTCAGTAAACACCGTTTCACCGCTTCCTAAGGGAGAGGACCGCGCAAGCGACTTCGAACTCGTAACCAATCGAGAGACTGGAGTAATCTGGTCTCAATTGGAAGTAAGGGCGTGAGTGTAAGCCCGCCGGGTAACACTCCTGGCTATCTCGCGGTTAAGGCGTTGGCCTCTTACGGGCTTGTGGCGTAGCTAGACGGTGGACTGTTTTGTCCTCAAGTCTTCTGCGCTCACTCCAGGGAGATAGAACGACTAATAGTTAAAACTTCCTGAGGTGACGGGCTCGCCCGCTGTAGGCGACAAACCTAGTTGGTTATGTCACCCCCACGTCCCCGGACTGACAATAAAAAAATACATTATATTGTTCGTAAAAAATAATATTAACGGTATAAAATATAAAACTTAAGATATGTTAGTTTATAAAACAAGTGCCTTTAATAACCATAAACGATAATCTCCGCCGCAACTAAAGAGTGAGAAACGATTTTATTTCAACCTTACCGCCAAGGTGTATTAACATAGACTTATTACCCCTTAATAGCGTTATCCTTCTGACGACCTGTATGTTGAGGCACAATTGCTTGATTTGAGGCAGTTGCATTGCCTCAAATCAATACTTCATCTTAAAAACAACAATGAAGAGAATATTGTGTTTCTCCGGAAAACAGGGAGAGATCAGGTCGTTATAAGGGAAACTTTAAAGTGCCGAAACGTCTAACGTCTTTTGGACAACGTCATTACAGCTTTCTTGCTCCAAGAATGGTTAATATCATGAGTAAAGAGAACATATTGGAAATTAGCAGCAACCAACAAAAATATCACCTTACATTATGATTAATAAACCTTGCTAGGAGAGAGACGAAGAAAACATTCATCACAATTTGAAAATAAATAAATATATTTATTTTATATATATTTTATATACGTATTTTTACTAATTGTTATATATTATTAGTTATTATTATAAATGATTATTTATTATTGCTATTATATATTATTATTATTATTATACATTATTATTTAGTTCTAATATATTACTTGTTTATAGTTCTAATATTATTTTGGTGTAGTGAGAACTTCATTTTAGCTTGATTTGATTCAAATTTTTTATTTTTATTTTAGAAGTTATGTAGTTTATAATTATTGTATTGGTGTTCTCCTTAGAACAGGCTCTGCCTAATTAGGAGCAACACAATCTATGTTAAGTTCTAGCGGTGTAAATTTTTTTGTGGACCAATAAATAAATAAGAATTTTATCCATAAACGATGATCTAGGAAAAGTCCGTCGCATTTCTCAGTCACTTGCCCGGGAGACAGATTACCTTTACAGCTTTTCAATCAAATATGGTGATTTTGAATCCTGCCCTTAACAGACCACCCCAGAACCCCGAAACTCTCCGTCGCCATCAAGAATGTATGGGTCTTGTTTCACGCCGGGTCGTTCATTGTTCAGGTTCCTTCTCATCCAGGCGGCCGAACACCATTCACCTGATGATACATCGCTTCCTTCGGGCCCATTGTTTTATTTCGCCATTGTGTCAGACCCCTCGGCTGTCGCATCTATTGTAGACCTTATCCTTTTCTCAGAATATCCTCGGCCTCGCTTCATTCGCGTATATCATCTCAAAAATCTCTTAACCCCTGGGTGGCCCCCCACGTTGTTCGAAGTTTTTCTTTATTAGCCGAATTATCCGTAGTTATTCAATTATCGGCTCTATTTCTCCCTCCGCTGCGGTAAAACAGGTACCTATAGTTTAGTATGCTCGCACACACACCTTATTTAAAAACATTTTGAGGGCTGCGAAAATTTTGCGACTGTCTTCCGAAAGGTTAAATTATTATCTTATACATATATAAAAATGAATCGCCGTGCGTTAGTTTTGCAAGATCTCGGAAATGACTCGACCGATTTGAATTATTTTTTTTTGTTTTGTTTGCCTTGATTCAGGGGTGGTTTACAAAAAAAATATTTAGGAAAAACTCAAAGAAACAACTGAAAATCGAAAAAATCGAAATTGGTCATTTTGGGAAATGGCCACTTTCAATAGATGGCGTTCGCGTCGATCCTATTGTTTGACAGCTGCGCCATCCATAACTGTTATTTATTCCGTGCGATTGTGTAAAATTTCAAAAAGTCGAAAAGTCGAAAAAGTCAAAAGAGTCGGTAAAGTCGAAAAATGCAAAAAAGTCGGAAAAGTCGAAAAAGCATTTATATTTCATCATGTAAATTAAATACATTGAATTTATTTTAATTACAAACGACTTTCATTTAATCACCAAACGAAAATCAAACCGTACATGATTCGGCCATATTATAGATTTCAATAAATTGGATTTGGAAGGTTGATTAGGATCAATAAACGCTTATGAAGAGTTACAATCAAATCAATTTTAGGTGGTACGAAGTTCACCGGGTCATCTAGTTATTTATATTTTAATGTATATATATATGATTAGAGGAGTCTACGTAATTCATCCAATTGCTATATAGCTGGCTGAGATAATCGACGGTGACATACATCAAGACAGACAAACAGATGGTATCGAACCCTAATAAAATGTACGAAGTTATAATTCGAAGTAATAGAATAGTAATATTGGGTCATTACATATGAAGTTGTTGTTCGTTCTGGAATAAAGGGACAAAAACTTTGTATGAAAAATATGTATTTAGTTAATAGAAATATTGACCCCTATTATCTATGCAGATTTGTCATGAGAAGAATAATCAATTTTTGGAACTATGAGTGCCATCTACAAGCTGTGTTTAATATCATCAAACTAATACGCTATATAATAGATTATATTATAACTAATACGCTATATAATACGATTATATCATAGATAATCACACATCGGCCCCTCGGACGGTCCGATCTGTTTCGGACCGTCCGAGGGGCGGACGCGTCACGTGTTGCAAATTCGGGTATTTTTTACGTAGACAGTGTGGGGGCTACAATGGTGCAGGTCGTAAAGTTAAACGGAGAGGATGCGGGTGACCTGAACAAAATGGTGAGTCAGCTATTTGCTCAAGGCGTGAAACAGATGGAAGTCATAGCAGAGCTCAACGCTAAAGTGGACGCGTTGACACAACATGTGTTGACCATGACTTCGTCAACCCTCCCACCGGGTACCTCTGGCGCATCATTGCTGCGTCTCGGCAGAGCGCCCGCCTTGGCGTCCCCTGTTCCCCGCACCACCGACCGCACCCGCCGTTACCGGACACTCCCCCGTCGTTAAGCAAACGCGGCCATAGTCGCCGTCATACAAACCGATGACCGGCCCCGTACCTGCCATTGAGCGTAGGGACGGTCGCTTGACGATAAAAGATTTATTTAAAAGTCGATATCATTATTATATTTTGTTTGGTTTATTAGGCATATGTTATAACATTATTTAATTACTAATAGGTTCAAGCACTATAGAAAAGTAGGCAGGTAGACATGCTGTCGGCAAACAAACCACATCAATTCGTCAATCAAAATAAATTTAAAATGTGGATATAAATATTATGCATACAGTATAAATCATAAATATAAAGCATAAATACAGTATACAGTGTACTACGTGTATACTGGAGCCTGTTTTGAGTATTTTACAACGCTTTTGGCAACGGTATTCAAAGAGTACACACATAATTTTGATGCTATAAAATAGTTAATATGGAATTTTGACACGAAATAACCACTGAGTAGTGCAGTTTACAATATTTTATATTTTACAGTATTACAATACGGGTTAAAAAATTAAAGGGATTTAAATTCCAATTAAAGAAATCAAAGCGAATACGTCATGGGTCGTAAAGGCTCGGATATGGTCGCCAGATGTCCCGCTACTCGGCCTACGCAGACATCCGAATGCTCGAAAACGTTGCCAGCCTTTACCTGCCCGTAATGCTAATCGTTCGCGTTCGTCGGGACGTACCCTCTGCCCACATTCCTCGCACCCTCATCCCGCATTGACCTGTAGCTCGAGAGTAAAGCTACTGGTTGGTATACTGTGGTTCAGCGGAAGGCGGCGCGGGTTGAGGTACAAGACGCGTATCTATGAGATAGGTAGAGTGCATATGAGGGGGGCGTCTTGCACTATATAATATCTAAAGGTACCGTCTAAACAGACACCACCCTACTTAAATTGAAAAATCGATTCGAAACTTAACGCGAAGCGAAGCCGCGGACAACAGGTAGTATAATTATATTTCAAAAAAACTTACGGATTATTATCTACGGCATAACAGCTGACTGCCACAATCAGTGAAAACGAAACTAAAATCGCCTTCATTTTAGGGAACAGCCTCACAAACAAAAGTTCTTCAAAACCAATAAAATCCGTATATTTATACGATTATGCTCAATCGTGATATAAGTGTTATTAAATGATTAGATTAGGCGAATAATGTATTATCAACCAGGGTCATTACGTTTTTATTACGATGGTAACTGATTATTGTTTTTACACGACTGCCCAACAAAAAGGAGTAATTAATGTGTTCAGGGTTTATCTATTAATATTTTCCGTTTCTTTATTCCACCATAACTTCTAAACGCTTGACCGATTTAGAAGTGTGTGATATTGCTAGAATCGTAATGCCATCTCGAGTTGCATGGGGAACATTAACTGTCAAAATATTACTGTCAAATAAGTAAGTAGTTGTCTAAATGTCCAAATGTACAAATGTCAATAAATTAACATAAATATATCGTGTTTAGTATCAATTGAAAGGTTTGATTGAGTACATTACGAAAACATACATGTATCTTTATGGGCAAATACATAAACCACAAATGTTTCATAAAAACCGAAATATAAATAATTATAAATACAATAGTTCTCTTTCTGTAACGGCATTCGTTTTTTTTTCTTTTTAATATATTTAATTGTTTATCGTGTGATACTATAATTAGAAGTGAATTCCTAGTTATAGAGAAGTCATGAAATTAGTAACGCGTGCAAGCACCTCGAAATACCTAGCAGGATCAGCGTTCAGCGGAAGGCGGCGTGAATGTTGAGGAACAAGATGCGTACGTCTAAGAGATAGGTAGCGTGCATCTAATGGGGGGGGGGGGGCGTCTTGTACTATATATCCAAAGGTATTCTGTAAAAAGGGACATAAACGCCACCCTACTTAAATTAACAAATCGTTTCGAAAATTTACGCAAAGCGAAGCCGCAGGCAACAGCTAGTGTTTAATAAAGTTGCTTCATAATACTGTGTTTCATTTTGAAATATTTAATTTCATTTATTTAGTACCAATTCTGAGGTGTTTCAACTCTCCTAGATAACTGTTTCAACTCACCTTGGTACTATGGGAGTTGAAAGAAAACGACTTGGGGAGCTGAAATATTTCTTTCACAGATTCTATAATGCTTGTTGCGGGAAGAAAGATGATGATGAATATCACAAATAGTTTCGACACGCCGAAAATATCAAAGCACAAAATTCCCAAAACCAAACATTTTATTTATGGCAGTAAGTGCACTAGGCAAACAGAATATCCCTCCATCGGATTAGTGTTACTAAAGGGGAAAGCAAATAGATATGTTAGAAATACGTGGAAATTTGACAAGAAATACATTAGAATTTCGAAATAACAGGCAAACGTACAGCAGCCATCGAACGAGAACAATGGATTTGACAAAATAAACGCAGTCGCATCCATTAACGGCAGGCCAAAAATCTCGTCGCGGACAAAACCCTTTAAAAAGGTTAAAGCCGACCGACGCAGATCGCTAATGCTTTCGGTCCGATAAAAGTAAACAAACCCGCGCGATAACAGATACACGTGTGACTCATGCCCGAAAATCGCCAACCTAAATATCGAATCACTAATGCTAAGAAAACTACCAATGTATATATGTCAAAAATTGAAAAATAAATTAAGTTAATTTCTAGTCTAGTTCCGAACGAAATCGGCCCAGAACTTGTAAAGTTACGATATTATTTACTGTAAATAAGAAGCAAGTTTCTTTTTGATTGCGAGATATGAGGTGATATGTAAACATTGTTTCAACTCTCCTAGGTCTCCCCTAGTTCACTTTTTGTAACGGCAGTATTTTTTAATTATTTAAATTATTCTTATAAATTTCTCTTCTTATTGTGAGAGCTTACACCAAACGAGGGTCAATTCTGTCAAGCAAAGTGATGATTCGGAAGGAAGAATTATCGTTACATTATTTATTAGTAAGACGGCACAAGACTGAAACAATAAACATACAAAAAATAGCTAAAATCAATATACTAACTCAAATTAAACAAAAAGAAAAACAACGTTATGAAGAAAGGTTGTGAAAGAAACTTTATTTTTAACCGACTTTAATAAAAGGAGGAGGTTATCAATTAGGTTGTATCTTTTTTTAAGCTATTGCATAGCTTTTATCGCAGGCCTAGGCCAGCGCGGCGACCGAATGAAGAAATTTCTTAACGAAAATTATTTATTTTAAACTGATAATTACGTCTAAACGAGTACCGCTTACGATTCGAAAAAAATATATGTTAAACAAGAACATTTTACTAATATTCTTAGCTTTGAATATTTTAGATTTTGTTTATATTACATAGTGTAATTAATTTGTGAAATTAGGTCTAACCGAACACAAAAACGACTACTACGCAAATACTATCTGGCGTATTATTATGAAACCTGCACCATTTTAAAGATAATTTAATTATCTATCTTTTTATCTACGATTTTTTTCGAATAATCCGTTTTTTTTGCTTTATCGAATAAAAAAATCGTGTGCGGCGTTCTATCGGAAGACGTTTAAATTATTCCGAATCATTTGCGGCTGCGAAAGCAATAATTTCAACGTTTTCCGATAGAGCACAGTTATCTGATATCAGAAAAAATAAAATAAATAAAATAAATAAATAATTATAATTGCATAAGTTGTTAAAAATGCTATGTAATAGCTTTACCGCGGCAGTCCCCGAGTGCAACACGTATTTTTTTTATGTTTGTTACATTGCCATTTATGAACCGATTTGGAAAATTCTTTTTTTATTCAAAAGAATATACTTACAGATTGGTCCCATTTTTATCAAAATCCTGTTCTGATGATGGGATCCATGAGGAAATGAAGGAACTACTCAATTATAATCAAACGAAATTGAAAATTTACATGTTGGTTTAATTCCGCTGATCATTTATTTTTATGGTAAGTATGACCTGGGACGAAGGGACTCCTCAACGGTCAACAGCACAGAACCCAAATTTTATATACTCACTCAGTTATGATAGCCCGTTCTAAGTTTTATCATGACATGGCTGCTGCACCCAGGGTTGGCTTCCGACGAGGAAACTCCTCAACGGTCAACAGCACAGCCACAAAATTTTGTATATGTATTCAATAACGACAGCCCGTTCTAAGTTTCACCATGGACTGCGGCACCCAGGGTTGACTTCCAACGAGGGAACTCCTCAACGGACAACAGCAAATAAATGAAATTTTGTAAACGCATTCAATTATGATAGCCAAGTATCACCATAACATGGCTGCTGTACTTATTTAAAAAAATGCAGTCGGTTTTTCTTTTTGTTATTTTTTTTTTATATATGATTTTAAATCTAATTTTGTAAAAATGGATTTTCTGAACTGTTTCATAATCTAAGATCAAATGGTTACAAAATTGATTTAGAAAAATAAGCTAGAGAGGGCTTCTGGTCAGGCTAATTAAGGAGAAGAAAAGCAAAATGAACAAAAAGCAAAAGAAGCGATAGACACATCATCGATTACACTAGCCAATAGTGAAAATGCAGCAAGAACAAAGTCAGTGTTCTATACTAAATCGACCATGCTCAACAGGAAAAAGTGCAGAAGCCATGTTATGGTGAAACTTAGATTGGGCTATCATAATTAAATGCGTATACGAAATTCCAGACGGCAGCTAGAAGCTTTTGAGATGTGGTGCTAACGTCGAATGCTCCGTATAAGGTGGACCCATAAAGTTAGCAATGAAAAAGTGTTTCAGCGTGCTGGTACGATCCGAAAATTGTTGGACACCGTCAAAAAGCGCAAGATGGAATATCTAGGGCACGTGCTGCGGCATGACAGGTATCAGCTGCTCCAACTGATATTGTTGGGCAAAATTGAGTGTAAACGGCGCCGCGGAAGCAGGAAAAGGTCCTGGCTGTGCAATGTCAGAGAGTGAACCGAGATCACCAGTACGGAATAGATCTTCCGGATGGCGTAAGACCGACAAAGTATTCAGAGCTAACGGCCAAGAAGACGAAATTCCGTGTCTATGCTGTTGACAGTTTAGGAGTCTCTTGGAAGTCTATTAGAAGCTAGTCCTGTCTTAATGAAACTTAGGACGGGCTGTCGTAATTGAATGAACATACAAAATTTCGTGTCGGTGCCGTTGACCGTTGAGGAGTTTCCTCGTCAGGAGTCAACCCTGGGTGCATCAGCCATGTCATGGTAAAATTTAGAACTGGCTATCTTAACTAAAGCGTATACAAAATTTCCCGTCTGTGCTGTTGACCGTTGAGGACTCCCCTCGTCGAAAGCCAATCCTGGGTGTAGAATCAGGTCATGCTTATCATTAAAAATGGATTGCCCTCGGAACTAAACCAACATATAAATTTTCAACGTCATATTTGAGGAGTTCCTTCAATTTCTCATAGATCCCATCATCAGAACAGGATTTTGATAAAAATGGGACTAATCTGGAAGTATATCCTTTCTAATAGAAAAAGAATTTTCCAAATCGGTTCATAAATGACGAAGTTCTGAGGTAACCAACATTTAAAAAAATACAACCGTAACTTCCTGCTTTCTTGAATATGTTAGATTGTCGGATAGGCAGTGAGGCCTCAACGATCTAATCACTATTTGTACGACGGTGGCTCGGCGAAAATGAAACAGTAACTGTTGATTCGGATTTATTGTGTATGCGCCGAAGGCTGGCGTGCGAATGCATAAAGTCGCGGTGGCGACGGCTGTTATATTGAAAGCAGCGCCAATGCTTATGGCAGTGGCGCACTAAGTATTAACATTTAGATTAATTAACAGTGCTTAAACAATTTAAGACGGGGTACGTAACACTGCTCCCCCCTAGAGATTTGCTTAGAATATTAAAGTTAATCTCGATACATTGCTTGTGGTAGTTACCACGTATTTAAATTTGTGCTACATGCTATGTTAGTATACATTGAAAAACGCATGTTGTTAGTATGTAAACAATTGTGAAATGATGTAAAAATATTGAACAATTTTGTAAATAAATTGTTGAATTGCGTACAAAATTAAAACACATATATTTTTTATAATTAGAGGCTGTAAAAGACCTTGTAGAAAAAAAAACATTTGTTAAGTCATTTTCACAGAATGCAGCCTTGAGCGCGCATTTATTTTCACTAGCACTGCACTAAACCATGGCGTGTTGACCTGGAGTGGCTGCTGCGGTGCTGGAGCTGGTTGTCCCTGGTGGCGGCAGAAGGTGAGGGCGGGCGATTTCCATTCGGACCCACTTCCGGATACCTTGCCGACATCGTTGATGGCAAAGGGCGACGAAAATGATGGCTATCAAGATGACTGCGATGATTATGAGTGTGTCTGATAGTCGGTTCGTGTTTTCCATTTTAGTTCCAGCGATAATGACTTCGTCTTTGCTTTGTTGAGATCCCATTTCGCCTTGTAGTTGCAAGAAATTGGAATAATGATACTTGTGTAGGAGAAAAGGATCTTTGGCGGCTGGTTCCAAGTTGGTTAGCCCTGGAGCGAAATAGGATTGGTGTTAGGATGGTAAGGTAAAAAGGCGGTTACTACTCGCTCGATCTCAGTGAAGACTGATTTCCTTTGTCTCTTGGTGTGACGATATAAAATGGTATTTTGAAAAAGTCACGTAGCACTGATGTCATCCGTCTAAGAATCGGACTTTCTTGACGATCCGCCCGCTGCGCGTGCGATAATGCTCTTTTGCCTTATCGCATTTTTCGCGCGTGGGAACGGAATTTTGCTGGGTGGTCTGACGATTCGTTTGAGTCATTATTTTGTCGCTTGAAACTTCTTGTGTTGTTTCATTTTGCATTTTCAGATCGCTGCCCTGTGAGATGAAATACGCGGGTTTGACGCGATCAGCCGACATTACTTTTGGTTTTCCTTTTATGGATAATTCGAACGTTTTATTGTTTCGTTTTATCACTCGAAAAGGTCCAGAATATGGTTGTTGTAATGGCTTCCTGACCCAACTGTGCCGACGACCTCAAAAAAATTTCCTAGCTCTCACTTACTCGAACTTGTTACTCTTTTTACCTGACACCTCTTATCCCCATTTTATTTTTAACTTACCCCTAATATTATATATCATATATGTTATATATCTATTTGTTATAATACACTCTACCTGCGTCATAATGCATTATTTTAGCAATCCTGAAGCTTCTTGTCCTGACATCAATATAATTTTCCTTGTCACGAACGTAACCGTATCACACTATTTATTAATTTTCATCCAATTATTCACTGCCACATTTACAATGTCTATTCAGTCATCGTTAGATTACTCGCGTCTTTTCCTTTTTCTTTATTTTAATGATAACTCTAATCCATCACCGTAGAGTCACTTAACATTTTCTATCAAAATGTTCGCAGTTTGCGAAATAAAACGTCCATTTTTTATCAAAATGTGTTGTCAAACGATTACGACATTCTAGCTATTACCGAAACGTGGCTCACCTCTGGTATACTCGATGGAGAAATAGTCGATCCTCGCTATGAACTTTTCAGGCACGACAGAGACCCTGCTGCCACTGACAGGAAGCGCGGCGGAGGAACCTTATTAGCTATTCGACGAGAGTTTTGTCCTCGTCTGCGCCTTGACTGGGCTGCGTTATGTAGAGCAGACTGCGTTTGGGTCACAATTCCGGCGGCAGCTTTGGGCTCCTCTCATGACCACCACGTCTGCTGCGTTTACCTTCCGGGAAATCCGCTAGCCGAACACCAAGATCATTTACTCAGCCTTCTCGACACAGTTGTATCATTACGCGAACAACTTCCTCATGACGGTTTCTCGTTGTTTGGTGATTTTAATCTGCCAAAAATCTTTTGGTCTGGTCCTCCAGGATTACCCCTTAGTCCCGCATCGGAAGGCGGAGGGACTCTCGATCCTTTAAGCACCTCTTTTTGCGAAGGTATCGCATTTTCGGGCCTCGATCAGTTCAATCATGTGTCCAACTCTCTTCATCGCTTTTTAGACTTAGTACTTGGCACCGACGACTTGCGAGTATCCCGCTGCAATAACCCAATAATTCCGGAGGACGTTTATCACCCATCACTGGATATAGAACTGTGTAATATATCTGTGCGCCTATTGAAAGAGCTACCCAGAATCATCAAACTCTACGCCAAAGCTGACTATTTCTCTATAAATCACTACCTCTCTTCCACTGACTGGGAACTTCTCTTTGCTAATCGCTCTATAGACGAGACCGTAAATAAATTTTACTCAATTATAAATAAATCTATCGAGGATTTCGTACCTACGCGAACAACAGCCAATCCGCGCTTCCCAACATGGTTCTCGCCAGCCCTAATAAAAGTAATCAAAGAAAAGAACCGATTTCACAAGAAGTGGAAGAAGAACTGTAATCCCCGTGACTATGACACTTTTGCATTACTCCGTCGTAGGCAAAAAATGATGCAAAAACAATGCTTCCGCCAATTTGTCAATCGGAGCTCGGTTAATATTCGCCGTAATCCTAAGCACTTTTGGACGTACATAAAAAATATACGCAAAGGCGGTAAAATACCACAATCTATGGTCTGTGGAGATGTTTGCTTTAACGATGGCTCCAGCATTAGCGAAGGATTCTCTGCATATTTCGGATCAGTTTTCAGCTCTGCTGACCAATCCACGCCGTACCCGGCACTTCCGGACGTTCACCCGTACAACCCAACAAACTGTTCTATCGGTTCGATCGAATTCTCTACAGAGGTTATTTACAAGTATTTATCTAACTTGGATATCAATAAGGGCGCAGGTTGCGATGGAATTCCACCTATGTTTTTTAACAACTGCGCCGCTTCTCTATCTCCGCCTCTGACAATTATCTTTACGCGATCGCTACAAGAGGGAATATTCCCTGACGTGTGGAAACAGGCACTAATTATCCCGATACATAAAAATGGTCCCAGAAACAGTATCGAAAATTATCGCCCAATTTCAATTCTTCCAGTTCTGAGTAAGGTCTTCGAGAAGATTGTGTACGACCAACTTTATCCTGCAATTAAAAACTCGCTTTCTGAGTATCAACACGGTTTTTTAAAGAAGCGCTCTGTCATAACTAATCTTAGTCTATTTACCGATTTTATATCGGAAAACATGGATAAACGCCTACAGACGGACGCCGTGTACACTGACTTTTCGAAGGCCTTTGACAGGGTTAATCACCCCATACTAATTACCAAATTACTACAGTTCGGAATTCACGGGGATCTGTTGAGATGGTTTGCGTCTTATGTGGCCAATCGACATCAAGCTGTCACTGTTGGTGGTTATAGGTCCGAGTATGTTAGAGTACCTTCTGGAGTACCGCAAGGTTCGCATCTCGGGCCATTATTGTTTAATATTTATATTAATGACATCGCCTCTTGCTTTCACACATCTAAATTTATCGTTTATGCCGATGATCTAAAAATTTATTCCACCATTAAAGGTACGAAAGATTGCATAAACATGCAACGCGATCTAGACCGACTCTTGGTATACTGCCACAAAAACAAGCTCTGCCTCAATCCCTTAAAGTGCAATACCATCAGTTTTACCAGAAATACTCGGCCAATTGTATATAACTATCTTATCGATGGCGAAAACATTCCAAAAACATCTTTAATACGCGACCTCGGACTTTATTTAGATACGAAGCTTACATACAACGACCACATAGATTACATAGTTCTTAAGGCCAAGAAAATGTTAGGATTTTTGTTTAGAGTATGCAGACCGTTCAGTGACACCCTCGCCTTAAAAACACTGTATTACGCATATGTCAGAAGTGTCTTAGACTTCGGATCCACTATATGGTCACCGATGTATGCTGCATCTGTCAACAAGGTTGAGTGCGTCCAAAAGCGTTTCTTGCGATACCTAAATTGGCGCGAGCACTCGAACTTCGAGACATATGAGGAAAGAGCGGATTACTTTAAGGTTGCACTGCTCTATAATAGACGGACCATAACCGACATGTCTTTCCTATATGACATCCTTCATGGTTTAATAGACTGTCCAGCTTTAACTGAGCGAATTTCCTTGAGAGTGCCCCCCAGAAGTATCCGAGTTTCTCGTTTGTTTCATGTGCCCAGGTGCAATTCAAGCCACTTCAGCAACTCTACTATGATACGGTTACTCACCTCTTTTAATAACAGGTTTAATGACCTTGACATTTTTTCTCTGGACAGGAAGCCTTTTCTTCACGCAGTCGAAGAAAAGCTCAGGAACGATAATTAATTTAAATTTACTTATTACTTTATTATATACAATATATTTATGTGTGTATGTATGTCTATATGTATATATATGTATGTATATATATATATATATATATATATATATATATATATATATATATATATATATATATATATATATATATATATATATATATATATATATATATATGTATATATATGTATATATATATATATATATATATATATATATATATATATATGTCAATAGTATACGTATGTATGTGTTATAATAATCCCTCCCTTCCATTTCCATTCCCCTATTGTAATTACACATTTATATTTAGAAATGCTTCTTTTTCCTTTTTTCTTAAAAAGAAGGTTATAAAATTATTATCTTTTAAATAGGTACTTTATATTTTTTGCTAATTTAAAATGTATTAATGGCTATATTGATGTTAATTTATAAAATGTTTTTTTTTTATATAAAGAATATGCTGTATACATTTAGTTAATAAAATAAAATAAAATAAAATATCATCTCGCAGGAAAACGTGAGTGCAATCCTTGAGATCTGGATGCACGAAAACGTTGTCTCGGGTGCATTCTCTCGTTGGTTTAGCTGATAGGTCTGATAGGTGTTGTTGAAGTCTTTCGACGAACGTAGAGTCCAACTGCTTGTGTTTGGTTGGCTGAATGAACTCTCCAGGTAAACGTAATTGTTTGCCGAATGTTAATTCTGCTGAGGAGGTTCCTGTGTCCTGTCGAATGGCTGCACGCATACCTAGTAAGACTGTTGGTATTTCGTCGAACCAGTTTGTTGTGTTTTGCCTAGCCATAAGTGCGGCTTTCATTGTGCGATGAGCGCGTTCTATCTTTCCATTTGCTATCGGGTGAAAGCTTGTTGTTCGTAATTTCTTAATACCAAGGACGTTTGTTAAATTTCGAAATAGATTGCTTTCGAAATTTGTACCTTGGTCTGTAGTTATTTTTTCGGGGCATCCGTATCGCGTGATCCAATTATTGTACAGAGCTTTTGCTGTTGTTTCTGCGGTTTGGTCGGGAAGCGGAATCGCCTCGAACCAGTGTGTCGCTCTATCGATAATCGTTAGTAGGAAGCGACAGCCTTGAGAAACTTGTAACGGCCCAACAAAATCGATATGTATGTGATTGAAACGATCAGCTGAATCGAATTTTTCAAGCTGCGGTTTGTTGTGTCGAAATGTTTTCGACTTCTGACAAGGGATGCATGCTTGGGTCCACTCCTTAATTTGCGTGTGCATACGAGGCCAGATGAATCGTTGCGTGATTAATTTCCGGGTGCCACGTATGCCTGGATGCGCGATATTATGGATGATATTGAATGCTGTGCGACGGAATTTCTCAGTGAGAAATGGTCGGATTTGGTCTTTTCCTGTATCACAGATGATAGGTTTGCTGATTCCTGGGAGTGTAATTTTCTTCACTTGCGAGTTGTAGCGGAGGAAATTATTTGCTTCGTCGTTATTCTGCTGTGAGAGTGCTAATTCTTCGTAGTTAATCTCGGTGGGGCAATCGATTGCTTCTATGCGAGATAACCAGTCTGCGACGGTATTTTGATCTCCTGGAATGTGTTCGATTTTGTTGCAAAATTGCTGGATATAGTCTAGTTGACGAACCCTACGAGGAATCTCGTTTTTTGCAGACGCGTTCTTGGTGAATGCGTAGATAATCGGTCTGTGATCTGTATGGATAGTGACGTCTTGACCTTCAATGAGTCGACGGAAATGCTTGATTCCTAGGTAAATCGCTAGAAGTTCACGATCGTAAGTCGAGTAATTCCGTTGAGTTACGTTCAGATTTTTGGAGAAAAAACCTAAGGGTTGAATAATTCCATTTATCTTTTGTTGTAAGGCCGCTCCAATACCGGTATCTGATGCGTCTGTAGCTAGAATTAGCTGTGCTTCAGGTGCTGGGTAAGCGAGTGTGAAGGCATTCTTCATTGCATCCTTACATCCTTGAAATGCTTGAGAAGAGATGTCGTTCCATATGATACGAGTTTTGTCATTTTTCTTTGCTCCAATTAAATACTTATTTAATTCTGCTTGATGTTTAGCAGCGTGTGGAGTGCTTTCTCTGTAGAAATTTATCATGCCGAGGAATCGGCGCAACTGCTGAACGGTATCGGGTCTCTGAAAATCAGATATGACCTGCTGTCGGTCTGCGATTGGCGTAATTCCTTTTTCGTTCACATGATACCCTAAATATTCTACTTCTTTTCTATTAAACTGGCATTTTTGAATGTTGATCGTGATGCCATTTTCGTCCAAACGATGTAAAACCATTTTAACGTGTTTAATGTGCTCTTGCTCGTTTGCTGACGCGATGAGGATGTCGTCGATATAGCAAAATACGAATTCTAGGCCCTGTAGAACTGCAGTCATGAACCTGGAGAATGTCTGAGCAGAGTTGCGTAGGCCGAATGAACATTTGAGGTACTCAAATAGGCCGAAAGGCGTAATTATTGCAGTTTTTGGAATGTCATCATCATTAATCGGAATTTGGTTAAATGCCCGAACCAAGTCGATTTTTGTAAAAACTGTTTTTCCGTGTAAAATATAAGTGAAATCCTGAAGTCTGCTAATTGGAAATCGATCAGCGACAGTGACGGAATTCAAACGACGGTAATCACCGCACAAGCGAAGGTCGCCATTTTTCTTTTTTACACAATGCAGAGGACTCGCCCACGGGCTTGAGGACGGTCTGCAGATATTTAAGTCGATGAGCTCTTGAATCTCTTTTTTGACTAGTGCATATCTGTCTGGAGGAAGAGGTCGTGCTCTGGCGTAAACAGGAGGTCCAGTTGTCTCAATGAAATGCTTGACGTTGTGCTTAACCTCACTGTTTGGCAGTATGTTCGGTCGTGTGATGTTTGGAAACGATTCTAGGATTTTTGCAAAAGGGTCTTCTCCATTAATTAATTTAATGGACGGAGAGCTTGAATTGTCGAGTGATGCGATTGCTGAGACGTTCGTGAGATTGTCTATCAGTCGATGGTGCCCTAAATCTACTAGAATGTTGTATCGCGCTAGGAAGTCGGCTCCTATAATAGCTATCTTAACGTCGGCGATTATAAATTTCCACATGTAAATACGTCGAAGGCCTAGATTCAATCGAAGGGTGCGTTCTCCGAAGGTGCGAATCTCCGTGCCGTTAGCTGCGTATAGCTTAATCGACGTTGGATGTGCTGGATGTTTTCCACGGGGGATGACCGATACGCCAGCTCCAGTATCTATTAAATATTTAATGCCACTAGTTTTGTCAGTTATGTTGAGGCGGTATGATTGAGAACCAGTGACAGCGTTTGCCTCAGTTTGCTGCACTGATTCTAGTTTTCCTTCTTGCCAAAGGTGCAAGGCTCTTGGCATTTTCGTGCGTCGTTGCCAAAACGTTTGTGGAAGAAACAAATGCCCTTATTTGTTTTTGGTTTATCCTCTGCGTTTTGATGGTTTTACCGAGAGTGCGATCGGGAGCGCGAACGGGAGTGATTTCCTTTTTGGGAATATCTCGGTCTGCCTCGTTCGTACGACTTCATCGACGTGGTTAGTTCGTCGATTTTTTTTGTTAGCTCTGCGATGGTGTGTTCCATTGAGCGTTGTTTGGAAGAGGAGCGGTTGTTATGCGATGATGAAGCGGCAACTTCATGAATCTCGTCCGTTCCAGTGGTGTTCTCCAAAATTGTGTCGGCCAATTTGGCCAGTTCCGGAAGATTGCTCTGGTCCGAAACTGCGAGAATGGAACGCACATGCTTGGGTAGGTGGCCAGCCCACATGATCCGTAAGGCTTCATCATTGACCTTGGCTCCGGCCAAGTCTTTCATTCGTCTAAGAAGCTGCGATGGTTTTTGGTCACCTAGTTGCATATCGCTCAGTAGTTTCTGAAATGAGCGAAGCTCAGAATCTTCGTAAACGCTAATGAGTCGATTTTTAATGGTTTCATATTTATCGTCAGTGGGAGGATTTGTAATTATGTCGCTGACCTGGCGGAGATCATCGAGTTGAAGTTTCGCAATGATGAGCTGATATTTAACTTCGTCAGTCGCCTTTTGTGGAGCAATAACAGCTTCGAATTGCGCGAAGAACAGTTTGGGTTCAGAACGCCAGATATCCGGAAGTCTGTTTGCATACGACATAGCTGATAGTCGAGGATCCTCTACTGTATTTGGTTTAGGAGTCGCCATTTCAAATAGTAGTTACTCAATAAAAATGTAGAAACTTATGCAGAATGCCAAAAGAAATTAAAAATAAATAATAAAATCTTAGCTTTTTGAAGTCTTGCACGGCTATATGCACGGCTTGTGTGTGCCTGTTGACGTAGAGTGAACGTTGACGTTGGGTCACGACGCGCGGTGTGTGGCAGGCAGAGTCGTGTCGGCGAGCGGATTGATTTCTCGGAAATTCGCCAAATGAGATAAGCTCGACGGTCCAACGCTGATAAGGGTACGTGCGCGGAACGAGAAATCACTGGCTTTATTAAAAGTACAACACTGACTCTATTGCTGATGCATTCACACCTACTGTTTCGAAACCACCGCCGATTTTTGAGAAATAATCCACCAATGTTAGATTGAAGGTGCGTAAATTCAAATGTCGGGTCACCAATGTTAGATTGAAGGTGCGTAAATTCAAATGTCGGGTCACCAATGTTAGATTGAAGGTGCGTAAATTCAAATGTCGGGTCACCAATGTTAGATTGTCGGATAGGCAGTGAGGCCTCAACGATCTAATCACTATTTGTACGACGGTGGCTCGGCGAAAATGAAACAGTAACTGTTGATTCGGATTTATTGTGTATGCGCCGAAGGCTGGCGTGCGAATGCATAAAGTCGCGGTGGCGACGGCTGTTATATTGAAAGCAGCGCCAATGCTTATGGCAGTGGCGCACTAAGTATTAACATTTAGATTAATTAACAGTGCTTAAACAATTTAAGAAGGGGTACGTAACAAATACATAAAAAAAATATCTAGGATTTCTAAAGTCAAGACATTTTAATGATTCGAATGATTATTGGCTCGCTAGAGCTAAAGAGAAACAACAGTAAAACAACAAAGAATATAGAAAAAACAAATAATGGATAATGTGTCTATCACTTCTTTTTCTTTTTGTCCTTCTTCTTGTCCTTCTTGTTTTTCTTCTCCTTCTTGGGCGCGAAAGGCCCAATCTCCAGCCTGACCAGAAGCCCCCTCCACCACGATTGCACTATCTGCGTAGAGCGATTCATTCTCTTCTCATATTCCATCGTTCTATTCTGTTCGGCCAGTAGATCGTCCCAAGTCCCAATTTCCTTCTCGTACTTTTCAATCGTCCCTTCCAGTTCCTCGCACTCTTTTATGAGCTCCTCGTTATCGTTTTTGAACGTTCTTATTTGTCGATCGAGATCGTCCGAGTCTTTGTCGAAACGAATAATCCAGTCCTCGATGTCCTTTTCCAAGTTATTGATTTCGTCTTGAATAAACTGCTCGATATTTGATGTAATTATCATTTCCTGTAGATAAAAAACAAAACCTACTATAAAGCATTTCATTTGTGATTTAGCAGATTCACGATCTAGAACTCCTCGAGGAAAAAAGTCATGATAGATGGCAAAATAAATTGCTATTAGTTTTACCGCACAATGCTATCAGCGCCACCTGTATGTTACCGGCGCAGAAGGGTTGCCTAAACGTAATGTACGTTTGGTGGGGGAGCTAAGGGGCCCAGGCTTACTGAGTTGGCCACGAAGACCCATTATGTTCAGGGCTGGTCACACTCAAGGGTCAACACCCATCCGGCGGCCTCCACGCATGAAGTGGGAGTCTAGGTAGGACTCTGGTCTTAGGATTAGTTTCCCCTAGGAATCAACCTTCTGGCGCTCCTCGACGGTCTGCGCACCGTGCGGCATAAGCTAATCGATTGCGCACTGGAAGCAGTACTGTTTCCTATAGAGCGGGGGCATGGTTGCGGACCTTACGGCGACTGCTCTTGAAACGACCATCGGCTACCCGATCCTGGGTGAACAGCCGGGCAAAGGATGCTGTGGTCCGCGATATATTCGGTATACACCACTTCAGCGCTTCGTAAGGGAGATGACCACGCAAGTGACCTCGAACTCGTAACCAATCGAGAGACTGGAGTAATCTGGTCGCAATCGGAAGTAAGGGCGTGAGTGTAAGCCCGCTGGGTAACATTCCTGGCTATCTCGCGGTTAAGGCGTTGGCCTCTTACAGGCATGTGGCGGAGCTTGACGGTGGACTGTTTTGTCCAAGTCTTCGGCGCTCACTCCAGGGAGATAGAATTGTTAAGGTGACGGGTTCGCCTGAGATGACGGGTTCGCCCGTTGTAGTTGACAACTCTAGTTGTACGTTTGGTGGTGAACGGTTTCGTGCAGCCACAAGATCCATTTTGTTCTCGGATCGGCTCAACTAACGATTCAGCTCCTATTCAGAAACCTCCTCGAGTGGAAGGCTAACCCGGGTAAGACTTCCGTGTCTCTGGTAGACCGATTTCTCCCGGCGGGATTGCGTCCCGGCGCCACTGGACGGTTTGCGCACCGGTCTGGAGACTATGGAAATACACTGTTTCCTAAGCAGCGGGGGTGGATGTCCACCTGTTGTCAAGCCACTCTTGAAATGAACTTGGGCCACTCGATCCCGTGTGGCACTTCGGACAAAAAACGCCCGGGTCCGCGATACATTCAAACTGAATTACCGCTGTAATACAACAGGTAGAGATCGCGTAAGCGACTTCGGACCCGTAACCAGTCGGGAGGACGGAGGTATCCTGAAGGTTACCTCTAGACGGAGATTACCTGCCAAAACTGGTAGTTAGGGGGTGAGGTTGCCCGCTGGTTACCTTTCCCGGTGCCTCGCCGTAAGGCGTTGGTCACTAACGGGTTGCTGGTGAACCAGACAGTAGATTGTCTTGTCCCCAAGTCTTCTACGCTCATCCCACGGCTTTTGAGTGTCGCGGTAGACGTTATAAAAAAAAGCAAACTTTATTTTAATTATTTTGTCATTTTTTTATACACGTCTACCCACTACGAAGTTTACAATAATAAATGACAAAGTATTCTATTTCGATTTAACATTACACATTCTTTATCTATCTGTGTTTACTCTCTAGAAAGTTCTATGATATCTGCTTCACACGTCTCGTCTCTTCTTATCGGCTCCCGAGGTCAGTGAGGTCAATTGACAGTCCTTATGCTTTATTGCTTTCTTGATAACTGCTTCCGTGTTCTTTCTGTTTTGGTGATATGTATGTTGAGTGCTGATAAGTCTTGGAGTAATCGTAGCTGATGTCATACTAATGGGTATCCGTTACGGGCTGAAATAACGATCTATATCGTTATACCAGCCTGGGGTGACGGGTTCGCCCATTGTAGTCGACGAGATACTTGGACAATACGATCTACTTTGTTCTCAGATCGGCCCAACTCACGATTCAACTCCTATTCAGAAGCCTTCTCGTGTGGAAGGCTACCCCGGGCACAGTATAACAGCATCTTCCCGCAATGCCCTGTATCTCGAGAATAAATGTACTGTTTGGTATACTGTGCCCGGGGTAAGACTCTCGCGCCTGAGGCCTCACGGCTGGTGGATCGGTTTCTCCTGGTGGGATTGTCCGGCGCTACTGGACGGTTTGCGCACCGATCGGCGACGCCAATCAGTTGTGCACTCTGACTAATTGCTGAAGAAGTCTGGAGACTATGAAAATATACTGTCTTCTAAGCAGTGAAGGTGGATGTTGAACTGTCGTCAACCACTCTTGAATGACCATAAGGCTTTTATATTCTGAATTCAGAGCCGGGCAAAAGATGCCTTTGGTCCGACTTCATTTTTTAAAATAAAGATAGCAGCCATGTCACGCTGAAACTTAGAACGGGCTATCATAATTGAATGCGTATACAAAATTTCGTGTCTGTGCTGTTGACCGTTGAGGAGTTCCCTAGTTGGAAGCCAATCCTGGGTGCCGCAATCCTGTATTTGTAAAACTTAGAACGGGCTGTCGTAATTAAATGCATGTACATTTTTTTCTGTGCTGTTAACCATTGAGGAGTGTTGGGAGCCAACCCTGAGTAAAGAATCAGGTCAGGCTTACCATAAAAAATACATTGCAATCGGAACTGAACCAACATGTAAATTTTCAACTTTATATGATATTATTTGAAGAATTCCCTCAATTCCTCATGGATCCGAATCCTTAGAACGGAATTTTAAAAAATGGGACCAATCTGGAAGTATATCCTTTCAAATAAAAAAAGAATTTTCCAAATCGGTTCATAAATAACAAGGTTCTGAGTTATAACAAACATAAAAAAATGCAACTGAATTAATAACTTCCTCCTTCTTTTAGAGTCGGTTAAAACTTAAAAACGAGGCGAGCTACGTCACGAGTACAAGGGCTTGCATATGACCGTTACATGTCTACTACTCCGCCAACACAGATGTTCAAACATTTTGAGAAATTCGCCGAAGTTCGCACGAGCGTAACGCTAACGAAAGGCGTTCGTCAAGACGTAGCCCTCTGCTCACTTCCCTCGAACCCTATCCCCGCGATCCCCTATCGCTTGAGAGTGCGTCTACTGTTCTCTCAGTATACTGTGCTGTAACTAAGTAGCTACCTAATTTTCGATTACGTCCTGTATTGTATGCCGGTACATTATATTAGAATGTCTGATTTTATATGTTATTGAAACATATTTTTAAAAACGACAATAATTAGCTTTAGGCGATCATTATCACAAGGTTTTGTTGTACGTTCTGAATTTATACTGATACTGCTTGAATACATACATATATGTCCAAGGAAGACAAAGGATACAGCCATTTAGACGTATCAACTACAACGGGCGAACCCGTCACCTCAAGAAGTTTTAACGATTATGTTCGTTCTGTCTCCCTTGAGGTGAGCGCAGAAGACTTGGGACGAAAACAATCCGACGTCTAGCTACGCCACATGCCCGACAAATTCCAACGCCTTACGGCGAGGCACCGGAAAAGGTAACAGCGTGCAGCCTCGCCCCCTGACTACCAGTTTGGAAGGACATCTCCGTCTGGAATTGACCTTCAGGATACCTCTTACCTTCTTACTGGTTACTGGATCGAGGTCGCTTGCGCGGTCCTCTCCCTTATGAAGAGTGATTTAGTGTCAACCGAATCTATCGCGGACCACGGCATCATTTGCCCGGCTTATTCACCCGGGATCGGTAGCCGAATGGTCGTTTCAGGAGTAGGTGCCATAAGGTTACCTAACAACCACCCCCGCTCTATAGTAAACATTACTGTTCCCAGACTCCTCCGGCTGTTAGTCGGAATGCACACCGCTCAGACCGCAAACCGTTCAGAAGCGCCCGAAGGTTGACTCCTAACAGTCGGGGGAGTCTGGAAGCAGTACTGTTTCCTGTAGAGCGGGGGTGGTTGCGGACCTTACGGCGTCTGCTCTTGACCATCGGCTACCCGATCCTGGGTGAAACAGTCGGGCAAAGGACGCCGTGGTCCGCGATAGATTCGGTTTACACCGTTTCACCGCTTCGTAAGGGAGAGGACCGCGCAAGCGACCTCGAACTCGTAACCAGTCGAGAGACCGGAGTAATCTGGTCGCAATTCGAAGTAAGGGTGTCGGTGTAAGCCCACTGGGTAACATACCTGGTTATCTCGCGGATAAGGCGTTGGTCTCTTACGGGTATGTGGCGGAGCTTAACGGTGGACTATTTTGGCCAAGTCTTCTGTGTTCACTTCACGGAAGATAGAACGACTAGGTAATCTTTAAAACTTCCCGAGGTGACGGGTTCGCCCGTTTTAGTTGAAAAGTCTATTTGTGCATGTGTGGAGTAATTCTGACGCCACGCGTTCTATTGTTAAGCAGTCTGACCATTTGTTTCTAGTTCTGATGAATTTTCAGCTTTTCCAAAACACTTTGGGGTGTACTAATTTAAATTAGAATAGAATAGAATAGAATAACTTTATTGTGCTATAAAAACATAACTTAATGAATATTACGCTGGTTTTATAAAAAAGACAATTTATGCACAAATGGCGGACTTATCGCTATAGCGATATCTTACAGTCAACCATTTGATAAAATAATTCCTAAATTTCACCGTACAATACACAATAAAGTTAAATTTAAAATAAACCTATACAGATACATGTCAGTAACTTTATGCTAAGGTTGCCCAGGGAAGGATAAAGGAGAGGACAAGGTGAGGTATTTGGTTAGTGGCTGTGTAAAAATAGATGTTTCTTCAACAATTTTTTGAAAGTGTGCAGCGAAGGTGCATGCCTGGAATACCACTAGAATCGGAATAAAACGAATATTTCATCGCACACCTGAAGCCTCAGGTAGATCGCGCGCCACCCGCGCGAGCACGCCGGGTTCGTTGGACAATTCCCTATAATAACCCCTTAGCATAATTAGGGATATAAAAAAAACCCATTAGTCAAGGTTCGGTAGCGGCATTTACAGAGAACGACCCCCCAAAAAGGGAATCGTTCTCCTCCCATCCATTCCTACCTACCTAATAATTAACCGCAGGTCAGAATCCCCATTTTCCTCCTGAACGGCCATTACAGCGAGTTATGCAAATCCTCCAATATAAATGAAATACTCTAGGATACTCATTTGTAATCATATAATATCCGAATAAATATCATGTAAGTAGCGCAGTACATCTTATCAATCATAAATAAAAGAACTCGGGATTCAAGGGCGGGGCCCATGGTAAATTCTGATTAAGAACAGAGGGATAAAATTCCCCTCATCATCTGAGAGAGATAGGTACTCCTCCGACGTGAGTCGGGCGGTAAAATCCGCCCTGCGAGATTGCTGCTTCCGCTGGGATTCTCCTGCATTTCGGTAAGATAGGTAACAGATTATATATTAAATTAATTTAGAAACAGTCCACGGTAAACTCAAGGTCGTCCTTTCCCACGGGAAAGCCCTCATTTCTGCGCGCGAGGCGAATCAGGGTATGACCCACGCCCAGCGCTGAGTCTAGCACGGTGCGCCCTGGCCCGCGTCTGCACTCCCCTCTGCGTCCTCAGGATAGACAGCGTCCTGGTTCTGCCTTCTGATAACGTCCCGAATAGCCACTTCCTGAAGCCGGGATGGCGCCCACTTATTTATAGTATCAAAATTACCACTGTCATCTTTTTCTCGACGTTCCAGACACATTGTTTTTTCAGACTTTTCAATATTACTTGTTTAGGAATACGAAAGGTTAAACGGGCAACGTTACAATAGAGTGAGGGAGCTGATTCCATAAACGAGCAGAATGGACTGTAAAAGAGTGCGTGTAAACAGAAGAATGATGTATCGGAATGGCGAGTGTGTTATCCCGGCTTGATCGAAGTGGAAGACCGTGGCCTCCCAAAGGGTGGAAATTCTCCATTAGATAGGAGGGTGAAGTGGGGTTATTGAGTATGTTGTAGAGTAGCGACAACGTATGAAAATTTCTTCGATCGCGAATAGGAAGCCAAGGAAATTACAACTTTGCTAGTACTCCAGCGCCAGGTGTCCCGGAACCTGGTCTGCTGACTCTACCCCGGCATTCTATGGTGAAAATATTGTCTGATCTGAAAGTATCAGCTTTTATACAACTCTTGCACTTTTTATGTCGCTGCCTATTATTCTAACCAGGGGCGGATCTATACAAGGGCTTTTTGGGCTGCAGCCCAGGATATAAAGGGCCCCAGCCTCCATTGAAAATAATGGACAATACTGTGAATTAAAAAACAAATTCTCAAATTTTCAAAAATCCTATCATAAGTTTGGCAACCCTGAGATCAAATTCTCACATCTATTCCGAGGGACTCCCCGCTGCTTGTTTTCAGTGTATTTACTCGCAAACATAGTCATTCGCAGCGAACAAGCTTCATGTATCAATTTCTCGGTGGATGGGGCGGACCGCTAGCGACAAATTCTTTTGCAATACCTTTTTTTAAAGCTATTGCATAGCTTTTATCTCGGGCCTAGAGGCCAGCGCGGCGACCGAATGAAGAAATTTCTTAACGAAAATTAATGATTTTAAACTGATAATTACGTCTAAACGAGTACTGCTTACTATTCGAAAAAAATAAGAACATCTTCATAATATTCTTAGATTTGAATATTTTAGATTTTGTTTATATTACATAGTGTAATTAATTTGTGAAATTAGGTCTAACCGAACACAAAAACGACTACTACGCAAATACTAGGTATCTGGCGTATTATTATGAAACCTTCACCATTTTAAAGATAATTTAATTATCTATCTTTTTATCTACGATTTTTTTCGAATAATCCGTTTTTTTTGCTTTATCGAATAAAAAATTCGTGTGCGGCGCTCTATCGGAAGACGCTTAAATTATTCCGAATCATTTGCTACCGCAGCCGCAAACGATTCGGAATAATTTCAACGTTTTCCGATAGAGCGCAGTTATCTGATATCAGAAAAAAATTAAATAAATAAATAATTGTAATTGCATAGGTAAGTTATTAAAAATGCTATTCAATAGCTTTACCGCGGCAGTCCCCGAGTGCCACACGTATTTTTTTTTAAATCTTTATTTATAGAAATAACATCTATGTATAGCAGTTGAATTCCTACCGAGGCTAGTGCCTTGTCAATAGGTAACTAGTAATGAATGTTTGTTTAAATTTTACTTATATTAACTAGCTTTACAAATAATATTACTACTTGCTTAATTAAGCTACTAATGGAGATATTATTACAATTCGTATTAATGTTGTTGTTGTCTATTTTAGTGAAAAGTTAAATGTTTGTGTGTGTCAGTTGTGTTTGTGGGTCTGTCATATTTAAACAAATAAAATATTGTATTGTCCTCTTTTTTTATATATTCTGCCCCCGATAGTAAAAAGGGCGCATCTAACATTTTTTCCGAAATAGAGTTATATATATATATATTGCCGTGATCAGCAAAAAAAGACACATCTGCTCATATTTTTTATATTTTTCTAGCTCGACTGTACACGAAGTTACAGTAACGTCAAAGTACGCAAGTACATGTATTTTTCTACGAATACTAAGCTAACAGGACGCATTGAATGTAAACTAGAATGAAAAGGCTTATTTGCATATAATATGTGTTCTTTTCTTTTGGAAAATTTCCATCAGTTCAGAAATTGAAAA
Source organism: Micropterix aruncella (assembly GCA_944548615.1). Lineage (NCBI taxonomy): Eukaryota > Metazoa > Arthropoda > Insecta > Lepidoptera > Micropterigidae > Micropterix > Micropterix aruncella. Next base: position 25,972,512 of record OX155968.1, read on the forward strand.
GACGCATTGTCTTCTGTACTAAGTAGGTAAGACGTTAGTGATCACTTGCGTCTTTGCAATCTATTAATTCACTAAGTAGTTTAGGCGCATGTGGCAAATGGGCCTTTTATATTTAGTAATTTATTTATTTATTTTATTTATTTATTTATTTATTTATTTAAGAATGAATTACTATAAAACATTGATTAGCTTACAAAAATAACAGGAACCGAATGGTAAAACCTTAACCTTTTGCTTATTTGTTTCTGTCACCCAACTGGGACTAGCCCGTTCTAGGGTGGACAGGACTCCAATATTACAATCAAGTTTGCTTGATTGCTTGGTTGCCTACAAATGTACAAGTTTTAGTAAAAAGCAAATAACACTAAATTGCCCTAAAATGTGGTCTTCAGAATAAAATAAAAAATAATAATAATAAAAAAATATTAAAAATATATAATAAATAAAATAATTCCTTTAGATGTTTGGACGCTTAATTAAGAATAGGAATATTGCAAGTATAACCAATACTACATTAAAAAGGCGCAAGTAGCCAATTGCGACCTTTCAACTTAAGGAAAAATCTAGTGAGAACTCATGAACACTAAAAATAAAATCAGTTCATTGACTATGCTTAGTTGAAAAGACGTAAATGGCTATTTACGACTTTTCAACCTAATATCAAGTATTTTCCTAATTTTTTTTTACTAAGATGAAAAGGAAAATTGTTAATAATTCAATAAATAATTAGGATATAGAAAAATTATAAATCACACATTATAGTTGAAACGCAAACCCAATTTACTGCATTAACAGAATGTGTCTATAGTTTTTCGTTATGAGACAGCAAGCATTTAAATATTTTAAAACATTTTTTATCTTGGTTTAGACTTTATGCCACATGCGCCCTTCTTATTATCGGGGGCAGTATTGTGTACCTAGTGACCTAGACATCATTATCGAAAACAGTTTTTTGGCAAAATGGCAATAACTTGATTAATTAGGCAGGCCCCCAAGTAATATTAGCCCAGGGCCCCACAAACGCACGGCCCGTCGCTGATTCTAACTATGTTCAAATCATTCCTACGAGGTCCACCCCGTATGTTAATATATTATGCTGATAAAGAAACATCAGCCGCCTTTTTAGTTGCTACGTCTTCTCTATATTGCGATAAGATGCCGAGCTGAACACCAGGCGCTATCTGATAAAACTTGAAGTTGATTCGACTTGATCAACTTACCTGATTTACTTTTCTTTTCAATTGCTCCTTTCTTTGGATGCGTCGCTGTTCTTCCAGAGTATTTTTATACGTGGTTTGGAATTTCTTCGCTTGATTCCATTTTTGGAGATAGCGCGAAATAGCATTTTGGATTTCTTTTTCCTCATATTCCGCATCGCCCGACATCTTTAGTTTAGTGTCATTATGTCACATTTTTTTAAATTTCGATATTTTGAATTTAACATTTTTTTCTTCGAGATGTAGACTGAAATATCCATTTAGAGCCTCCCTGAGACGATTAAGAAAGACTATTTCTTGAATTGAAGACTGTCTGTGTGTGTGTGTATGCGTCCAAACGCTTTAGTGTGATAACTCACCTGCGCGGCAGAGCCGCACGCGATTGTTTCGCGCGTTTTTTATGCGCGGTAGGTCGCGTGCTGCAGAGCCGCGCGCGATCGTTTAAGCGCGTTTTTGATACGCGACAAGACGCGGTCGAAACCACAGTCGAAAACAGTCAGTCTCAAAATCGAGGTCGAAGAGATTGTAGCCTTGTTGTTTTATTATGTTCGCCGTCGCAAAAAAGGGAAATGTAACTAGGTACATCCCTTATTTTTACAACGCCCTATAAAAAGTGCTCTCCATGTGCTGTAAAAGGACTGGCGCAAGCACGATGAGAAGTTTTTCGACTATTGCAGGATGAGCGTCAAATATTTTGATGAATCAATTGCGCTTATTGGAGGACAAATAAAAGGACAAGACTGTATACGACCGGCCCGGACAAGACACTATGCAACCCGGTGGCATAGGTCGCCTGATCTTACATTGTAAGGTCCCGTGTTTGATTCCCGGCTGGGTCACCATTTTCCGTTGGGATCAAATTAACGGAATTGCATACGAATTGCAACAAGGCACACACCTACAGACATGTTACACGCACACATACATACAACACGTCATAGTAGGGTTGGTTGTAAGAGATTGTCATATGACAATAAACCCGCCCATTGTGACATTTTCACAATAAAGAGTATAAACAAACAAGATACAAAGTTTCGAGACATTATACGACCTGAAGAGAAACTCATGGTTACACTAAGGTAAGTGTTTATTTATTTTACGTAGGTACATGGGAACTTGAAAAAATTAAAAAAAGTACATTGTTTTTTTAGAAATATCATTTTTATTCAAAAGTTTGAATATATGTTGAGTAGCGTCCGTAGCCCCGTTGACACCGGTTCTCCTCGTTGTTACCGAAGTTAAGCAGCAGCGGGCGGTCAATACTGGGATGGGTGACCGCCTGAGTGTTTGACTGCGTGATGCTACAAATGCCCACCTAGAAGATGGTGCCAATAGGCAACAAGGCGGGTTCCACAAAAAGGCATTCAGAATTTTGAGAAAAGTTACTTTCAGGCGACTGTGCGTTAAAATTCGAAGTTCCAGGTGGAGGACCGGCGGTGTAGTAATCTTGACGTGATGAGGCACCTGTACGACCGAAATTACACAGAGGATCAAAGTCAAGCCCTTGTCTAGAAGAAACATTTGGATTAGAATATTTTTCTATCAATTTAATATGTCAACTTTTGCAGAGGCCTTGAAATTACTTGGTTTTTCTTAAAATCCTCCAGCAACGACATGAGGAACAATTTGTCTGAATCATTGTCCTTTTCACGTTGTTTCCTAGCGCTAATGCTGGATTTTAATTAATTAATTTATTTATTTATTTAAGAATAATTAATATAAAACATTGATTAGATTACAACAATAACAGGAACCGAATGGCAAAACCTTAAGAGTATTTGTTTCTGTCGCCCAACTAGGACTAGCCCGTCTTAGGGTGGACAGGACTCTAATATTACAATCAAGTTTGCTTGATTGCTTACAAATGTACAAGTTTTAGTAAAAAGCTAATTACACTAAATTGCCCTAAAATATGGTCTTTAGAATAAAATAAAATAAAATAAAATATGTGTGGCACTCGGGGACTGCCGCGGTAAAGCTATTGCATAGCATTTTTTAACAACTTATGCAATTAGAATTATTTATTTATTTTATTTTTTCTGATATCAGATAACTGCGCTCTATCGGAAAACGTTAAAATTATTCCGAATCATTTGCGGCTGCGGAAGCAAATGATTCGTAATAATTTAAACATCTTCCGATAGAGCGCCGCGCAAGAATTTTTTATTCGATAAAGCAAAAAAACCGGATATTATTCGAAAAAAATCGTAGATAAAAAGATAGATAATTAAATTATCTATCTTTTTATCTACGATCTATCTATATATATAGAGCGGGGGTGGTTGCGTACCTTATGGCGACTGCTCTTGAATTGACTATTGGCCATCCAAACCCGTGTAAGAGGCGGGCAAAGGACGCCTTGGTCCGCGATAGATTCGGTGCACTCCGTTTCACCGCTTCATAAGGGAGAGGACCGCGCAAGCGACCTCGAACTCGGGACCAATCGAGAGACCGGAGAAATCTGGTCACAATTGGAAGTGAGGGCGCGAGTATCTCGAGCCCGCCGGGTTTATTCCTGGCTAACTCGCGGTAAGGCGTTGGACTCTCACGGGTTGTGACGTAGCTGGACGTAGGATTGTACTGTCCAAAGTCCTCTACGTTCACTGCAGGGCGACAGAACGACTAATCGTTAAAACGTCCTGTGGTGACGGGCTCGCCCGTTGTAGTCGACACCGCAAGATGTATATTCGACATTTTTTCACTTACACAGATTGCCGGTAATGATGAAGTACCTATCTATTTTTGACAATGTTTTTTTGCCGCCTATCACAATTGCTTGCGATTTATTTGGATTCGATGTGCGTATTCCAAAGTAATTTACTGTCAATTCTTCAACCAATAAAATATATATTTTCTGTGATGTCCATTCCAAATAGTCGTATCGTCCATCGCCCATCGGTCGGTTTATGTTAAAATAAAAAATGTAATTGTGCCGGCAAATCGTCGGGACTTCTTTAAGTCTCGGGATGGGTCGGTTAAGTACACACACCGCGGCAGTTCTGCGATGGTTGTCGCAGACTAGTTGGTGGAATGCCTCAATATTGTGGTCGAGGGTCCACAGGCTGCCGTCGCGATCGGCCAGATCAACGACGGGAAGAAACGAAATTTTAGTTCGTTCGTTTCGACGGCGATCCGTACAGTCACCGTACAGTTTCCGTGTGGTTCGAAACTGTGGCAGTTGGGTGTGAACCGGGCGTAAATCCGGTCACAGTTGTTCCCAGTTTTGATGTGGATTTTGCTCGCTGAAGTTCTTTGCCCAATAAATCTAACTTATTGGCTTTGTTGTGGCAGTCGTAGGTATATGTGATGCAGTTTTAATAGAAAAACGCTCACCTTGGTCTCTCGATGAAGGGTCTTGTCGTCGCTGCAGGTCGGAGATCAACTTGAATCGGGCCGGTTATTATGCGGGATCGGTCAAGGTTTGTTCGTCGGGCGGCAGGACTCCAGATGGCTTTTCGGAGATGTTTTTGTGATATTTGCTAATAAAACTAGCGTTTTGAGGCGCAATTTCGATTTTATTTACTAACGGTTTTTAAATAAAGCCGAACTTAAGGTTATTTTACACAAGACTAATAACCGGGTGACATAAAGAATGTTTACAATTGTATGACGCGCACAAAGTTGATATTAGTCACTCTCGGTGATGTTGACCGTACGGGCTGTTGTTAACCACTGACTCGTCCCCCTCCCGGGACCTCGGCTACCTAGCCAGCGGGTCGAGGTGGGGCTCATAGCCGTTTAATGAGGAGTGGGGATATAATTCAACGGCTCGTATTGCTACGATTGGCCGGCTTAATGAGCTTAGTCATTAAGAGGCTTGGCCGTGTTTTCGATATTGACCGATAGTGGTCGCTTATATTTCTAATTTATATTTCTATTTCTAAAACATATTTATAATTCTTAAAATTATACATTCTGAAGCTTAATTATTAATCAAAACATACATTAATGAGATTGATAGTAATAATGGTATTCTACGGTATATTATAAGAGCCTATTTTAATGTACATATCTTCTTTTATATTTTAATCCTACTTTACTAACGCTTCCACTTAGAAATAAGCGAATAATCTTAAAGGTTTTTTAATATAAGTAAACAATATATATACAAAGATAGTTTTGCAGGTCCAGTGATCCGTTATGCAAATCTGAAGCACATGAACAGTAGTAAGCAGGCGTGGATGTCGCAACACGTTTGTTTTGGAATTTACCGTAAACTATCGTTATAAGACTTGCTAATGAGCACAGCTTGCGTTTCCGTATTAGAAAGCAAAAATTTTATGAAATGCACTTAGGAACTGTTTCCTTAATTAGGTTTTCAGTGTCCCGAGTCGTTAAGCCTAAAGGTGTGATTTCATTAATGGATTTTGGTTACAACACAATTTTGTTCTGAAAGATATTATTCTAGATATATTATTTTTATTCAAGAAAGACATTTTGACCTTTTTAGAAGTGTCGTTTCTTTTTTATTTATTTTTTTTATTCTTAACGCGACAGTAATGAATTTAAATGTTTTTTATTGACTTCCAGACTTAAAAGCTACAACCATAATTTTCTTTGGCAAAATTCATTGACAACATATGCGTTAAAATAAAAGTAAACCCTTGAAAAACTAAACAATAATAAAATCAAATCTTTATTTATAATATTTCCTAACTATTTGAATACACACAATCAGCATTTTTTTAATAAATACATGGCGCAATTTTAGGAAGTTTATAAATATTCTTTGCAGATAGGTTCACATTTTTTTTAATGTGCGATATTTTCTGAAATTGTGATGGCGGAACGTACGATATTTACTTAATCTATGATTGTATGAAATTCTATTTTTTTTTACCTACGATTTTTTCTAAAACGTACGATATTTTCCGCCCTTTTGCCCGGGCTTACCCTATCTTACCGTACTCATTTCGCGCTTCCGGCCGACTTGTGCCGACTTACCCTAGTCATTCCGCACCTCCTCCGGACTTCACCGACTTATCTACTCATTTCGAACACCTGACTTAAGGCCGGGACGCGTATTTCCGTTTGCGTGATCAATAGAAGACAGTACTGCCTCGAAACGCACACGGGTTTGATATGTTAACTCCCTTTTTAAAGTCATGCTCAATTGAAGCTACGAGTCATCCAATCGCGCACGGGTTTGCAACCGAAATTTTCTTCCAAAAGCGTGTTGAATTCAAGACGATAAAGCATTTGTTCTCCAATCGCGAACGACGCATGAAGTTCGCGAGCAAACTTCACCACTCGTGTCTCGTATTTGAGATTAGTCTATCATTTTGAGGTTGTGTTTATTATTTAATTCGAACGATTTGTAGGAGCCTGTCGCTCCACATACCCACAACAAAAAAGTAATTTCACAGAATAGAAACCGCAGACTCGCTCAAACTTACACGAGCCAGCTGCAGTTAATTTCCAACTAAATTTGGCAAATTATGCCCAGGCAAGCGATGACTCATGTCATTTCTTCTGATCGATACACATGTTACGCCCCACCCATAGCTATTTACGTCACGGCTTAACGGTATAAAACGTGGTACATTTCAATCGATCGATATCATTCCCTTGGTGGACGAGTACACGGTTACAATCATTCCCTTGGCGGGCAAGTACGCGACTACATATCATTCCCTTGGTGGACAAGTATCGTGCTACACCTCTGCATCATTCCCTTGGAGGACAAGTACGCGGCTACATCATTCCCTTGGCAGACAGTTGCCACGCTCTACCTATCATTTCCTTGATGGACAAGTACACGGCTACACATCGTCCCTTCAGTGGACAGTTATCGCGACTACGCTTCATTAACAAGCAGAACCTGCATTATCCGCGATACCGATCATCCAGCCTCGCTCCTCGACTACACACATCCGACACACTACCACGGCTTCACCTCGCGCCCACACTACGACACAACAGCGAAATAACAACAAGGCGTTAAGAACTGGCGACTTCAACTTTCAACCTTCTGATTAAATACTTCTACTTCGACATCTACGACTTTCATTCACGGAGAAAACTTCATGATGAGAACCACCCTTCGCTCACAATCAATTGGAGTCTAGTGAAGGGTGGCCACTCTCACAGATTAAATGGAACGGTTAATGGAACGATTAAAAATTATAATATTAATTAATATGGAACAATTAGAAAACATACTGATTGGTATTGTGGACAATTTTGAAGTCGTAAAATTTTATGGAGACGATGATAATTTACCATCCTTTTTCTCTTGTGAAGGCATTTATTGCATCAAATATTGATGATAATGAGCCTCATGCCAAATAAACATTGATTTTATAAAATTACGTTATTAACCCTTCCTATTTGAGTTAACCATTTTTGGTTAGACGCTTACAAATGCTAAAATTGTATCTAACCAATATTGGTTAGGGCGCTCCGCGCTGCGTAAAATGCCAGCTTTTTAAATATTTATTCATTATTATCCTAATTGTTTGACGAGATAAGGTTATAATATTATAAATTTCAAATTTCAATGCGATCATTTTACAGTTATTCTTTTTACGATCCGTATAGTAGTTTAAAAGTTATGGTCGTTTTTCTCAAGGCCATCGACTTCACGCGCAAAACTGTCCCGGGCAGAAGTGACGACTAAATTTTTACCCCGCGATAGGAGGGGTTAATGACGTAAGAACGTCGATTGCCTTACATTACCATACTATTACATCTTTAGCTGTATAATTTGTTGTTCTAATAAAAATAAAAAAACTTTGTTTAAGTTTTCTTGCCTATTCATCAAACACCTTAAATAAAATGTCTTTCAACAAACATGGATTCCGTGCATATCAAGACAAGTACTGCCTCCTATTAAACACGGAAATAAATAAGCCTATCAGGGTGCAAACCCTTTGCAAAACCGTGCGCGATTAGAGGACTCGTGCCATTAATTGAGCACGACTTTGTAAAGGGAGTTAACATATCAAATCCGTGCGCGTTTCGAGGCGTACTTGCCCCGAATTACCCTACTTATTCGTCATCTGACTTGCTCGGATTATATCCTATTCATTCCGCATTTCTGTTTGGACTGGCCTTGTCTTACCATACTCACTCCGCGACCGACTCGCCTTGATCCTACACCTAAAAATGTATATGGCAACTTGCATTTCTATTGTAGGTTCGGAACCCTAAACTCTTCCCATTGACAAATAAAATCTATGGGCAAAAGAATGTTTGAAATCAGAAAACGCGTTTTTAGGACACCGTCACAGTAAATATATGAGCTAAAGCAGTATGGAAACTACGTACAAACGATCGAAACGAACGCACTCACACAGACGCACGCTTCAACAATAATCTAAGCACTTGACGCAGTACTGTCAGTCGTGAGTGCCACAAAAGGTAAGAATGATTGATTGTTAAGTTGCTTACCTATACTACTATATACAATTCTTGAGGGCAGTATATGTATGTATGTCTTTCTGTAAGTGTGTTTTGATTTGGCTCAAAAACTGCTGAACCGATTTAGGTAAAACTTCATCGAAGTGTTCCTTACAATCTCAGAATTAAAAAAGGCGTTATTGGGTTCGTTTGATTTGTCTTGATAAAAACTATAACCTTGTGTGATACCCAGGGTCTGATGATGGAGACGGAAGGTGGCCATAGGAACTCCAAAACTACACACGATAAACCTGTCATGTTTGGGAAAAAAACAAAATTTTGGGTCTCTGCTGTTGACCGTTGAGGAGTTCCCTCATTGGGAGCCAACCTAGGGTACATCAGCCATGTAATGTTGAAACTTGGAAGTTACTATCATAATTGAATACGTACACAAAATTGTGTGTCTGTACTGTTGACAAAGGAAGAGTATCCTCATCAGGAGCCGATCCTGGCTGTCATGATCATGTCATGATCATGCCATAAAAATGCATTGTCATAGAAACTGTACCGCAATATAGGATTTTATTAATAATTAAAAATAACATCATTTTCACAAAAAATAAAGATTGACAACCCTAGCGCTCCAATGGAGCGGAGCGTAGGTATTTATTTCAACAAATGGGCTTAGTTTCCATACTGCTTTAGCTCATATATTTACTGTGAGACCGTAGCCACAGACACACGGATTTATACAAACACAACGAAAACTGGCGATCCCTCTGGAGTCATAGGACTTGCTGACGAGAAGATAACTGAAACGAGGAAGAGCTGAGAGCATACATCGCAGACAAGAATCTACCTCTAACTCAAGATCAGTAAAGAGCATGCCAAATCGTCGTGGATCAGGTCTCGATACAACATGTTATTATTTTTTTCTTGGTGCTTCTGGGCGTAGGGATATTTATAAATCAATTTAATTCTGGACAAAATCAGAGATCAAGGAGAGTCACCACCTGTAGCTTCCGCTGTCCGTCCCCTAGTGTATGGCCGTATTTGAATTAGTGGCGCAGCTCATTTATCCATACGATGATCATAGCAACCTGCCTTAATGCTTGATGGTTTTATGACTAGTTTCCAATTGGGTATCACAAAGCTTTGGTAAAATTTGACATAAAATTGATGCTCAATCACTTCGTCATTTCGCAACCAATAACAATCCGATATATGCTCACTACACTTCCTAATCGTACGCATAAAAAAATAAGGTTCGATGTTTATCGAATAGATGCATACCCATAATATCACTGATTGAGTCATAAATTTGTATTCGAGATTTGAATTCTAATTTCTCTGTCTGGCTAATATTCAATGGTTGTCTGTTGAGAATATAACCCAGCAACTGCTCTACCGATTCTAAGAAACTTAACAGTATTACTAAAATTAAGATAGGATAAGTGTCCAGCGTTGTTTTCGATGATCTTCACTACGTCCAACACGAGTAAAGATTTAAGTACCTGCGATTGGTAAGTAGCGGGCTCCGTACATATAGCGATTCGGCCGCGAGAATCAAACACATGTATGCAGTAGATACTGGGATTAGTTAGGCATGTGTACAAGCAGACCATCAGCGGTACTCGCTCTGTTCTTTTACACACGATGATGTTAAGCTTCGCGAGGCTGTACAGGCTTGATGTCACGTCCTCGAAGATTCTGAGCCCGTGCGCGTGCAGTGCTGTCTGGAATTTCCGCAACGTGAGGATTTCCGCGTGCGGGCCGTCGGTCGACGACGTCGTCCTGCGTGTGTCAAACGGGCACTGCTCGATCAATTTAATTTGCTGGTTGCTCGGCATCGCTAACAAGTCAGCCAAACTTGGGTTATATACCAGCTTCCTTAGTTGCGGCAGATGCTCCGAAGTTGCGTCTGGTGCCGTTTTCCGTTTTGCCGTATTCGTCTTCGCTTTCAATTTTTCTGAGGACGTGGAAACGGCCGCTAGTGATACAGTACTCAGAATAACCCGCATTACTTCCGTTTCTGTGTCCACGACGAGAGGAATCGGCGCAGAAGTTTCCGGCTCGTCGATTTCGTCGTCTGAAATGCAGACAAAATCAATTGCTTTCGGAACAGTTACGATGCTCAAACTCGCTGTCTTCGGTAGCGTATGCACTGCCTGAGGATTTATTTGAATGACGCTCGGATGTATCTGCTCGCTCGGTGTAATTATGAGTGAATGCGGCTTGTCAACAGCTCTCGGTATTTCACCTGGAATTATATCTTCGAACGAGATTGATTTTTTAAGTCCGTTCGCTTTAAGCATGTTTGCCGTTGCCCTTCCGGGCAGATCGCAGTTTTTAGACGGGTCCAAGAATCTATTAATTATTGGTTTGTGTTTTTTTTTCATTTCGTGCGCTTTTGCTTTATCGATTGCTTGTGTGCTTTTAAGCGCCTGTGCTTTTTCGGGCGCTTTTGCTTTGTCTTCTGCTTTTGCTTTTACAAATGCTATTTCTTTATCAATCGATTTTGCTTTTTCGACTGCTTGCGCTTTTTCGAGCGCTTTCGCCTTTTCGAGCGGTTGCACTTTTTCGAACGCTTTGGACATTTTTTCTGGTATTGCTTTTTCAAACGTTCTTTCTTCTTCAAGTGATTTTGCTTTTTCGAGCGCTTGCGCTTTTTTGTGCGCTTTAGCTCCTCCTACTGATATTGCTTTTTCAAACGATCTTTCTTCTTCAAGCGGTTTTCCTTCTTCGATCGCTATTGCTTTCGTCACCGCTTCCTTGGTGAGTGTCAGTGATAAATCTTCGAAATCAGACGAGCAATCAGATTCTGGAGTGAATCCGTCGCTTTGGGCGGTGAATAGTTCTTTCGAGCCGACGACAAACTCGACGGCGTGCGATTTTAATGAGTTCTCCCAAACGACCTTGATCTTTGAGCCCTTCTTCTCAAGGAAGTCTAACACGGTCTGGTCGAGTTTCAACAGTTCCGTATTTCTTCTCTGCGTCTCTTGTATGGCGCTCGACAGCGTTCTATTGAGAATATCCATTATTTCATATTCAGATTTGATAGGCGGCTTTGGCTTCACAGGTTTCAGTGCAACTTCTCTTGGTGTGATTTTAGAACATTGCAATCGGGTTTCAGCGAATTCTATGGACGAGGATGATAGTTTCCGAATCCTCGAGTACTTCCTCACCAGTGGTACATCAACTTCGGCATCAGAATCGGATTCAGATAAGTGATAATTGTATCGTCTATTGAGTAGATTTCGCACATTATCCGATTTTTTAATCCGTTCATTATACCCTCCTACGTCGACGTAGTGACTTAATGTGTAAAAATGTTCAAAGGCGTTCTTCACTTTGAAATCTTTTCTTAAGTAGATTGCAGCGTCGAGTACCTTCGCCGATGGTTCCAGTTCGGTTTCATCCGTACGGTTCATCGCGACGCAACAAGGAATGATGTCGTGACGGTCTTGTAGTATAATTAGATTTGAATGGACTGCTAAGTGTAGGTGGATTTGCTCGAGACGGGGGAACGGTCGGGTGCAGAATTTGCAGATGTACGATCGTCGCCATATTTTTGGCGACCTCGACGACGAACAAACGAATGACGTTAGGCGTCCGGCGATCGACCCATTATCGTGAGCTTCGTCGTCGGTGGATTCATCAACGTTAGCCTCAACGTGAGCTTCTTCGCCGGCTTCATGTTTATCAGCGCCAGATTCAACGGGTCGAGCTTTGACGACTGAAGATTCCTTGGAGTCGGTATCTTCGACGTAAGCTTTGTCGCCGTCGGATTCATCAGCTTCCGCGGCGACTGCTTGGTTGTATCTGGAAGATGCTGGCTGTATGAATTCCCTTTCTGCAGACGATACATCACACTCACTATCGAATTCCGCCGACGTGAGCTCGACACTTGTCGTCGTTACGATCGGCAAGGTAGAGGCGGCTCGGGCCGATTCGGAGGTGGAAAGCCCCCTTATGCAGTTTTCGCGGACTTTTGATACCTCGAGCAACGTCACCGGTGGCACAGATTTGAAGTCCAATGTCTGAAAAAATGACGTTTTCTTTATATGTCATTCGTAAATCCAATTGCTATAAATATCTGGATGTAACAGCGGAAAACGGAAAACTGAAAGTTTTGAAATCAATTGAGATACTAGCTAAAGGGATCATGGAGGAAACGCAGAAAAAAATGAATTAATAAATCTTTAAATCAATATAAATAATAATAAATTCAAACAGAGTAGGATTAGACCCTAAGGCCTAATTACATTATTATTTTACCTATTCGGGAGACCGAGCCCATTGCCGATCGGTGTCGCACGGACCCGCGCGACGGTGCGGCGGTAATAAAACGCAGTGTCTTGTTTAAGTTCGTAATCACGACTGAATGAGCGACCAGTGTGTTCGCTCTGTTCACATGTTATTTACGCTGGCAACAATTCCTGTCCGCGATGTCCATATTACATCGTCGCGTATGGCAACATTAATTTGCAAGCTTGGCGCGGTATTTGAATATGTGGTGATGTAAATTGAATTACAACAATGTGACGTAGTCTCTACAGTACAATAGAATTCGCCGACCGGAATCGGGCCCATCATAATATTACCATTACACTCCTGGGGTGTGAGCGGTGGACTCCGTAGTAACGACCGGCTATGGTAAGTTTAGGACAGTAGTCTTGCCTGATGTAAGCGTTAACCTTACCATCCATGCACTATCACTTGAAAGCCATAGAATTTGAAATGCAGAAATTGCAGTGTTTTTTTTTATAGAAAAAAGTGAATTATTATTATAGAAGATCTTTAAAGACATGAAACAGAGACTTGGCTGGCAGGCTACGAGTGCCAACTTTCACCACGTGACGAGGAAAAGTGAAGCCTTTTGGGTGAGTACATTTGCGAGATCATGGTATTTATTCAATTTGTACTCATGATCTTTGGGGATATTTGATATACCTCATTATGTCTGGGCGGAGAGATGTGCACCCGAGACATTCAGATAATCGATACTGCTTAGAGACCGAATCCTCCAGAATCCAATCTGAAACTCTCTCGATTATTAAGAAGGGTTTTGTAGTGGAATATGTTTTGACTGGAAGTAGAGTGTGTTTGTTGACTGGAAGATATTGTAATCTAGCAATAAGTCCGCCATTGTACCTTATTTTTATCGTGCAATAAAGAGATTTTCATTCATTTATTCATTTATGTTTTGCCTTTAGAGCCATCTAGCACGAACTGTATTTCGGGTTGGAGGGTACTGTCAACCCCCCCCCCCCCCGTTGGTAGGAGCCACTGAGGGGATAATTAAGGACTTTGCATGGAGGTAAGTGTACCGTACCTACTTGATCTAAGGTCGCCTTGCATACAGCTAGAATACGTCTACCTTTGCAAAGGGTATCGCTACAAAGGGTAATTAACTATCTGGATAGTTTTAACGAGCGAGGTTACTGGGGTATGGAAGTGTATGGTGCAAGGCATTTAAATAAAAATATTCTCTTACGCCATGCGTATCAACGTTACTTTATTCACATCAAAAAATTACCACAATATAACAATAATAACTATATAACAATATATAAGTTAACCTAATCTAACCCCACGCCATTACGCCATCATACAATATTAACCTAGCCACGACATTGCGTCATCTAATAATATCAACCTAACTTCACGACATTTCGTTATATCTTGAATTAAAGTCTACGAAATATTATTTGACAAAAGTGTCGTTAGCATATTGGTACCTTTTTCACAACGATCGAGACCCTTTTCACGCCTATCGTCGAATGTCTAATGGCTTGATATGGTTAGACTAAATCGCCTTGATCGCTTAATAATATTAATTATTTATACGTATCGATTTTCAAGCAAAAACACTAATAATAACATTTTTTCCGAATCTTTCAATGACAGCTCAATAAGCAATATATTTAACTTAGGAAAAACCTTTATTGTACTAAAAAGTAACAAAATTATTTGACAAAATTTACTTATAAAAAATATTAAAACGATTTACTGGTTATTTCTTCTACAATGATTATTATTACTTTATCAATTTTATAAACTGAAAACAATATTAAACGTTTTTACAATAAGTCGAACATGTGATGAAAGTATTAAGACTAAGAATTAAAAGTAAAAAAGTTCACAAAAAGAACACAGAAGTAAAACAAAACTAAAATGTGAAACAATTTCTCTATATCTGACTTGTCTGAATCGGAGACATCTTCGTCGCTTAGTTGTATAATCACAGGTGGATTAGTGGAAAATGTTCTTTTCCAACAATTACATAAATCTGCCAAAAAATTATAATTTTTTTGGAATTTTGCAAATTCTCTTACCTCCTTTTTAGTAACACCACTAGATACGATTCTTTGCACGGTGATATACTTAACTTTAGTTAATTCACTTGTACGTTTCACTGCATCAATGTCGCTCATTTCTTTTTTCACAACACTATACATTTAAAACAATTTGCTGAGCTTGTTCGTTCAAGTGTTTATGGAACAGTGGCCCATTATCGCAAAAACTAGACCCGAGAGTATTTTTTTCTTCTGCAATATTACCGTGAGTTACCTCCCAAGGGCGAAACATCTTTGAAAATAGAAGAGCAGAATTAAAAGCGTGCAAATAGACGAAAGTGAAAGATTTGACTGAACTGATGATAATAATACGAACGCAATGATCATTAACTTGGTAAGTAAATAAACGATTAGGACTAATAATTAGTAAAACCCGTTAGTAAAACCCGTAGTCTATCTAGACCTAAAACTCAATTGGAAGCACTACCTCGAGCGCAAGAGAACAACCTTCTCTGCCTCTTTGTGGACGTGCAAAAGAGCCATGGGGAAAACCTGGGGGTTCAAACATAGGGTCGCCTTATGGCTCTATAGGGCAGTACTGCTGCCTAGACTAACCTATGCTGCAATAGTCTGGTGGTCCAGGGTGAAAAAGCTCGAGACAATACATGCTCAAAAGCCTTCAAGGTAACTACCTGAGGGCTACAACTGGCGTCATGAAGACCACCCCAACAGCGGGATTAGAGGTGGCACTCTGCTGCCCGCCTCTGGACAAGCTCATCATCCACTCCGCCAGACTTACAGCATACAGACTGAAGTGTTTGGGCGAGTGGAAGCGAGGAGGGCACGATCATCCTGAGCTAAACCTCCTCCACAAAAGCCCATTCACTCTGACCCAGGATCGACTACGGAAAAAAATATCGGTAAAGAAGTCCTATAAAATCCTAATCCCCACCAGGGAAGAATGGAAAAATCCGCAGTGGCTCCAAAGCCACAACGCAGACGCCTGCTGTGGACATGCAAGACGGGGTTTGGATCGTTGCCAACGTGTTGCTGCTGCTTCTTGTGCCAGCGCTGTAATGGCCGCTTGCTGCGCCCGCTATTCGTTGTGGTAAATTAGTGCGTGAATACGCCCTAGTGTCCAGGTTTATTCTTTAAATTTTAGTGCAGAAATACGATATTTTCACATCTTTCATTTTTTAAATGATTTGTTGACATATTGATTTCAAACAGTAGCCTATTAAATTAATATAACCACCGCAGCAGATGGCACTTAAAAATAAAACAAAACGTAACTTGGTTCCACTTTCGAGTTCCCTGCTTAAATCAGGGGGCTAGATGGAGGTTCAACCGGTTTACGGGTAGCAAGAGACATGCCAGATATGAGTGTCCGTCCAGTAATATTCCAGCAACTTATCAGTGACATGGTCATGTTATAGATGGGTAGCTCTTATTGTGGATCATCGACTCCAAATGAAGATTGAATAAAATTCGAAATGATGTAAGAGCCTTGATTAATTGAGCGAATTGCTAATAATGGCGAAAAGTAATTTTGTGTTTATTTTGGAACTGGTGTTGCAATTTAATTCATTCATTCTCAGGCTTTGTACTCATGTCTTCAATGCTAAATATCCACGTAAAAATACTATATCCACTTATACAGCCATCATTCTCTACGGTAATCTGTTAAATGCCCTTAAGTCTTTACGAATTTAGATATTCTAACGAGAATTTCTTAGTTCAGGACGAATTTTGTCAGTACTTAAACGAAATCAATATTTTAGTATGACCAAAAGTCTCACGTTAATAGAAATTGCACGTTATTGTTAACCTATAAATAAAATGTAACGAACACTTCTCACTTTGTTTTAGTGCTGAATGCAATTTGCCGTTCCAGAATCTACACTCGCTTGACACATTTCTCCATTTCCTTACGTTAAAGATACCTGTACTAAATACTATTCGCATACCACGAATATGGATATTTCTTTACTTTTTCAATAAATATCTATTTTTTTTTAACAAACAAACATAGATGCCATGGCCCTAAAACGCGTCTACAGTTCCGCTCGAGCGGCGCATACGCTAAATCACGCGTGTGCCTCTGATGTCACCTAACCAGGCAGCCGTGCTTAGCGTGCACGTGGCCTGGTAGTGGTTAAATATGTATGGCAGCTGGAATTAAACAAATTTTCTTCTTCTTCTATTTTGATTTGATGGCTCCACCCACAGAGGGTGATTTCTGCCAAGTGTGCCATTGAAATAGGAGGAAACTTATTTATGTTAGTGGACGTCACTGAAACAAGTAAAGCATCACTCCGTCGGGAATACAAAATCGAATAATAATTTAAGATATAGTGAAATACATATATACGTTTAACACAAAAACTCTATGGAGGAACATGCAATAATTATTATTAAAGGGACATACTGTTGAGTTTAATAAATTTACAGATGATTTTGTAGACGTTGGTGGAGTTAAGAGATAATAAAAAGTCTATACTAATAGCGAGCTGAATTTTGAGATTTAAGAGGTCCGAAATGAAGTTAGGATAGTTATTAACAATGGGACAATTAAAGAAGAGATGGTCCAGAGTGCAAAACGCATGACCGCAGTCGCACTGAGGAGAAGAGAGGACATGTATTCGGTTGAGGTAGCGGGAGTGCAGCAATGACCGATGCGCATCCTGCAGAGGATGGAGATTTCCTTACGGGTGAAAGGTAGGTGGTGGAACCAGGGTTTGGTCCTTATTTATGTTCGGATTTGAGAGTATCTCTTACCTTTGACCAATGAGGACTCTTGCCACCTCGGAGCCCATTTGTTAGTGAGCTTTTTATCTATAGCAGGGAAGAGGTCCGAGAGTGGTAGGCGGCACTCGGCAGCAACACCAAAAGTTCTGGCAGCGTTCGCAAGCTCGTCCACCCTCTCTTTACCTCTTATCCCCGTGTGACCAGATATCCAGCAGAGAATCACAAGGAAACCAGCCGTCTCCAGACTACAATATCTCTGTCGAATTTCGTTCTCAATGTGGGATGGCTTGTTGTTGAGAGAAGGGAATCCAAGTTTTTGGATAAGACTTAACGAGTCGGTGAAGATTATAGTAAATTTTAAATCAGACGTCTCGATAAGTTGTAGCGCCTTCAATATGGCGTTACTCTCTGCCGTGTAGATTGAGGCTATGCTTGGCAGTCGTATGAGAATGTGGTAATCGCTGTTCATATGGAAGACCGCGGCGCCAACATATCAGCCATCGTCTGCTTTAGAGCCATCTGTGAATATATAATTCCACCCTGGCAAATTCCTATCAATGAGCTCGTTGAAGAGAGGTGGAATATTCGAGGAACAGCAAGCCTTTCCTCTAGTGACAGACAGAAGTTGAGCGGGATCGTGTACCGGTGTATGATGTCGGACTGACGGTTTAGCCACCGATGGCTCTTGCATAGGAGGGGGACTTTGGCTGCTGGAGTGGAGGCGGTGCTCAATAACGATGACAGAATCGTAAGTTTGGGCACCAGAGGATGTGAGATCATTGCCAGGCGCTTAAGGTAAAACCTATCGGCGAGGTTCTGGCACCTCACATCTACTGAGGCCTCTGAAGCCTCGACCTGAAGTGCATTGGTAGGAGAGCTCTTCATAGCTCCAAGAATCAGGCGCAGTCCTTTATATTGTAGGGTATTCAATTTCGACTGACACGCTTTGGAGAGAGGATATGTGACAAAAGTAGCATAATCGATTTGAGACCTTACAAGTGCGTTATAGAGGTGTCTAAGGGTAGAAGGGTGGGATCCCCACCAAACCCCGCACATTGCTTTTATGATATTCAGGTTTTTTTCTCTTTGGGTGGACACTCTATCGATGTAAGGAGCCCAAAGTAGCTTACTATCGATGGTAACACCCAGAAAGGTCGCTTGAGATTTGAGAGGGATAGATATGTTATTGTACCCAATACGCAAGTTAGGAGGAATTCTACGCCTAGAGAAAATCACCGCCTTACTTTTCGATGGGGAAATCTCCAGCCCCGAATCGGTGAGGTATGAATCCAAAGACTCAAGGGCCTTTGATACCCTAACTATTGCCGTCTCGAGCGAGGGCGACGATTGGTACAGTACCACATCATCAGCATATTGCAGAATTCGGCAATACTGCACAACCGTCCTTTCGAGATCATTTGTGTAAACGTTGTATAGCAACGGAGACAAGACGCTACCTTGAGGGAGGCCCTTGAATACTGTGCGGTTGAGCGATATATAGGGCGATTGAATAGTCAACCGCCTTTCTCTGAGAATATTGCAAATAAATCGCACCATATTAGCAGGCACCCCCATCTTGGTGAGCCTGCATTGAAGAATGGGAACTTGGACATTATCGTAAGCAGACTTAATATCCAGGAATACAGCGACCAGATACTCCTTTCTGATCTGCGCCAGGCGGATATCCGTAGTAAGGATGCCTAAATTGTTCAAAGTCCCCCGGCCACCGCGGAACCCGAATTGGGACTTGGACATTTTCCGGGACGACTCGAGGTACCATTCCAGGCGATTCTTCAGTAGATGCTCACAAATTTTACAGAGCGTCGAGGACAGTGCGATAGGCCGATATGATCGTGCAGAAGCTGGGGTCGACGGATCGGTAGAAGCCTTAGAGATAGAAATAATGATCTGGCTCCTCCATGCTGAAGGAGGTCTTCCCATATTAAAAAATACATTGAGCAGTTGCACGAGATAATCGGTGACAGGCTGCGGGGCACTGGATAGAAACGAGTATGGGATTAGATCCTCTCCGGGCGAGCTGTCCTTTAGCTGGCGAAGAGTTGCCTGAAGTTCCTCGGGTATGAACTGACCTTCCAAAGAGAGAGTGTCGAAAAGAGGGCCTCTCATTGGGTCCCGACACTAAGGTGGGCGATCCATCGTTGATTATGCAAAGGCGATGAGCATCCATCATCTCCAAGAGGGCAGAACCACGTCGGTCAGAAAACGCGCAACCCCACACTCCTGAGTGGGCATTAAAATCTCCCAGGATGAAAACTGGACATTTAAATAATGAGAGCAATGAATCCCACCAGCTGTTTCTGACGACTATGCAAGGTGGGATGTATATAGAGATGAACACTATCCCGCTGGCTTTCACCGCCGTAACCTGTGCATTAGGGCCCGGTGAAGGCACGGGAACTACTGTAAATTGAACTGAGTTCTTTATGGCTATGAGACAGCCTCCGTGACCATCTCTTCGATCCGAGCGCACGCAGGAAAAGCCAGGAATATTAAAAACGGCGGATGTACTAAGCCAAGTTTCGCTTAGTGCTGCGATATCCACATTGAGACGGTTGTTACGTACCCCATCTTAAATTGTTTAGTAATAGCACTTTTAATTAATCTAAATGTTAATACCTAGTGCGCCACTGCCATAAGCATTGGCGCTGCTTTCAATATATCAACCGTCGCAACTGCGCGACTGCATGCATTCGCACGCCAGCCTTCGGCGCATACACAATAAATCCGAATCAACAGTTACTGTTTCATTTTCGCCGAGCCACCGTCGTACAAATAGTGATTAGATCGTTGAGGCCTCACTGCCTATCCGACAATCTAACATTGGTGACCCGACATTTGAATTTACGCACCTTCAATCTAACATTGGTGGATTATTTCTCAAAAATCGGCGGTGGTTTCGAAACAGTAGGTGTGAATGCATCAGCAATAGAGTCAGTGTTGTACTTTTAATAAAGCCAGTGATTTCTCGTTCCGCGCACGTACCCTTATCAGCGTTGGACCGTCGAGCTTATCTCATTTGGCGAATTTCCGAGAAATCAATCCGCTCGCCGACACGACTCTGCCTGCCACACACCGCGCGTCGTGACCCAACGTCAACGTTCACTCTACGTCAACAGGCACACACAAGCCGTGCATATAGCCGTGCAAGACTTCAAAAAGCTAAGATTTTATTATTTATTTTTAATTTCTTTTGGCATTCTGCATAAGTTTCTACATTTTTATTGAGTAACTACTATTTGAAATGGCGACTCCTAAACCAAATACAGTAGAGGATCCTCGACTATCAGCTATGTCGTATGCAAACAGACTTCCGGATTTCTGGCGTTCTGAACCCAAACTGTTCTTCGCGCAATTCGAAGCTGTTATTGCTCCACAAAAGGCGACTGACGAAGTTAAATATCAGCTCATCATTGCGAAACTTCAACTCGATGATTTCCGCCAGGTCAGCGACATAATTACAAATCCTCCCACTGACGAAAAATATGAAACTATTAAAAATCGACTCATTAGCGTTTATGAAGATTCTGAGCTTCGCTCATTTCAGAAACTACTGAGCGATATGCAGCTAGGTGACCAAAAACCATCGCAGCTTCTTAGAAGAATGAAAGACTTGGCCGGAGCCAAGGTCAAGGATGAAGCCTTACGGATCATGTGGGCTGGCCACCTACCCAAGCATGTGCGTTCCATTCTCGCAGTTTCGGACCAGAGCAATCTTCCGGAACTGGCCAAACTGGCCGACACAATTTTGGAGAACACCACTGGAACGGACGAGATTCATGAAGTTGCCGCTTCATCATCGTATAACAACCGTTCCTCTTCCAAACAACGCTCAATGGAACACACCATCGCAGAGCTAACAAAAAAAATCGACGAACTAACCACGTCGATGAAGTCGTACGAACGAGGCAGACCGAGATATTCCCAAAAAGGAAATCACTCCCGTTCGCGCTCCCGATCGCTTTCTCGGTCAAACCATCAAAACGCAGAGGATAAACCAAAAACAAATAAAGGCATTTGTTTCTTCCACAAACGTTTTGGCAACGACGCACGAAAATGCCAAGAGCCTTGCACCTTTGGCAAGAAGGAAAACTAGAATCAGTGCAGCAAACTGAGGCAAACGCTGTCACTGGTTCTCAATCATACCGCCTCAACATAACTGACAAAACTAGTGGCATTAAATATTTAATAGATACTGGAGCTGGCGTATCGGTCATCCCCCGTGGAAAACATCCAGCACATCCAACGTCGATTAAGCTATACGCAGCTAACGGTACGGAGATTCGCACCTTCGGAGAATGCACCCTTCGATTGAATCTAGGCCATCGACGTATTTACATGTGGAAATTTATAATCGCCGACGTTAAGATAGCTATTATAGGAGCCGACTTTCTAGCGCGATACAACATTCTAGTAGATTTAGGGCACCATCGACTGATAGACAACCTCACGAACGTCTCAGCAATCGCATCACTCGACAATTCAAGCTCTCCGTGCATTAAATTAATTAATGGAGAAGACCCTTTTGCAAAAATCCTAGAATCGTTTCCAAACATCACACGACCGAACATACTGCCAAACAGTGAGGTTAAGCACAACGTCAAGCATTTCATTGAGACAACTGGACCTCCTGTTTACGCCAGAGCACGACCTCTTCCTCCAGACAGATATGCACTAGTCAAAAAAGAGATTCAAGAGCTCATCGACTTAAATATCTGCAGACCGTCCTCAAGCCCGTGGGCGAGTCCTCTGCATTGTGTAAAAAAGAAAAATGGCGACCTCCGCTTGTGCGGTGATTACCGTCGTTTGAATTCCGTCACTGTCGCTGATCGATTTCCAATTAGCAGACTTCAGGATTTCACTTATATTTTACACGGAAAAACAGTTTTTACAAAAATCGACTTGGTTCGGGCATTTAACCAAATTCCGATTAATGATGATGACATTCCAAAAACTGCAATAATTACGCCTTTCGGCCTATTTGAGTACCTCAAATGTTCATTCGGCCTACGCAACTCTGCTCAGACATTCTCCAGGTTCATGACTGCAGTTCTACAGGGCCTAGAATTTGTATTTTGCTATATCGACGACATCCTCATCGCGTCAGCAAACGAGCAAGAGCACATTAAACACGTTAAAATGGTTTTACATCGTTTGGACGAAAATGGCATCACGATCAACATTCAAAAATGCCAGTTTAATAAAAAAGAAGTAGAATATTTAGGATATCATGTGAACGAAAAAGGAATTACGCCAATCGCAGACCGACAGCAGGTCATATCTGATTTTCAGAGACCCGATACCGTTCAGCAGTTGCGCCGATTCCTCGGCATGATAAATTTCTACAGAGAAAGCACTCCACACGCTGCTAAACATCAAGCAGAATTAAATAAATATTTAATTGGAGCAAAGAAAAATGACAAAACTCGTATCATATGGAACGACATCTCTTCTCAAGCATTTCAAGGATGTAAGGATGCAATGAAGAATGCCTTCACACTCGCTCACCCAGCACCTGAAGCACAGCTAATTCTAGCTACAGACGCATCAGACACCGGCGTTGGAGCGGCCTTACAACAAAAGATAAATGGAATTATTCAACCCTTAGGTTTTTTCTCCAAAAATCTGAATGTAACTCAACGGAATTACTCGACTTACGATCGTGAACTTCTAGCGATTTACCTAGGAATCAAGCATTTCCGTCGACTCATTGAAGGTCAAGACGTCACTATCCATACAGATCACAGACCGATTATCTACGCATTCACCAAGAACGCGTCTGCAAAAAACGAGATTCCTCGTAGGGTTCGTCAACTAGACTATATCCAGCAATTTTGCAACAAAATCGAACACATTCCAGGAGATCAAAATACCGTCGCAGACTGGTTATCTCGCATAGAAGCAATCGATTGCCCCACCGAGATTAACTACGAAGAATTAGCACTCTCACAGCAGAATAACGACGAAGCAAATAATTTCCTCCGCTACAACTCGCAAGTGAAGAAAATTACACTCCCAGGAATCAGCAAACCTATCATCTGTGATACAGGAAAAGACCAAATCCGACCATTTCTCACTGAGAAATTCCGTCGCACAGCATTCAATATCATCCATAATATCGCGCATCCAGGCATACGTGGCACCCGGAAATTAATCACGCAACGATTCATCTGGCCTCGTATGCACACGCAAATTAAGGAGTGGACCCAAGCATGCATCCCTTGTCAGAAGTCGAAAACATTTCGACACAACAAACCGCAGCTTGAAAAATTCGATTCAGCTGATCGTTTCAATCACATACATATCGATTTTGTTGGGCCGTTACAAGTTTCTCAAGGCTGTCGCTTCCTACTAACGATTATCGATAGAGCGACACACTGGTTCGAGGCGATTCCGCTTCCCGACCAAACCGCAGAAACAACAGCAAAAGCTCTGTACAATAATTGGATCACGCGATACGGATGCCCCGAAAAAATAACTACAGACCAAGGTACAAATTTCGAAAGCAATCTATTTCGAAATTTAACAAACGTTCTTGGTATTAAGAAACTACGAACAACAAGCTTTCACCCGATAGCAAATGGAAAGATAGAACGCGCTCATCGCACAATGAAAGCCGCACTTATGGCTAGGCAAAACACAACAAACTGGTTCGACGAAATACCAACAGTCTTACTAGGTATGCGTGCAGCCATTCGACAGGACACAGGAACCTCCTCAGCAGAATTAACATTCGGCAAACAATTACGTTTACCTGGAGAGTTCATTCAGCCAACCAAACACAAGCAGTTGGACTCTACGTTCGTCGAAAGACTTCAACAACACCTATCAGACCTATCAGCTAAACCAACGAGAGAATGCACCCGAGACAACGTTTTCGTGCATCCAGATCTCAAGGATTGCACTCACGTTTTCCTGCGAGATGATATGGTCAGGAAGCCATTACAACAACCATATTCTGGACCTTTTCGAGTGATAAAACGAAACAATAAAACGTTCGAATTATCCATAAAAGGAAAACCAAAAGTAATGTCGGCTGATCGCGTCAAACCCGCGTATTTCATCTCACAGGGCAGCGATCTGAAAATGCAAAATGAAACAACACAAGAAGTTTCAAGCGACAAAATAATGACTCAAACGAATCGTCAGACCACCCAGCAAAATTCCGTTCCCACGCGCGAAAAATGCGATAAGGCAAAAGAGCATTATCGCACGCGCAGCGGGCGGATCGTCAAGAAAGTCCGATTCTTAGACGGATGACATCACTGCTACGTGACTTTTTCAAAATACCATTTTATATCGTCACACCAAGAGACAAAGGAAATCAGTCTTCACTGAGATCGAGCGAGTAGTAACCGCCTTTTTACCTTACCATCCTAACACCAATCCTATTTCGCTCCAGGGCTAACCAACTTGGAACCAGCCGCCAAAGATCCTTTTCTCCTACACAAGTATCAGTATTCCAATTTCTTGCAACTACAAGGCGAAATGGGATCTCAACAAAGCAAAGACGAAGTCATTATCGCTGGAACTAAAATGGAAAACACGAACCAACTATCAGACACACTCATAATCATCGCAGTCATCTTGATAGCCATCATTTTCGTCGCCCTTTGCCATCAACGATGTCGGCAAGGTATCCGGAAGTGAGTCCGAATGGAAATCGCCCGCCCTCACCTTCTGCCGCCACCAGGGACAACCAGCTCCAGCACCGCAGCAGCCACTTCAGGTCAACACGCCATGGTTTAGTGCAGTGCTAGTGAAAATAAATGCGCGCTCAAGGCTGCATTCTGTGAAAATGACTTAACAAATGTTTTTTTTTCTACAAGGCTCTTTTACAGCCTCTAATTATTTAAAAAATATATGTGTTTTAATTTTTTATGCAATTCAACAATTTATTTACAAAATTGTTCAATATTTTTACACATAACTTAACAACTTTACAGCATTTTACAATTGTTTACATACTAACAACATGCGTTTTTCAATGTATACTAACATAGCATGTAGCTCAATTTAAATACGTGGTAACTACCACAAGCAATGTATCGAGATTAACTTTAATATTCTAAGCAAATCTCTAGGGGGGAGCAGTGTTACGTACCCCATCTTAAATTGTTTAGTAATAGCACTTTTAATTAATCTAAATGTTAATACCTAGTGCGCCACTGCCATAAGCATTGGCGCTGCTTTCAATATATCAACCGTCGCAACTGCGCGACTGCATGCATTCGCACGCCAGCCTTCGGCGCATACACAATAAATCCGAATCAACAGTTACTGTTTCATTTTCGCCGAGCCACCGTCGTACAAATAGTGATTAGATCGTTGAGGCCTCACTGCCTATCCGACAATCTAACACGGTCAAGGAGATTCATGAATTCGGCTTTCTTTCCGAGGATTGACCTACAGTTCCATTGGATTATTACACCCATATTATGACAGGTGAGTATATATTAATATGTTATAATACAAAATATTAGAAATGGTAGAAAAATAAAATGAGATATAGCTAAAATTAGGACAGAAAGATTTTTTAGAGGAATTAAAGAGAAGTAACTATCAAGTGATAGTTACTCATATACAATGACGGAGGCGGCGGGAGACCCGCCGCTTCGCATTTCAAATGCTTCGAGAGCGTCATATAGTACGGTGACAAGTGTAGAGAGACCGTGCTTGTAGCTGAGGAGAACTCGGGCCCGGAGGCGGACTGCAGTGCCTGCAGTTGTTGTTGGGTTGCTCGAATAATAGATGCGATGCTAGCGCCGGGGCTTCGGTGCGGGTTTTCCAAACACACGCCATTTCCGCTGGGGGAGGAGAAATTATCCCAGGCATACCTGGGGCTGCTAATGCTCACTATAGGGGGAGAGCGAATTTTCCTTCTTTTTGTTCCTCTAGATTGTTGAGACCGAGGAGGGTCCACAACGACAATCCGAGGGCGGTAAGGAGGCCTTTCGATAACGGGTTTCGGGGCAGGTTTGTGGGAAGATGCGACAGTGGAAAACAGGGGCTTTCTATTGACCCTAGAAGCGGCATCGAAATAAGAGACATTTTCCGTCGACATCAGATGTTTAATTTTCATTTGTCTTAGGTGTTCTTCGCAGCCGATATTGTTTGCGCAATGTGAAGGAGATTTGCAATTAGCGAATTCCTCGGTCTCTGACTTGCAGTCCGTTCCGGAAGGCCCGCCAGCACAGCGGAAGCAACGTGGAATTCTCGCTCGGCAAGTATTTCGACTATGCCCGAATCGGCAACAATTACGCACTAGAGTACTGGTAGGGCGTAAGGCTCGACTACTAACGAGTTAAAAAAAAGATAAACCTTTTCGGGGAGTATCTGGCCTTCAAAGGTAACAAGAACCGTGCGGGAGGGTTTCCAAACGGACTCGCCGCTCGACTTATGCCTATAATTTAGGCGTCGAATTTTACATACTTTGACCGAGTTGCTTGCAATAAAGCCTTCGATCAACTCGTCATCTGTAAGAGAGGTTTCGATACATTTGATCAAACCAGCGCTGAATGTGTTATATGGTGGAATGAACGCGTTGTAATTATGTTGGGCTAAAAAAGTAAGAGAGGTGAAAGCGTTTGCATCTCTTCCTTAAACAAAGCTAAAACACGTATGAAACGTAGCAGTGCGCAGCTATCTGTAGTGGGCTTTAGGCTTAGATAGCGCTGTGATCGCACGTTACATTTCTCTTAAAGACCTGTATGGTCTCTCTTATTACTATGAAATCCAGAAGAGTAATGTAATACTCTGCTTTCATTTAGCACGTGAAAAAATGTTTTTTATGATATACCTATTTACTTGTTTAACCCCTCAAATGTGAGGCGTCCCTTAAGGGATGCCTAAGGGATGCCTTGGCAAAATGTATACAAAATGTATATAAATTTATATAAATGTAAATATAAATGTAAATGTGCGCCGCTTTATAGTAATCCGCTCTATAGTAATGCTATAGCTCTATAGTAAACCCCGCTCTATGTAAATGTAAATGTAAATGTAAATATAAATTTATATACATTTTGCCGTAGGCAACCCGAGCTAATCGCCATTCATTTGAGGGGTTAAGACACTACTCCTAATACTTTTCCAGCATCGAGAATGAACGATGACTAACTAACCTTTACGTCAAATTTCAGGGGATGAAAAGAAAACGAAGCAAATTAAAAAATAATAATTTTAATTCATATTAGATACTAATTTTTACATCGGTAACATTGTATCGTTGAAAAAATTACATAGATTTTGAGACTATGCATAATTTACGATTTAAAGTATAGTCTTTTTAACTATAATCATTGGAAAACTATACGACTTAAGTTACAAACATAAACTACCTCTTAAATTACAACACAGTCGAATATTAAACTATAATGTCATTGCCATTGCTTAAAAATCCAGGAAAGTATTAAAAATACAACATGATTCATGTTATGAAAACTATTATTTAATGAGATCAGTATTTTATTCAATTCAGCGACAAAACTGAAAATGATGAAAATGTTACAGTACCTCCTTTCAATATTAAGAAGACTACGATAATGTGATGCCGTCAATCTCAGAAACTTCATCATTCGAAGTAATACAACACTACAAGCTAGGAAGTTAACAAATCTAGACATTCTAGTCCTTTCAGAACTGAACCTTCCATTTATTTACAAATAAGTAGTTTTTGTACATAATAGGAACGTAAAGCGCATCTTCGGTACGATAAATCAACAGTAAACATATAAACTATTTTCTTTGGCTTTATTTTAAATAAAGGTTTTAACAGGGCAACAAGCAAAGTTAAAGAAAAGCCTTTTTTCCCGAATGGTACAGTGACGACATAAGAAATTTTAATGAACGTGTATTTTTGTGTAATATGAAGTTTAATTATTGATCAATTGTTAAATTAATGTATGTTATCTCGTAGTCGTATAATATAAATCGACCTATAGCCGAATTATACGACTCATGATTGATGAATCATATATGTACCAATAATTAATAGGTGTGTCCTGAAAACCAGGATAAGAGATATCCTGAGGATACCTCATGGATGGATGAGATAATTTGCAGCGTTTGTAGCTTTATTTCATAGTCTTTGTCTATTTACAGTTTTAATTTTTAATCTGTGTGTTCTTGTTTTTTTGTATAATATGTTTTTATAACAACAGCTGCAAATAAATATTTTTCAATTTAATTTAATTCATATGATCAGTCTGATTTTCTCTGCGTGCCATATGTTATCTAAAGTAAAAGCATTATCTGTGTGTATTGTGTTGATATGACCTATGTCTTCTGACCTAAACGTCATTGGTAATATAGATGTTTAATGTTGACTGTAGTCATTTCTCTGCTGTAGAATATTTTGTATTAGGCGCAGATTGTTCATGAGAAAAGACAACAACAGGCCCGATTGCGTTTCTTCGTGAACTAAAATCGGAATTAGGTCATGCGAAAGAGACAGGCCAATACGCTGGAGCGGATATGAAATTAATGAGTGTCACTTGTCCAGTAAAACTAGAAATCGCTCATAAAGCAGCATAATGTAACACCAGACGAATTGATTTGAAATTAATTCAGACTATTTTATGTGCGGCAGCTAGTTTTTGTGCGGGAATAGATACGATAGTTCATTTTACATTCTGCTCTAACGTTCTGCTGTCTCGTAAGTATGAAGTATTATTTGATACTAGTTTACGAAAAACGCAATCGAGTCCAGTGTGAAAAGTTCTTTATATTCGCCAAATATAACCAGCGGGTCAAAGGATGTATTACACTGATCTTTTTTAAAAATAGAAATAACTGAAATAGTTTTGAATGACAAGTTGTTTATATGCTGATTTATAATGTATATTTTTTGTTTCGGGAAACTTAGTTAAGACACGATATAACTGAAAAAAAATGCATTTCTTATGAATGACACTTAGTGTGAAAAGTTCTTTATATTCGCCAAATATAACGAGCGGAATAAAGGATTTATTACACTAGTCTTTTTAAAAAAAATAACTAAAATAGTTTAGAATGATAAGTTATTATAATGCTATATTTCGATGGGAACGCCTCGAGCCTAATGAATTCTTTTCTTCGCAACAGGCAGCAAGTGACTGCTATTGAGGACTGTCACTCCATAGCAGGCGAGATAGCGATAGGCATACCGCAGGGATCTTGTTTGGGTAACACTCTTTTCCTATTATACATGAATGACATTACATCTGCCACATCGCGAGCTGAGCTGATACTTTACGCAGATGACACATGCGCAGTAATAGAGAGCGAGAGTGTACCATCGTTAACCAGCAATACCCAACTTGTGTTGAATGAGTTAGGTGCATGGTTTGACGCTAATGGCCTGGTACTCAACATTAACAAAACTAATGTTATGTATTTCAGCCTTAGACCTACTAAAACCGAAATACATGTGACAGTCAATAATGAAGAATTAACTCAGGTATCCTCAACAAAGTTCTTGGGATTCGTAATCGATGAGTTACGATGGCACCTACATATTGATGCGTTATGTGATAAATTGGGAAGAGCGTGCTATGCACTCTATCGCATCGCTTCATTTCTCGATTTATCCGCGCTGCGCATGTGTTACTTTGCATACGTTCATTCACTGCTAACGTACGGAGCGGAGTTATGGGGGCGAGCAGCCGACCGGCAGAGGGCTTTCGTTATGCAAAAGCGTGCAGTCCGCACAATAGCGCGTGTGGCGCTTGATACGCCAGCTAGGCCTCTGTTTAGAGATCTCTGCATCATGACGCTGCCGTCCATTTATATAATGGAAGTAGCGCTGTACGTTCGCAAAAATCTAGCCGATTTTGAAGTGAATGGTGTGCATCATCAGTATCCAACAAGATCCCGTAGCATGCTACTTTCGGTAAGTCATGCATTATCCAAGTCGGAGAGGCTAGCCTATATCGCCGGCCCAGCGGTTTACAACAAACTCAGCGAGCACATTAGGCAGGCGCAATCTCTTGACGTGTTTAAGAGACGCCTTTAAGAGATACCTTACAGATAAGGCGTTTTACTCACTGGAGGAATATTACTTGAGTGAAGTCTAAAATGCTTTGGTGGCAAAAATATTTAATGATCTCTTTGCATTTTGTCTTGTATTTCTTTTATTTACATTATTATTGTGTTTTTTTTCCTTCGTTTTGTTTTGTTTATTTTATCTTTTCTTTACGATAAAAAGAAATGTTTGTTTGCCAATATGAATGAATGTTTGCTAATCTGTATCTGACTTGTATACCAGTATACTAATAAAATGAATATGAATAATATGAATATGAATATATAGCGTATATTTTTTTGTTTCGGGAAACTTAGTTGGGACATGATATATTTGAAAAAATGCATGAAATCTTGTGAATGACACTCAGCGTGAAATATTCTTTATATTCGCCAAATATAACCAGCGGACTAAAGGATGTATTACTGAAATGGTTTAAAATTATGTTTTGCATAATTTTGTAATTATATAGTATATTTTCTGTTTCTGGAAACTTAGTTGAGACACGATATAACTTGAAAAAAAAATCTCCAAAAAATATTGCTTGTTTCCCCGTCGGAGTACCTGGTATAAACATAAAATAAAATCTTTTATTATGTTTCACAGTGAATACAATATTTCTCCTCCTGGATTGCACTTTATAAAATTCAACATCAGCGGACGTAACTCCAGAAAGAACTCACTAAATGAACCCTTTCAGGCACACAAGTTATCTAGGTGTTTCCTTCAAAATGTTTTTTGGGATTATGACCGTTGACGAAAAAAACTTGCATGGCTTTTTATAATTACTACTATAACTTTGAGTTTATGGGTGGTTCGATTATGGCCTATGAATTCTAAGCATTATATTGCAGTAATATTGTAGAATATTGCAGAATATTGCAGTAACAAAACTATGAATTTAACATTGATTATATAGGGTTATAGAGTGCTCAATGCCATAATATGCTTTAGCAACCCTTCTGCGCCGGTGACATGCAGGTGGCGCTGATACCATTGCCCGACGAAACTAATATCAACGTATTAAGCCATTTATAATAACATTGATATTTAATGTTTTTTATAGGACTGATTGATTATAATAAAAAACATTATTTAACCAACGATAATAAAGGACCTTAAATTATCACTGTCATCTATCGCATTTTTATACAGACTAATAACATAACAGAATATTTCATATTTGTCGATTTAAAAATAAGTACTAACTATAGTTTAAGTTGACAGTGCACACTTAATATCTAGTCATTAAAAGTCTGCCTTAGAACAGGCCTAGGCCTAGTTAGGCGACTATGCCAAACATTAAAAATAATGTCGCATCAATTTCTTGCTAACATCTTACTTACAAATATGAAATTAATTGTTTACTAGATGTGTTACTAAATAAATAAATACAATAAAATATTAATGAGGTATTCAAATGACATCTATTAGCTTTTTTAAACAATAAAGTGCTTAATTATTACATAATAAAACCCGTATACAAAACAAAAAAATTTAATCCTTGTGTAAATAGTATTAAAATAATAAGAGCTGTGATAAAAAAAACTCCAGTTTTAGGTCATTTTTTTTATTTTGAGATATGATTCTACTAGCGTGTTTAAAACGCCATCTACTGGTCTACTGAACATAAGAGAAAATTAATCAATGATTAAAATCACGTTTGTTTCGTAGTAAAATCCTAGCTGCCAAAACGTTGTACGGCATTGAGTAATCTAATGCGCTATATAATCAATGATAATAAGCAGGTTCGCGCAAAAACACACATGCAATGTTCAGAATCTCGCATCTTAAAGCCACAATAGGAAACTGATCTACTCCTAAAGAAGACAGGTTTAGAGGACACAATAAACATGTTTTATAATTCTTACGAATTGATGTTGTCATGTCAAAACATATATCAGTAACTATCGGAAGATTTGACCATATACTTATGATAGCTGGCCTTTTTATCTGTGTAATGCTCCCAATCTCGCAGCGAAGATATATTGCAGAACCTAGATTACCTATTTTTAAATTATATTATAATTTGCTTTCACAGTGGGGATACTCTTTTTTGTTAAATATCCCAATGTACGGCAATACGACAAGCTATCACAACCAACGCAACTACGAAAAGATTATATTATACTAGCTGCGCCCAGCGGTTTCACCCGCGTGGTGATGGAAAATTGTGATAATGATGATAGAAAACCATATATCTTTATAAATTATAGCCTATGTCTTATTCTGATGTGTAAGCTATATTATTGTGAAGTTTCATCAAAATCCATTCAGTAGTTTTTGCGTGAAAGAGTACCAAGCATCCATACATACATACAAACATTCGCGTTTATAATATTAGTAGGATAGTAGGATAGAATTTAAATTTCGAATGTCAATTTCTTAGATTTTTTTCATACTTTTATTTATTTATTTATTTATTTAAGAATTAATTACTATAAAACATTGATTAGCTTACAAAAATAACAGGAACCGAATGGCAAAACCTTAACCTTTTGCTTATTTGTTTCTGTCACCCAACTGGGACTAGCCCGTTCTAGGGTGGACAGGACTCCAATATTACAATCAAGTTTGCTTGATTGCTTGGTTGCCTACAAATGTACAAGTTTTAGTAAAAAGCTAATGACACTAAATTGCCCTAAAATGTGGTCTTCAGAATAAAATAAAAAATAATAATAATAAAAAAAAAATAAAATATATAATAAATAAAATGCAATTCCATTATTAAATCGGCAATAAATATAATATAAAATTCGATTAAATAATATAAATAAAGTTATATGTGAGAAAAGAAAGAAACAGTCATTATTATTTAATATTATGTTTTAAGTAATATAAGATTTAATATAAAAATACCTAGTCTAAAAGTATAATTCATTGTCAAAGTCAAATATTTTTTGGTAGTTAGTTCAATGTTAAAAAATACTTAACATATAAGTTTTAAAATATGTTAATAATTTGTGCACCTACGTTTTATTATACTATTATTTCTAACATTTGATGTATGGTTAGTCTGTCATGATTCGATAGCCATTTCTTTAATTTATTTTTGAATTCCCTAAATAATTCCCTAAATAATCCTCGAATTCATTTTTATTTCCATATTGATCAGATTGTAAAATCTCGGCGCAATGAAAGAGTAATGTCTTTGACCAAATGATGTTTTCCTTCTGGGTATTATTAAGCTATTTTCTACAACTTGTCTCGTTGGTCGCCGGTTCTGAATTATTCCTAAATTTGAGTTATTGTCCAAAAATAGCCTTAAGAGGGAAGTTTTTAGAAAAAGTTGCCTACAATCAAGAACTTTAGCTTCCTTATACAGTTCATTAGTGGGATGGCGATATGGTCTACGTAGAATAATTTTTAATATAAATTTCTGCGCAACTTGCAATGGCTCTAGCAGGGTTTTACCACATCCACCCCATCCAATTATGCCGTAAGTAATAAGCGATTCACATAAAGCATAATAAACAGTTTTTAGTGTTTTGGAATCCAGAATATTCCTCAGTTCTTTGAAAACATATCCAAGGATTCGCACCTTCGTAGCCACGTTATGTATATGAGAATCCCAACGGAGAAAGCAATCTAGAGTGATGCCTAGATATTTCCAAGATATTTCTCTTTGTAGAGGCTGACAGTTACAAGACTCTATGCTATCGCATTCGTGTATTACAATAGTTTTATTAGTAGTGGGTTGACCTCTGGTTGTTATACTAAATGGCATGTATTTGGTTTTGCCAACATTAAGCGTCAACATAAAGTTTCCTAGCCAATTTTTAACAATTTCCATGCCCTCGTTTGCTTTCTCAAATGTGTAATCCCAGTTTGAACCCTTGAATAGTATAACGGTGTCATCGGCATATGTGATGATTTTACCTACTGGTAACTGACATAGGTCATTTATGTAGACGAGGAATAAAATGGGTCCCAAAACGCTACCCTGTGGCACACCATACGTGAGATGCTGGCTTTTACTCAGGAGGCCCTGGATGGTGACACTTTGTACCCTGTTGGATAGGTAACTATCAAACCATTTAAGACTTGTATAGTTAATTTTGCAAACTGCTCAGTTTGCATAATAATATATTATGAGGAACGGAGTCAAAAGCCTTTGCAAGGTCAAGGAAAACTCCTAGGCACTTGTCTCCTTTATCCACCGTTTCGACTATAAATTCTGTTAAGGCAGCTATAGCGTCTGTTGTCCCTAAACCTTCCCTAAAACCGAACTGATTGTCTGAGAGTATTTTATTTTCAATTAAAAATTTATAGAGTCTCGCCTTTGCAACTTTCTCGAAGATTTTGGACATCGTGTTTAGAATGGATATTGGTCGATAGTTATTGAGGTCCTGCTTATCTCCCCCTTTATGTATGGGAATAACTTTGGCAATTTTTAATTTGTCAGGAAAAATTCCGCTTCTAAAACTCACATTAATAATAAAAGCAATAGGCTGGCTGAGATAGGTTTCAGCTAGTTTAAATACGCATGTCCCGACCCCATCATCCCCCACCGCTGACCTATTTTTAAGGCTGCCTATTACTTTCTTAACTTCGTCTCTGTTTGTAGGCGTTAGGTACATGGACACAGGTAACGTATCAGATTTACTTTGGTCAGTAATTACAGAACTATTTATCCCACGAAACTTTTCTGCTAGTTTGGAGCCAACATTACAAAAATGACTATTTGTACAATTTAGTAACTTTTCAGGATTATCTTTCATTGTAATAATTTGATTGCCAATTTTAATACTATTTAAATTTACATCCTTTCTATTTTTATAATTCGCCGCTTCTTTTATATTTATCCAGATTTTTCGTGGGTCCCCGGCTGAGTCAGTTATTTGTTTTTTAAAGTATTGCTGCTTAGTCAATTTAATAATTTTATTACATAAATTTCGATAACGAGTGTATTTCTGCCTCAGCATTGCATTGTCCGGTGTTTTTCTTAACGCTGCGTGCATTTTATCACGCCTGTGAATACAAAAGAGGAGTCCATCAGTAATCCACGGTGTAATTTTTTTATTTTTGTTTTATAATTACAGTTTTCGATGTTGTATGTTTCTGTATAATGTTACTCAAGATGGAAAAAAATAAGTTATAGGCGTCGATAGCATCCCTAATCTGATATAACTCATTCCAGTCATGTTGGCTGATTTCGTAAACTATTTTATCATAATTAATTAATTTCTTAATTTGCTTGTTTGAATGTACAACGTTATTACTTCCCTTAGCGGCCATCTTAAAGAAGATTGTATAGTGATCTGTAATTGAATTTTTGTATACAATGGTCGAGATTAGGTTTTTGGTTCGAACCATGACATGATCTATGCAACTGCTTCTATTGTTATATTCGCGCGTTGGATGAATTATCTCAGGTCGGAGACCATGTAGCATTAGGACGTTTAGATATTCCTCAGATTGTGGATGCAGAGTTCCTGCTATAGAGATATTCAAGTCACCGCACAGGTACAGTTTTGAGAATTTCTATTAGCGCATAAAAGTGTATTAAGGCTTTCTAGTAGTAGTAGTAGATGGAGTGGGGGGCTTGTTTCCAGCCCTTGATGTCACCTAGATCTGTAAGGTCTTTTGTAACTACCCACTGTGTGGTTAGGTCAATTGTCAGCTAGTAGCCCGGTACTTCTTACCAGACTAAGTAGGTCACTGACCTTCAAGTTGGGCAGATCGCTGGGTTCGAGAAAGGCTCGTCCCAGTAAACTGTGTCTTTTGGCGGCGAGCCCTGGACAGCGGCCAACAATGTGTATGCTGTCTTCAGGTTCCTCGCCACATATTCGGCAATCCTTGCTCTCGGTCAAGCCAAGGTTGAATAGATGAGCTCTAAGGGTCGTGTGTCCGGTGAGGAGACCGATAGTGGTTCTAAGGTTCTTCTTGCTCATGTCAAGTAGGGCCTTGGTTTTCTTCTGTAGTGGTTGCTCCATCATGGCTTTTGCCTGGCGACATCCCTGACTCTGTTTCCAGGAAGCCCGATGTTCCTGCTCCAAGCAGTCCCTGATGATTTTCTTACCTGTAGCGAAGGGGACCCCTACAGCTGGCTCCACTGGGCAATCCAGTGTGCCCAGTTTTGCCAGTCTATCGGCCTCTTCGTTTCCGGGTATGCCTTGGTGACCCGGTATCCACATTAGGGTGATTTTGTTGGATTTTCCCAATTTGTTGAGCTCCTGCATGCAGTCCCAGACCACAGAAGATTCTGTGGTGGCTTTAGCCAGAGCGTCCAGTGCTGCTCTGCTGTCAGAGCAGATGAGGATTTGAAGGCTTTCTAAGAAGTAGTTGATATTATTTATAGATGGGCTTCGATAAATAGCAAGTAGACTTGTGGCTTCATCTATGTTTATTTGCATGCAATTTGCTTCAGGGAAAGCTATTTCTTGTACCGATAAGAAGCTGAAGCTTTCTTTGATATATAAAACAATGCCATCATTTTGAGTATGATTAAAGTTGGTATGAAAAGATTCATAGCCTGGAATATGCTTCTCTCTGTAAAATTTACCATTCCAAGTTTCAGTGAGTATAATTACATCAATGTCTACATTGAGTTGTTGCAAGAAGATTACTAGACTATCGTAATTTTTTTGCTCAAACTTCTAATATTCAATGCTAAGAATTTTAAGGCCTTTTTTTCTGAAAGGATGCTCCTGCATATATTTATATCCGCAGTATTATGCCTATCATTATCAATATTACTAATAAAGTTCATGTCATGATCCATTGTTATGCGTTGTGGTAAAAATCATTACATTAATGGCAAAATAAAAGATATATTGATCGAATAATATTATGAGTCTTAAGGACATAAAACTTAGGCACATTGCTAAAAATTAAATATATGCTAATAGATATTTTAAATATTAATTCTTCGTCATCACATACATCATTTAAATTATCAAAAAAAGGATAAAATAATAGATAGCTAAAAATGTATACGATATAAATTTTATCAAAATCGTAAAAAACTAAAAATAATATATGAATATTATAATATAATACATTATTATTATAAGATCCGTAAAAACTTTGTATATTAAAAGAATCATTAAAATATTCATCGTTAAGAAAACTTACTTGACAGTTATCGTTATATTTTAGATAATTCACACTATATCTTTATAGTGTGAATTCATATTCATCGGGCTAAATACCTCCAATCATGATGAACAGTACAACCTTACCACAGCCCCCAGTCCCCAGCAGCCCCACTAGGGACCTGTCTGGATGAGGGAAACAGACAACCGGTCCGGATGGAGAGTGATTGGAGGGGCGTATGCCCAACGGTGGGCTAATGCGCGCTGATGAAGAAGAAGAAGATGTGTAAGTGTTTGTGACTAGTTATTGCATTGGATCGACAGAAATGAAATACAATTTCATTAATTTTACCGCAACGGAAAATGGTGACCCCGCTGGGAATCCAACTCGGAACATTACAAAATAAGATCAGGTGACCTAACCATTATGCCACAGTCTCATATGACCTTAGCAAAACCTGACTAACGACATGTTATTCATGTCGTTTTAAGTACCTACCTGTATTTCATTTTCGTTATTTCTAATTCTTATTTAATATGTTGTATAATTTAAAACTCTTTTAGATACGAAAAACAAAACATTTAATGAATTTGGCAGTATCAATATAGACCCATTACATGATTTTCCAGTATAAACTTAATCGCGACCAAAAACCTCATGGTATTATTGTAAACGTCATGCGAAACTTGTAAGGCCATGCCCCGGATCGTACTGACAACGTAGGCCATGAGCAACGATTGAAGAATTTTCAACTGGTGCGCTGGCGGCTCTTTGGAGATAGATAGTCGACCGCGAGTGTCGACCGCGTTGATGCAAAAGACGTTACTGCGATGCCCGCAGACCAACAGCGTAATTACCATCTTTGGCGAGTACGCGGTCAAGTACAAGTCGTAAATCGCCAGCGCTCTGAAGTCTGTCGGAGCGGCGACACTCTTTAGGTCGTCGGTCAGTAAGAAGTTTTTGAATTGTAGCCTCATCATGACGATGCTCAACGGTGACGGGGTCGCGGCGACGGCGGCAGCTTCGGCCGTGAGGAGGGACGCGGTCGGTATGCATTTTATGAAATGGCGTTGAGTTGCTTTCTCGGTTTCTTGCGCTGGGTTGATGCTTTCGCTGCATACGTATTGCTTTTCGCTTACTTCGACTGGGATTCGGTCCAATTCATTGTATGACCTATTTTCGACGATAGGCGCATCGTCTATGGTAGTCCCACGTTCTTCTTTTGACCCGGTTTCTGTTATTTTGGGTACAGATTCAATGTTATTCTTATCGGGGAGAGTAGCTTCAGCCATTTCGTCGACTCGTTCCGCGTTTCTTTCTTTCAGTTCGGTTTCGGCGGTTGCTTTATCAGCGGCTCCTATTATTTTAGCCTTCTTCCGTTTCTTTTCTGGTTTAAAGTGATTGCTTTGATCGGTAACAGTAGCTCCATCCATTGCTTCGTTTCGTTCATCGTTTCTTTCTTTCGGTTCGTATTCGACGGTTGCTTTATTGACGGCTCTCATTATTTCAGACTTTTTTCGTTTCTTTTCCGATTTAAAGTGATCGTCTGGATCGAGGTCGTAATGGTGTTTTCGCTGTGGCCGCAGCCTCTCGTCGCAACTAAGTTTGTAGCTTTCCTCCGTTAAACGACGCTGCGTTCTGATGAAATAATTAGCGAATACATTCCCAATTTGCATGCCGGGCGCGGTGCAAACCGTTTGGTCGGCAAGTTTCTGCGCGCGACCAGGTTCGCACTTTGGCGACTCGCAGCGAGGCAGGCTAACAAAACAGTGTCGCACTTTAAATTCCGATTGGGCTTCGACGAGCGCTGAATGCGTCTGCAGATGGTAGACGAGCGACTTGAACTGTGGGAACTTCTGATCGCAGAATCTGCAGGCGTACCTTTTTACCCATCGAGACCGTTTCAACCTCAGCTTTACCTCTTCTTTCTCTTCAGACTTCGGACCGGCACCAAAATCCCAGTTCGTTATTTGAGATTCAGGTGATCTTTTTATGGGAATAACGGGAATTTTATCTGAGTCGGGCTCCGGCGAAGATGCAACTGCTCTAACCAAGGGCTTTTCTTCTTCCAGCAACGAACCCTGCAAAAAAGAATGGTCTGTCTTGTAGAAATTAATTTCTAATCAATTGTGAGATCGCATCTAAAGTTAATATTATAGGGCAGTAAAAAATGAACTATTCTACGTTTTGCGAATTTCGCATGACTGGTTTTTCACCCGTTTCGATCGCCATTTCAATGAATTTTCTATGATTTCGGTGAAGTTTACACGTCACCAAAATTGGTCGTTACACTCCATTCTCTTCAGTGTTCTCAGCATACTGACGCTACGTTCGCGCGCACGAGGGAAACAGATGCGAGTAGGTACATGTTCGGTTCGTGCGCGCGCTGCGTTCACACTGATGAAATGCTCCTTTCATGTTACATTTCGTCAGTATGTACGCATCACGACCAAGATACCAAGGACGTTTCGAGTATAAGTTTCAAAATCGCTCGACAACAGCTCCAACGCAGAGGTCATAGGACAAACGTCAAACCCAATCATACAAATTTAAATTACACTTGTTCGATTCGTTTCGCATTAGAGGAGCGTAGCGACGTCATTTCGATACGAAAAAGAAAAAGAAGTTATAAAATCGGTCGCCAGTTATAAGTTCGCTAAATCCGCGCGAAAGCGAAGCCAAAAAAGAGCGCTTAAGCAAGGGGCTCTCTAGACGACCAAGCATGCTTGACAAGCTTCGCGTCGCGGGTAAGGTGGGGATCGTAAACCGCAGGAAATATGCAAATATTTTTTTGTAATATTTACCAAAAATGCCTAATTTTGTAGTTTATACCAGGGAGTCACGTTAATTAGACGTATTTGATTGATGAATGATGTAACTCCCTGGTATAAAACTACAAAATTAGGCATTTTTCGTAAATATTTTTTAAAAAGATTTGCATATTTCCTGCGGTTTACGAACCCCCCTCCAGCCCGCGACGCGATGCTTGACAAGCATGCTTGATTGTCTAGAGAGCCCTTTATAAAATCACCCTGCTGGTCTCTTTCATAAGATTTCACTCTTATTTTATTATTAAAACCAACTGTAGCTAAACGGGACACTTGAAGCAGATTCGATTTTTTGTTTTGATTTTTTTTTCTCGTAATTAGAATTAACAAAATATATAGCTATGCCAACATTATTCAAAGCCAATAGTTGAAAGCTGGAGTGTCAATATAAAAATATTCCTAGCTTGTTCCTATGTCATCTCATAATGTCATCTATCAATTTCATAAGGCAGATTACTATAAAATCAATAATCATGTGTCCACTGTCAATTGGCACGAGCTAATCGAAAGCTTTGAGGTAGACAACGCAGTGGATAATTTTTACGGAGTTATTAACGAGGCGATTGAGTTATATGTACCGCATAAAACATCCCGCAAAGCGTCGTATCCAAGTTGGTTTTCTCCAGCATTAATCAATGCACTGAAGGAGAAGTCTATGTCCATAGAAAGTGGAAGAAGTACGGATATCCTTGCGATTATGACGCATTTGCACTTCTTCTTTTTTTTTGATTTGATGGCTCCACCCAAAGAGGGTGATTTCTGCCAAGTGTGCCGTTGAAATAGGAGGAAACTTATTTATGTTAGTGGACGTCACTGAAACAAGTAAGACATCACTCCTTCGGGAGCACCAAATCGAATAATAATTTAAGATATAGTGAAATACATATATACGTTTAACACAAAAACTCTATGGAGGAACATTCATTAATTATTATTAAAGGGGCATACTGTTGAGTTTAATAAATTTACAGATGATTTTGTAGACATTGGGGGAGTTAAGAGATAATATAAAAAGTCTATACTAATAGGGAGCTGAATTTTGAGATTTAAGAGGTCCGAAATGAAGTTAGGATAGTTATTAACAATGAGACAATTAAAGAAGAGATGGTCCAGAGTGCAAAACGCATGACCGCAGTCGCACTGAGGAGAAGGGAGGACATGTATTCGGTTGAGGTGAGCGGGAGTGCAGCAATGACCGATGCGCATCGCATTTGTACTCTTGAGGCGAAGGCACAAAGCTTTGCAAAACAGTGTTTTTCGAGGTTTATTGCAAACACCGAGGGTAACATTAAGCAAGATCCAAAGCCCTTTTGGTCATACGTCAAGTCAATTCGTAAAAGTAACAGCATTCCGCAGTAAATTATATATGGGGAAACGTTGCAACCGACGGGCCTGAAATTTGTAAGTACTTTCGTCAATATTTTCAAACCGTGTACGAAGTAAACAGCTCATCACAAGGTCCCCCTACATCGCATATAACGCCGATATATGAACACTATAATGCTACCGATTGCATGAGCTCTATTGAGATCACCGAAGAGTTCGTATATGCATTATAGACTTAGATATACACAAGGGTGTGGGAAGTGATTCATTACCGTCAATATTCGTGAGGAACTGTGCTCTTCATTTAGGACACCCTCTTACGTTATTATCTCGCGTGTCCCTTTCTCAGGTCATATTTCCCACGAAGTGAAAAGAATCCTTTATCGTATCGATTCACATAAAAGGCTGTAGAAACGATGTTATTAACTACAGGTCAGTGTCAATCCTCTCAGTACTGAGTAAGCTCTTCGAGAAAGTGGTTTACTCACAGCTATACCCCTATCTCGCTACGTTTCTACCAGCACAGCAACATTGTTTTCTCAAGCGGCGCTCTGTTGTTTCAAATTTGGGAGAATACACCAACTTTATCATTGTAGAATTTTATCATTGAGAATACACCCGTAAAAAACTATTAACTCTATCCTCATACTCATTAAAGTTTCAAACCTTGCAGAGATGCAGCGTGGTTAAAGATCTTGGTGTCATTCATGATTCTCATCTACTGTTCGATAATCACGTCCAATCTATTGTTTCTAAAGCTTCCAAAGCTTTAGGTTTTGTCATGAGGAGTGCAGCTTGCTTTCACCGTGCTAAAACTTTCAAGATCCTTTACTGCACTTTTGTCAGAAGCATCTTGGAATATGCAACTCAGGTATGGAACCCATGTTATGATAAATATATAAATAGAATCGAGCGCATTCAAATGAAGTTCGTGAAATATCTCTGCTTCCGTCTGAAAATCCCATACAGCTCATCTAACTATTTCAATTTATGCAAGAAATGTCATATCCTCCCCTTGATTTTGCTAAAAATCACCTCCAATAATATTACCTGTCCCGACTTACTAAATAAAATAAATCTCCGTGTTCCTTCCAAACTCAATAGATTTAACCCTGCTCTTCATGTTCCTTTATGCTGGTACCAACTATAGGCAAAATTCATTTCTGTGGCGAACAAGTGACAATTTCAATGATTTGATTAAACGATTTGACTTTGATCTATTCTGTACGAGTATTAACTCAGCTAGGCAGCGGCTAAACAGTGAATTCTTTAGCACTAATTTTTTAATATTTTTTGATGTATTTTTAAACGATAGCTTTAATTGAAAGGTCACATATGTTTCTACAAGAAACCCTTTAATTGGCTCTCTGTTATACTACTCCGTCTTTTTGTTAAATTATAATAAGCTGTTGGTTTTTCTAAAAATAAATAAATAAATACATTAAGTCTATGGATAATCGGAAACAAGTGGATGCAATATATACAGATTTTTCAAAAGAATTCGACTGGGTCAACCACGCCGTACTTCTGGACAAATTAAACAGACTAAGAGTTCATGGCGATCTCTTTAGATGGATATCGTCATACATTAATAAACGTCACCAATCTGTAGCCATCGGCGGTTTCCGATCCAACTACGCATCCATACCCTATGGAGTCCCGCAGGGTTCCC
Organism: Micropterix aruncella; assembly: GCA_944548615.1. NCBI lineage: Eukaryota > Metazoa > Arthropoda > Insecta > Lepidoptera > Micropterigidae > Micropterix > Micropterix aruncella. Next base: position 26,016,002 of record OX155968.1, read on the forward strand.
ACCTAGGTCCTCTGCTCTTCAACGCATATTTACACGATATTGGATCATGCTTTAAAAATGGTCCCCATATACTATACGCTGATGACCTCAAAATTTACGCCCAGGTTGAAAGCATCACCGATTGCCATCTTATCCAGGACGGCATTCATAGATTGTTTGAGTACTGCGAAAGAAACAGACTCTCTCTCTCTCAATGCTTTGAGATGCAATCAAATTACGTTTAGCCGTTAAAAAAATGCATTTTCAGTATTATATCAACCATGATCCGATTCCCAATGCGCTGAGCATTCGCGACCTTGGCGTTCAACTCGATCACCGATTGACATTTGACGAACACATACAAGGTATTGTCAGTAAAGCGTTAAAAACCTTGGGCTTCATTACTAGGGTCTCAAAGTCGTTCTCTGACCCGACTGTATTCAAAACCCTTTATTTTGCATACATCCGCAGCGTGTTAGAGTTTGCATCTCCGATCTGGAATCCGCAATATCATGTATGTAAGGAGAGATTAGAAAGCGTCCAAAAACGATTTATGAGACAACTAAACTACCGCCAATGCTTGGGACTACGTACACTTACGAGGAGAGACTCAATCACTTTAATGTGATTGTTATGTTATTATTACATAAAATTATCCACAACAACGTAGACAACCCGTATTTCACATAGAATCTATCTTTCCACGTACCACCACGCGTGGCTCGCTTTCCCCGTACCTTTGAAATCCCGCGCGTCCGTGCTAGGTATACCCAGAATTCCATTATGTACCGCTGAATGTCAACTTACGATACTCAATTACAGAATATCGACCTATTTAACATGAAAGAGAATTGAAGCAGAACATATACCTACTTAAAATTAATGGAAAATGCGACATAGACATTTCACATGGGATACTTATGTCTTGGGGACTATTTGGTTTTTCATTCTTTGTTCTTTAACTTTATATGATAGGTTTGTATGATGGAGTAAATTTTTCTTATTTTTTGTACTGCACATTATTACTTAAAATCTATTGACACCCATTCCTTCCTTTTCCTTTCCTTTCCCCTCCTAACCCCCAAAGTATGCACTGTGCGTATTGAAGACTTAACTAACTAAAACTATTGTTGAAAGCATGTCATCGGCCAGAAATATTGTATTTAATGTAATTGTAATATTTTTTGTAGCGCTGTATGTTTTCCCTGTTAAATAAATAAATAAATATTTCTCCTGGGAACCACACGTAGACAAGGTGGTTTTTCATTCTTTGTTCTTTAACTTTATATGATAGGTTTATGATGCAGTATTTTTTTCTTATTTTTTGTACTGCATATTGTTAGTCAAAATCTATTGACACCCATTCCATCCTTTTCCTTTCCTTTTCCTCTCCCAACCCCGACAGAATGCACTGTGCGTATGGGAGACTTAACTAACTAAAACTATTGTTGAAAGCATGTCATCGGCCAGAAATATTGTATTTAATGTAATTGTAATATTTTTTGTAGCGCTGTATGTTTTCCCTGATAAATAAATAAATAAATCTCACGAAGAAGTAGCATTTTCTAGTTATAATTTTCAGAGACGTAAATATTTTTTTTTTGATACCGCTGAATCAGATGAATCTGATAGGTATGTTTAAGTTGTTATTTGTGCCGTTGAGCTAAATACGCAGAAGCGCATGGCAACACTGTGCCTGTTTTCGTTCAACAAGGGCATGTGTTATAGCGCAGTCAACAGCGCACGTGAGGCATGCCCTTGGCGCATGCCTTAAATCAGTTGAAAGCATAGCGCGCGCTGCGACGCACGCGTTCCCGCGGTCCGTGGATTTCTGTGCAACATAGCGTTCAACATCAAGATGGCGGACGATATTACTTTACAGTTTATTGAAGACTACAGAAATTTTCCACAACTTTGGGACCAAAATAACAAACTTTACACAAATAAAATAAAAAGAAATGATGGTCTGCAAGTTTTGGCTACGAAATACAACTTGGACGTTGATTGAGTTAAAAAGAAGATCAAAAGTCTTCGGTCATAAAAGGCCGATCGAAATTGTTTTCGGACATGCGTGTAGAGTTTTTAAAAACAATATCTTTATCTTCTCGCAGTTCACGCATAATTACATTATTTCGATCCATAAAATATCTTCGAGCCCACAACATGCGCTTGGTTCTCTTTTGTTTTCTAGATTTTCTTATCACCAAGTAGGCCGCACATAGTAGAAGGGTCATTCCGCCATTTCGTGCAAATCGCCTGTAAACTCTAATATCAGACTGCATACCGCATTTAGAAAAAAAGTTTTATTGAAATATATTTACTCTAAGCGTGAGGAAGAAGGCTCTTTAGGAAATCTAATTCTAAAGTACATAGTTTTTTTTTAATCTTAAAAATACATGGAAAAATTTCATTCCTCTCCGCCTCCAAACCACAAACTTCAAATTCGTCGATGTTTTGTACCTAAACTTGCCAACACATACTTAGTTGTCTTAGCATACATGAAAGATAAGGTAAACACACTATAGGTATTAAAATATAAGACATCTACAATTACATATAAACAAAATATTTCTACTTTTATCTTTGGCAACAGAGATTCTATCATTTCCCGCGCAAAAAAAAATAAGTATATCTTGCTCCGCAACAGGAGCCCAAGCTTCTACCGTAGATCATTATGCTCCTCATTGGTCAGTCTGTTGCGTAAGCTCTGAAGGCTGTGTGAATAGTCGCCGTGTAAAAAGATATTTAAGTTCTTTCTCTTCATTTCGAGTTTGTCACCGTTCAGCAGTCATTACCATCCATCCAAGTCAAACAGTAAGTACAAAACAAAAAAGCTAAGTTTATATCCACTTTGGTGTGTTTTGGTAGGGTCTTTTCGTCCACTGTTATTGAAACTTCAAGGTTATCAATCATGCGAAATATGCAGAATAAACTTCCATTATTTCATTCCACTCCTTGTCAACCTTCCTTACCTTCCAAATTTATGTAGGATGGTAATGAAACGTATTTGAAGGTAATGAAAACGTGTCAGATGGTAATGAAAACTTTTAGAAGGCAATGAGTTATTGACAATTTCGAATGGTTTTGAAGGTTTTTATAGGAAACTTAAGAGCTAAGTAGATAAATGTCAATTATCTATATGTCAATTTTGGCCTGTTTAGGTTTATTTGGGGTAAATTATGAAATAATTCTAGAAGAAAGAGAAGAATTATAGAAGAAAGAGAGCTAAAGTCTTTTATCTCCAGTTTCATCTACGTACCGTGCAACCATACCAAGCATTTGGGGAGATTGAGCGTTGGGATTGACATCACATAACCTGAATTAATCAATCGCGATTTTGTAGAAAGCTTCACTTAATACGATGAAATTATAGTTAACCATGTGTTTAATGTAAACCACCTTACTAGCAATGAGATGAAAGACGATACACCGAAAGTTCATGTAGCAAGCAATGTATTGAACAACGAAACACCCGCTCTTCATAAATACATTAAATGAAGGCATAATTATTTTAATACCAACCAATACGATAAGTTAGGATGACAAAAAAAAATTATTATGAATGAAGCGTGGAAGTGTATTACCGTTTTTGAGACACAACGACATATAAAAGTCATGCCGTTTTATATGAATACTGACGGCACAATGTTGATAAGCACACTGCTGACGTGGATAATGACAATACAAAAAATTGCAACGCCAAAAAAGAAAATGTTAAGAATGTAGCTTGTCATGGTGTACATTCCGACAATATTGATGATTTGGGTAATAGTCCAATATCTATTAAAACAAGCTGTATTAGTACATAGGAAAAAATTGAGAATACTCAAATGGCACATACACCGTACTTTTTTTTTAATGTTGGGATAAATCTAATATGCTTTCTTGGCCCGTAGTAGACGATGAAGATAATGTTGCGGAAACTAGCAGTTTCTATCCTTTGCCAATGCCTGACATTACTAGACGAGGAAAATATTCATTTTAAAATCTTCCTGATTAAAATTATAAATAAAAGCGTTGATCTCAAGATATTATAATTTCCATTTTATCTTACGATTAGTAAGAAAAGTTTTCCTATATTGTTAGTATAGAGTTTTGTTGCATTATTATTACAAGCAGTTTTTAAGCGAGATAACATTGATGCTCGAGTCACGATAGATTACAATAGGGTTAGAGTAACTGATTTATTTTTTTGACTTTTAGATATTTTATATTATAAAGATTTTTTTTTGATTGAGTATTAGAGCATAAAAACTTACATTTGGTACTAGATTCCGTGAAGTTCTACTAAGTTACAAAAGTACAAGAGCACAAAAGTCTATTGATTTTACAAGGAAAGTAGTTCTCAAGATTTTATATTTTTTATTTTCTATTTCTTATTCCATACTTTATGTTTCTAGAATTATAATAATATGTTTTGTATGTAATTCATGTAATGCGAAAAAGAATAATAAAGATGTCTTAAAATTTCTTAGATGATTTAGTTCATTAGTGGCCGCTTTAAAAATAGGCTTCATAACTTTTAATGTTGGGTTTGGTCATGGATTTTTTTAATAAATATATTTTGTAAAGAAACAATAAATTACTGATGTTATTTCTATATCACATGTCATTACCATCTTCAGCTAATATTACCTTCCAGGCTAGTGTCATTACCATCCCTTGACGTATCATTACCTTCTTGGCAAATTTCATTACCATCCCGATCGTCATTACCCTCCGCCCATTTATTAGTAAAGTACACTATGTACCAAAGTGCCTCCCACATAAATGTCTTTACTAGGAGGTCCTAATTATATTAAATATCAATAAATCTGAAATTCAAGAAAAAAAAATTTGCTCCGCGGAATCGCCTGTTTTGCACGAAAGGACGGAATGACCCAGAATCATCTCGTCGCACATGTTATACTGAACGATAATAACGACTCCGGTCGGATGACGCACGGACATGATGCATTCAACAGTTGCTTGCCCTAAAGGAAAGTTGAATAGAATGATGAAGGGAAAGTTGAAGATGAAAGGGGCACAGTGTGGGACATAGCTTATGGCCGCCACTCCGCTTCTCGAGCGCGCGATACAGATATTCAAAAGTTTGAAAAATTTGACAACCCCCAACCGCGTAACGGCAACTACATACATTTGTCGGTAAATATCCCTGTGCTAACTTCCCTCTCTTCCTGTCCCCGCCGCGCATTTCCACCCGAGAGTGCGCTTTCAGTTTCAACTCTGTATACTGTGGCTTTAGGAAGGACAAATAATAGAAAAGTAGAAAGCAATTATGCATGTTTTAACGGTTTTTAATTATATGTATCACAAAGTCATTATAAAATTATAAGCATAATATTAAATAAAAGCGTAGAGATGTCTTTTCTTGATTGTTGTTCACAATCCGCTGCGGGCCAAAGGTTAGGCGTTCCGGGAGAGCAACAATTTCAATCGCGGACCCTGACTGACAAAGAAGTGGCACAGCTCCTGGAATATTAGAGGAGAGTGTTCAAAATTCTGAATTTATTAAGGTTTCATTATTATCTCTCAATCCAACCGTTGATTATAAAGCGTAGTAGATTGTTCAAGACAGTACTACGATTAGGCAGCTAAGATCTACGAAACGCAACGTGGAGATGTAATAGTTTCAAACATTCATCCATATAAGTATAAAATGGATGACAGCTATGAAAGTGTAGATACTGTTCCTGATTTGTAGGTTTAATATGGATCGCCGTTTTAATTGTACCATCGGAAATGATCAAATCAACATCTAAGAAAATAATTTGTGATTTAGAAACTGTATGAGTGAAATTTAAAGGTCCAAAATTATTTAGGTCGTCAAGAAAGGCTGTTAACGTAACTTGTCCATGTGGCTAAATCATTATTATGTCGTCAATAAACCTATACCATAAAATGGGTTTTAAATTTTGTGTTTTAAGGAAATTTTGCTCTAATAACCCATGAAAAGGTTAGCATACGAAGGTGCCATGCCATGCCAATGGCATGCCGTGCCATGCCATTCCGCCTATTGTAAAACTATTTTATTGTATAGGGCGCTCCACATTCACGCGAGACATTCACGCGAGAATCTCCGGAGATTCTCTGCGAGAACTGTAGTGAGAACTTCTTTGGGTACACACTCTCACAAAGTTCTTAAATAGTTCTCACTACAGTTCTCGCGTTCGATGACGATGGACGCAGAAGTAACCGCTGCGACAAGTTTATTGTTATGCGCATTCGCATATTATTATAATTATGCGTATGCTAAATGCTTGCAAATAACGATGTTTTTTTGTTTTTTAAGTCATCAATGGGTATTCCCATCAGTTCACTTAGACGACACCACGGATGATGGTTTTTTAGTTTATTTTTGTAGTCTTTTAAATTTGTATTCCATAGCACGGGTTCCGCTTGGAAATATTCCAAAAATTTCAACTCAAGTTCGTTTGTCCAAGTTACGCTCATATTGACGCCACAAGGTACACAATTACTTCCGTTCAAGTCGGCGGCGCGCGCGCTAGAGAAACATGCGAGTGTGGAGTCAATACACGTTCTCGCCTGTTCTCACGTTCTCGCGCTCCTTTGTCTCGCGCCAAAAAACCGACAAAAAGTGGAGAAAAGCTGGAGAACAACGCGAGAACTTGAGAAATCGCTAGAAATCGCTTCCACATTCACGCTTCTCGCATGTTTCTCGCGTTCTCGCGAGATTCTCTTGAGAATGTGGAGCGCCCTTATGCAATGAAGATTTCATCATTCATTCGGTTTCAAGTTATATAAGGGAAAGTAATTGCAGCGGCATCTATCGATCGCAAGCCAGTACCTCGTGCATTACGTCAGTGAGGCGCTCCCGAACGTTCCGACAGAGGGCGACAACAGTCTCGCGAACGGAACATTTAGGCCTCCGCGGTTTTTAAAAACTTGATTAGAAAAAATATGTTAGTGTAGCCTTCATATGAGATATTTCAACCAAAATTTCACAATATACTTTCGGCCAAACAAGTCATCTGTGTACCAAATGTCAAGTCTCTAAGTCTAATATTTCTAGATTGATTATGACTAGTGCGCGGACCGATTTACACCAAAATCTTTATAACTCTTGCCATGACCAAATGATGCCTGCATATTAAATTTCAGCTCAATCGGATTAATCGTTTAGGCGGTAGGTATCTTGAAAAAATACAAACCTAGATACAGACAGGCACGCAGACTTCAATCTGGAAATGGTCAATCGCCTCGGGGGGAGGGGGGTTAAAATGGATTTTTACGTTTTTATCTCGAACAAATGTTTAGCGCGTTCACAATACTTCCCCTCCTGTTCGGTTGTTGACCCGGAAAAGTAAAACGCATGGCCTTTTTGATACAAGGCCTTTTTATGTCGAAACAGGTAGGAAACATTGACGAAACGGGCATTACAATACCGGTGGACCCAAAATGTAATCCTCGGTCATAAAACAAAGTGCTTCTAGGTGCTGACAAAAAAAAAACAATACATTTCCGGAGCCAAAAATGGTACATTTCGCAATCAGGTAGGCGAATCCACCACCGACCGCTACCTAAACGCGTGGTATTTCCTAATATTTACAAAATTAACGGTTCTCGACATTCGGTCGTTATAAAGCCAATAGCTTCTTACAAAACGCCAATGACCATGCTTGGGCCAGAGAGAAGCGAAAAACAAAGTGAGTGCGAAACCAGCCCGAAATTACAAACGATATTTAATACAACATTGACTAGAACTCGAAAAAACATATATTTTAAGCTATGCTCTTTGACATTAAGCCTTCTATAGCAGAATATTTTGTTATCAACAATGCCTAATGACCTACATAATACGTACAATAATTATAGTATACGAAAACGAATTTGACAAAAGTGTCGTTAAAATGTCGAAATCGATCTGTTACGGTTACCACAATCAGTAGTCCTAATCGGTTAGCTACTTACCACCTATTAAGGTATTTACTCACCGCTTTTGGCTAAAACTAGGAAATTTATCTATCTATCTAATTTTAGCAGGTAAATTATAATATAATAATAAATATTTTATCGACACGGTACCATCCCTACGTTGTCTTTAATTGTTCGAGTCGCCACTTTGTAGTGCGGATAGTATAAATGCGTGGTATTTCCTAATATTTACAAGCTCTACCTGCGGAAAATTAACGGTTCTCGACATTCGGTCGTTATAAAGCCAATAGCTTTTTACAAAACGCTAATGACCATGCTTGGGCCAGAGAGAAGCGAAAAACAAAGTGAGTGCGAAACCAGCCCGAAATTACAAACGATATTTAATACAACATTGACTAGAACTCGAAAAACCATATATTTTAAGCTAGATATGAGATCACCACATAGATATTCAATACCTTACCAACAGACGTCAGTAAGATCATTGATTATGTAGTGTATTAGATTGCTCGCCGACATACTACGATGTGGAAACCAGTATTTTACTACGAAACGCAACGTGTAGATGGCACTCATAGTTCCTATAATTGATTATTATGTTCAATATGGCAACTTTCTTAGTATAACATTATGGAGGCAGACTATAGATGGCGCTCTAAACAAGACTATACGATATAAAACAATAATATTTTATTATGTTAATACTATTTACAAAAGGCATACCCGGCAACGAAGAGGCCGACAGACTGGCAAAACTGGGCACACTGGAATGCCCCGGGGAGCCAGTTGTTAGGGTCCCCTTCGCTATAGATAAGGAAATCGTGGGGGTGCTGCTTGGAGCAGAAACAACGGGCATCCTGGAAACAGAGCCAAGGATGTCGCCAGGGAAAGGCCATGATGGAGCAACCACTTTCTAATAAAACCAACGATTTAGTTGACATGAGCACAAAGAATCTTAGAACCCCACTATCGATCTCCTCACCAGACACACGACCCTTTGAGCACATCTGGTCAACCATGGCTTGACCGAGAGCAAGGACAGCTAAATATGTGGCGAAGAACCTGAAGATAGCATACACATCACTGGAATAGATGCCCATGCCTCCCGCAAAAAGACAGTTTACTGGGACGAGCCTTTCTCGAACCCATCGATCTGCCCAACTAGAAGGTCAGTGATCTGTATGGACTGGTAATCAGTACCGGGCTTCTAGCAGACCACTGACCCAAACACAAAGTGGGTAGTTACAAAAGATCTTATAGATCCAGGTGACATCAAGGGCTGGAGACACGTCCTCCACTCTTTTTCTACTACTACTACTACTACTACTACATAAAATGTTATTTTTAATTTGGTTTAAAGGTTTTAATACGTTATAATTACACGCCACAATGGTCAGATAGACTCATTAGTCTGTCTTGATAGAATGCTATGATGACAATCTGTCTTATATAAAAAATACGATAAGTGGCACTAATAATTGAATATTATTGTTAAATTAGATTTTTTATAATCAATCGGTCCTTTATGAAAAAAACATTAATAATCAATGTCATTATAGACGATCAAATACTTTCGCCGTCAATACTACCGACGCCACCTGCTTTTCGCCGGCTTAGAAGGAATGCCATATCATGCTATGAATATGCCCTATAATCAATGGTAAGGTATAAAAAAAAACTTGACTCACCTTAACCGGCTCTTTACTCTCGACTTCCTTTTTGGGACACTTCGTATCGACATCGACATCTTCAAACGTGTGTAAAGCTCTGTTTCTAGATACCAGTACCTTTTGTTTACTTTGATACGTGCTTCGTAAGGCGTATAATTTAAAGACGACTTTGCGACATTCTTCGCAGAGCAACTGCGGAAGACCGTCGTATACGTGAACCTGAAAATATATATAATTAAACAGGCCGTCCAAATAAACAAGCTTATTTATGTGGTTTATGTTGTTTATTTAATTTGGAAAAGATATATGCCGATAAAACATCGTCAACAAATAAACAAAAAGCAAGCCTAAACCATGTTATTCGATGCTACGATTTATTTATATATTTGTTTCAAATGTTATTCAAGAGCATTACAGACGAATCCAATTTGCCCTTAAATATTAAATATAGAGTGTAAGTCCATAGTAACTGACTTACATAACTAAATGTATGCTAACATTGAATTAAAAAAGAAACACAAAAATATAAAACTAAGTAAAATTAGATTATGATAAACATGAGATAGCAAGGAGTTGCCTTTTTAGCTGCCAAAGGGATATACAAAAGATGTCTATTTCAGTGGGTGAGGAATTAAGGAGAGCTATACTATAACCCTCCCCACTGGCCTGTCTACAAAAATATTTGTAAGATGGTACAGCCCATTAAACACTAGATGCGATCTCCTCACTGAGTAATTTACCGGTACGTACAATTCAAACTTACATAGTATCTCTGGCAAATAAATAGTCCCTTAAATTAATTTATATGCAAATATAATAAGGGAAATAATATATCGACGCGTTTCAAGAGTGTTGTATCCTACAATTCTTAGCACAAAATCGCACGAAAATAAGTATGGATAAATATTGTATTTTCTATAATAAATATATCTTTAAAAATTTTGTATTATCCGTAAGTATACGAGGAATAATGAAAGTTTCTGTAGTTAATAATATTTAAATAGTAATTCCTATTTTGGGCAATGACATTCTTTGGTTTTAGAATACATTTCGTTCCCTGTGATTATCATTACTTTATAACTTTCCGGTCCAACAACTGATCAGAAGGGAAAGCATCGTGGAAAGCCAATCGTGCATGGGGGGTGGGGGGCGCAAAATATCCATCTTGCGCCCCCCCCCCCACCCACCGAGAATATTAAAGGGGTATTCTGGTCTAGAGGCATAAATTTTAGTCGTTTTTGAAAGAAGGATAAAAAACACTTTTACAATCCATTTTTTAAAAAAATATTGTTTTAAGATTACAAAAAAAAACATCAACAAAAAAAAACAAAGAGTTAAAGGCTATAGTAGGGGCAAAGGTACGTTCCGATGGGGTAATAAACCGAGCTGTCAACAAGGATGCGGCTAACGTTGATATTGCTTATCGATGAATTACGCTTGCTCGATGACAGTATTATACATCTGCATTTATTATAGTACCGATTGCTATATTTATTAATATTTTCGGTTTAAGTATTATTTTAGAATTAGAGTAATTAAATAATGACCTAATTATGTGATGAGAGTTATTAAATGAGTACTTAATAGATAACTGATTATCATAGCGTGGCATATCATAGGTCATTATTAATTTCAAAACAGTCATAAGCAAAATGGTATCGTGGTATATTGTAATAATGAGTCCCACATACATATGTATAATATAAAATGCTGCGCGGATAAAACATCATTACTCGTCTATCAGTTGAGCAATGAAGACCATATTTTCTAACCTGGAGCTATTGAAGTTGAAGGGTAATATTAAGATGCAGGCTCGGTGCCTTATACATAACATTTTGTCATTTTTTGAGGTACTGAAAAGTGACCCGACAAAAGTTTCGCTGCTCAATCTCAATAAACCTCAAGAAATTAAGGCGTTTATTTCTGGAGTAACAGTGAGGACCTTCGGAAAAATCAAGAAAGTAGTTTTACAAGAAGGACTTCCTTCTACACCAAGGAAGACGTTAACGGTTCCGACACCTGTGACTAATTTGGACGACTTCGATGTCGGTGTGCTGAAACGCATCGTTTCATGACACGCATCACACGGTTGCACCACGCATCCCTACAAACAGGTAGTAAAAGGGGCGGGGCCGGCCTAATGATTTATTGCCTCACTCGAACGTTCCTTTGGCCCGTACTATAGTGAAGTGGGGGCTAAAAAAGGTTCGTGTTGGTTGACATATTTCCAACCCTTACAGTGTTATGAATCAAAGATAAAAAAATCTTGATTAGTAAGGACGTCGCTATGACCTTTGACCTTGTAAAAAGACATTCTGTTCTTCCGCAAAATAGTAACAATTTGAAGAAAAAAATTGCCACTGATTTTTATTTTTCTAATTTAAAAAAAAATATTAAAAAAATCCATGGTTTTGAATACAGAGGGATAAGCATGGATGATTTCCCCTCAAATTTCAAATAAATCGTCTAAGTAAAAGGTGAGATATCATGTCAACTAGTTCGAAAAAAGTAGTTTTGAGAAAAAAGCATTTGAAGTTCGAGACAAGGTATCGGGAGCGTAACTCAGGTATTTAATTCTCACATGGTAGGTACTTAATTCTCACATTTGGTTCTACTTCAAAATTACCATTTTCTGAAGTTCTTACAGCTAAACGAGCTGTTCTAGCTTCATAATCATGAAGTCGGAGATTACATTATAGTACGGGGGTCTATGATCGATTCGTTCCGGCACGATCGGTTCACTTGCCATGTCACAAAAGTCGCTGTAAACGAAAATAATTCGAATTTCGAAAAATCCGTTTGTGGACATATTCTTAAAGGTCTAAACTTTGAAAATATGCAAAGGAAAAAAAACTATTATTTCCAATTCCTAGACGAGAATACCCCCTTAAGATCATGTCCATACTGAAGTCTGTGTGTATGTCTGCCTGTCTGGCTGTGTGTGAGTATTCATCTACGATAGCGCCCAAACGCATAATCCGTTTGGGCTGAAATTTGGTATGCAGGCATCATTTGGTCTTGGTAAGAGTTGGAAAGAATTGTGGTTGAAATTGGTCCACCACCAGGAGTGGGGGGGCACTAGTGATGTATCAGTCTCGAAATATAGGACTTAGGGCGGTCAAGTATTAAGTAACGCAATTTTTGTAGATTTTTGACCCTCCCTCCCCCCCCCCCCCCAATGTAACGCGCCGTAACGTTTTCCTGTACCCCCTCCCCCTCCCTAAACGTTACGTAACACCCGTACTCCGTAAGACGGGTGTTACACGTTCCATCTGGCATCAGTTCAGTCCGCGACCTTGTTCCATGAACTGACTGATGGACTGATAGAAATTATTAAAATGTATGAAAATCAATCCGTTCAGTCCATCAGTCAACGCGATAAACGATCAGTTTACCGTCAGTCTGACCAAGATCACGGACTGAACTGATGCCAGACTGAACGTGTAACCCCCCGTCTAAAACATAAACGAAAAGGGTTGCCAACTTGGGAGAACAAAATAAAAATGACGTACAATACAATCCAGGGACTCTCCGTAAAACATAAACGAAAAGGGTTGCCAACTTGGGAGGTCTAATTCCCTAGTTTTTTTATTTAAATAAAAAGATAATGATACGTAACGCGTTGTTCGACCCTCCTCCTCCCGCCCTTGTTCGTAACGTTTTACAAAACCCCCCCTTCCCCACAAATTGCGTTACGTAATACTTGAACGTCCCCTTATAGACTTGAAATTTGGTACCCAGATACCTTGTTGAACTGAAATCACATTGTGAAATTTCGATTGCAATATCTCATATACTATACAAGCTACACTAATAATATTTAAATTCGTCCATACTTTTAATTAAATACTAGCTGACCCGTGGCCACTTCGTTGGGCGGTAAAACTTTTTACTTGTGATGAAATTATGAGTTTGGTTCGGTTAGTACTGAGTGCTATGATTTATTTCCTGACTGCCAAAAGAAGGGTTATATTTTTACTGCATATGTATGTATTTGCATACCAATTTGACTATATTACCGTTATTTGTGAGTGTCTTCTTGTGAGTGTCATATTTGTGAGTGGCTTATCTCTTTAACCATTTATGCAGTAAAAGGAAAAAGTCTTTTGTTTTAAACACTTGAGACGATAAATTTAGTTATTTTGATATGAATTCACAATCCTTGATAATATGACCAATAAACATGACCTAACGATTTAAATTATTTTTTTAATATAAAAAAACTACTTTTTGTGACCTAAATATAAAATTTAGACATAAGCTGTCGCTGACTTTTTTGTAGGCATTACCAAGCTCTACAAATTTACTCTAGAACTCAATCATATAATCTCTCATCGTTAAAGCAGCGCTCGTAAGAAACGTTTTTATTCGACCGTTTTTTCTTCCGACCTATACTTTGCAAATCCAACTACCACGAAAAAGGCATTTTTTTTCATTTTTCGGATTAATATATAGCCCAACTAGCTGCGCCCCGCGATTTCACCCGCGTGGTGATGGAAAATTGTGATAACGATGATAGAAAACCATATATCTTTATAAAATATAGCCTATGTGTTATTCTGATGTGTAAGCTATATTATTGTAAAGTTTCATCAAAATCCATTTAGTAGTTTTTGCGTGAAAGAGTAACAAACATACATACATACATTCTTACAAACTTTCGCGTTTATAATTATTTTTTTATTTTTATTTATTTGTTACAACTTGATAGAGTTAACAATGAGATCGTACAGATATGATTTGTAACTATTTATATAAGCAATAAGAAAATGAACACAACCCATACGATCATTCTAGATCATTCTCATAATAGTAGTAGGATATTTTTAGAAACTGAACTATTTGGTTTATGAACAAAATTTATTGTTTTCGCACTCGAGTAAACCCAGTGCAAAATAGTCAATAGTAAGTAAAAAAAATAAATTGACAATGATCGTTCGTCCCTGTAACCCTTCATATTAAACTATCGACCTAAACTGCATATATTCCTAAATAAACAACTAATAAACATTGATCACGAACAAATCTACTTGGTGGGCGGTCAAAAATGAAATCCAAACTCGTACTCACGGATATATTGAATACATCCTTGATTTGTTCTTGTATTTGCGGCAGGATTTGGTAACTTCCAGGTTTAGAGACACAGAGGCGGCACGTAGAGAAGAATGTCGGGTCTATTTTGCCGTCGGATCCATCCATCGAATCCATGATGTCCACTTTTAGTTTTTATTTACTAAAAACAAATCAAAAACACTGTTTTGAAACAAACGCACGTTGAAAAATCAAAACAACACAAAAACTGTCCTGGCGACCGATGCCTTCATCTGTCAAATTTAATTATCAAAAGAAAACGAAAGGAGTATGCAATTTAATTTATGCCGCATGCGAAGTACTGACCTATTTAAATTAAATCCTTGTATCACAAAAACGTCGAGGATCTAAATATCTACAAAAGACGCAATAGTTGGCGATTTAAGAAGACAAGACAAAACTAACAAAAACTAAGTTAATTAAAATCGCGTATCTTAAATTAAAGCAGAACAATACGTAATTTTATTTATCGGCGCGCGACAACTCGGACGACACACTTAGCCGCCGACATTTAAAACTAAACTGTTTTGAAATCCTTGCGGGCGAACCCGCCTGGCGGCGGGCACGGCGGGCGGCAGGCGCGTCCCTGCCCCCTCCCGCCGCTCGACATCAATCCGTCTCGCTCGTACCGAAAGGAAAAACCCAAGCATAATAAACATGGCAACAGCGCATTGGCGTATCTGTCTCGCTCGCTCAGGGCAGGCATCTGAATTGATTGCGCAATACCGTGTCGAATCGACGTCATTATTTATAACATTTTGACAAGATTTGCATAATACGGTCGCGCCGCGGCGGCGGTCGAGCGCGGTAGTTTCTGCGCACGTCGTTCTTCCTAGGGTAAATATTGTTTTTAAGGCGACTACCTCTCTCAAACCGTGAAAACTGTCATTTTGGAAATCAAATTTACGTTACTCCCGCGTGCATTTAAATAATAATAAAACTTTGAATCTGTAGCAAATTTCTCAACCTTTAGTACTACGATGCCGAATTTCAATGTTTTCATTTTTTGACGTGACAACGTCTTATAATTCGATGGAGCTGGCTGCACGCACGAAAAAACATGACTCATGCGGCGTTACCTCGCTCTGAGGCGTTCCATTTATTATATTAATTATTCAATATAAATGCTGCCATCTACCGGTTGCGAAAGAATTATTTACTAACCTCAGTCTAAAATAGTACGAGTGAAAACCACTAGATTGATCTAAATTCTTACCATAATTTTATATGTATTCTTGATATACGGAATGTTATTACTGAACGGACAATTTTCTTGTGGGTACAACGAAGTGCAACAAAGTAAGCAACTTTTATTAAAAAAAAAATACGTATGGCACTCGGGGACTGCCGCGGTAAAGCTATTGTATAGCATTTTTAACAACTTATGCAATTATAATTATTTATTTATTTTATTTATTTTATTTTTTCTGATATCAGATAACTGCGCTCTATCGAAAAAAATTGAATTTATTCCGAATCATTTGTGGCTGCGGAAGCAAATGATTCGGAATAATTTAAACGTCTTCCGATAGAGCGCCGCGCACGAATTTTTTATTCGATAAAGCAAAAAAAAACGGATTATTCGAAAAAAATCCTAGATAAAAAGATGGATAATTAAATTATCTTTAAAATGGTGCAGGTTTCATAATAATACGCCAGATAGTATTTGCGTAGTAGTCGTTTTTGTGTTCGGTTAGACCTAATTTCACAAATTTATTACACTATGTAATATAAACAAAATCTAAAATATTCAAAGCTAAGGATATTAGGAAAATATTCTTGTTTAACATATATTTTTTTCGAATCGTAAGCAGTACTCGTTTAGACGTAATTATCAGTTTAAAATCATTAATTTTCGTTAAGAAATTTCTTCATTCGGTCGCCGCACTCTCCTAGGCCCGCGATAAAAGCTATGCAATAGCTTAAAAAAATAAAAATACGTGTGGCACTCGGGGACTGCCGCGGTAAAGCTATTGCATAGCATTGCACTTATTTTATTTATTTTATTTTTTTCTCATATCAGATAACTGCGCTCTATCGGAAAACGTTGAAATTATTCCGAATCATTTGCGGCTGCGGAAGCAAATGATTCTGAATAATTTAAACGTCTTCCGATAGAGCGCCGCTCACGATTTTTTTATTCGATAAAGCAAAAAAAACGGATTATTCGAAAAAAATCGTAGATAAAAAGATAGATAATTAAATTATCTTTAAAATGGTGCAAGTTTCATAATAATACGCCAGATAGTATTTGCGTAGTAGTCGTTTTTGTGTTCGGTTAGACCTAATTTCACAAATTAATTACACTATGTAATATAAACAAACTCTAAAATATTCAAAGCTAAGAATATTAGGAAAATGTTCTTGTTTAACATATATTTTTTTCGAATCGTAAGCAGTACTCGTTTAGACGTAATTATCAGTTTAAAATCATTCATTTTCGTTAAGAAATTTCTTCATTCGGTCGCCGCGCTGGCCTAGGCCCGCGATAAAAGCTATGCAATAGCTTAAAACTATGAAAAGCTATCATTACGATGCGCTATCTAGCGGTTGGTAAAATGTCGCTGATATTGTTTATTTACGACGTATTACCTACCGCTAGATGGCGCAGCGTGCTCAAACGCTTCTCAAACCGTTATTTAACAGTTCGAGATTTCAAACTTTCAAATTTAAAAAAAACAATAAACTTTAAACAATAAACAATTATACAATTATACTGCTATACAATAATACATTTATTTGTTGTAGTCAAATCGGTGAGTATAAAAGCATATATTTTTGGGTGTTTGTAATAAACAATATCAGAATCTTAAATGAAACTCTTCAAATGCAACCATTCCATCAGTATTTTCTTATGACTTTGTCACGTCAACTATCGTCAGTAAACCGACTTTAGGGCTAGGCTACACGGGCGGTTCTCCCGCCGCGGGAATTCGCTCGACAAAGCTGCCGCAGACCATCAAACTACACGGGACGCGGTTTATCGCTGTCTTTTGTTCATTTCAACATGGATCCGCCAATGATAACTGCGCTTGCAGCTCTTATATTAATAGAATTATTAAAAAATAAAGTAAAGCGCAATGTGTGGGTGGAACCAGTGTTAAGTAATCGTTTAACTTCGGGAATATTTCATTCAATGTTTAGTGCACACCGCGATAACCCTCATAAGTTCTTCTCTTACTACAGAATGTCTGTGAAGTCATTTGATGAACTTCTATCAATTATAAGCCAACGTATAAAGAAACAGGATACAAATATGCGAAGATCTATCACACCTGCAGAACGTTTGGCTGTAACTCTCAGGTAAATAAAATAACATTATTTTATTATGTAATCTTTTTTATTCGGGTAAGTACTGCAGTACATTAAAATAATCATCATTTTCCGTTGATGTGTCCGTGTTTCTAGAGCCAGAGCTCCCAGGTGAATCCTGGTTCCTGTGGTAAAGAAATTCAGACAAGTTGCTAGGAATACTGCGGTTTCTTTCATTTCTTTGAATATTTCTGAATAAATTCATAATTTCATATCTGGTTTCCATAGCCAAATCTGGAGTCATAGAATCCATAATGGGTACAAAGGACATAAGAAATGCTCGATTTCCTTTTGCGTCACTATCGTTATTTAACTTTTGTAATTGTAAAAACTTTCGTTCAAAATTTTTGTTATTTGAGGAATTTGGGTACTTTCCTTTTGTTTCATTCTTTTTGTAGGAACTTGGTTTTGTCGAGGTGGTCTCATCACATTATCTTCTTCAAAATCCTGATTTTGTGATAAAGTTGAAGGTATTGGAGATACATTGGACTCGCGTTCATCTGCAGTACTGACGTTAGGGCGTAAAAAGGACAACAAGTCTAAATAAATATATCTTCTTTTTTTTGGAGCCGATTGTCCCGACACTGTGGTAGTTTCTGATTTTACTTCTTTCATATAGCTATCTCTAATATTCTTCCACTTCTTCATCGGATCCTTTACTGCAAAAAAGAAAAAATATATTAATGTCGCATCTATTTATTTTTCAGATATTTGGCTTCGGGAGCAACTTTCACTGATTTGGAGTATGCTTTTCTAATTTCTCGTAAAACCATACCATTTATTGTAAAAGAAACCTGTCAAACTATTTGGCAAGAATTGGCACCTTTAGAAATGCCAAAACCAAATAAGGAAAAATGGATAAACATTGCTGAGATATTGTACAAAGAAGCAAACTTTCCTAATTGTGTTGGCGCCATTGATAGCAAACAACATATTATAATTATTTTCCCTCCGAATGCTGGATCTAAATATTATAATTATAAAAAATATCATTCAATTATTTTATTGGCAGTGGTTGACGCAGACTACTGTTTTACATTCATTGACATTGGTGCTCCAGGTCGAGAAGGTGACTCGACAATTTTCAAAAGTTCAAATTTCGTGCAAAAGTTAACTCGTTCTCAGTTAGATTTACCAGAGCCAGCTCATCTTCCTAACAATATAGGAAAACCTCCTGTGCCTTTTGTATTTGTAGGTGATGCTGCGTTCGGTTTAAATAAAAAATACGTGTGGCACTCGGGGACTGCCGCGGTAAAGCTATTGCATAGCATTTTTAACAACTTATGCAATTATATTTTTTTTTTTTTCTGATATTAGATAACTGCGCTCTATTATTCCGAATCATTTGCTGTCACAGCCGCAAATGATTCGGAATAATTTAAACGGAATATATAAAATTCGGAATAATAATAAATTCGGAAAAAAATCGGAATAATAAAAAACGGATTATTCGAAAAAAATCGTAGATAAAAAGATAGATAATGAAATTATCTTTAAAATGGTGCAGGTTTCATAATAATACGCCAGATAGTATTTGCGTAGTAGTCGTTTTTGTGTTCGGTTAGACCTAATTTCACAAATTAATTACACTATGTAATATAAACAAAATCTAAAATATTCAAAGCTAAGAATATTAGGAAAATGTTCCTGTTTAACATATATTTTTTTCGAATCGTAGGCAGTACTCGTTTAGACGTAATTTTCAGTTTAAAATCATTAATTTTCGTAAAGAAATTTCTTCATTCGGTCGCCGCGCTGGCCTAGGCCCGCGATAAAAGCTATGCAATAGCTTAAAATAAAAATGTTATGAGACCATTTTCTTTACGAAACATAACAACGCCTAAGAAAATTTATAATTATCGACTGTCTAGAGCTCGCCGCTTTGTGGAATGTGCATTTGGTATCCTCAGTAACAAGTGGCGAATTTTTCATTCAAGCATCATGATCAATCCACCGAGTGCCAAACATATTATAAAAGCAGCTTGTGTATTACACAACTTCGTAAGACGCAGAGATGATTATCAATTTGAAGATACGATTCGATGTGATATGGAAGAATTCGATGGAGTCCAGGCAGTTGGAGGCCGATCTAGTGGCATTGCAGTAAGAGATTCGTTTGTTCAATACTTCAATGGCCCTGGGGCCGTTCCTTGGCAAACCAGGATGATTCATTAAATTAATATAAGAAATAAAATAATAAGTAAACTTACCAGCTTTGTTTTTATCTTCTGGGCCTAAATCAGCCCAATGAGCAACCACTTCCTGTCCTATCTCGCTTTATCCATAATTTCGCTTTTAATTCCCGATTGGCATAATCCTTCGACTGTACATCATACAAAGCAGGTCGATCTTGTATTTCAACTATAAACCGCTCCGTATCGAACATTTTGACGCGATATTAGCAACGCAAGCGCACGCTTGACGAGTGAGCGCCTTCACAAGGTCCCGCGCACGTCCCGCGCAGAATGACGCAATAGCGGGAAACCGCCCGTGTTAAAGCGCCGGTTATCAGCGGCGGTTTGACGCTGCATGCCGCGGTCATATTTCTCCAGCCTGTGAACCGCGACGGGAAACCGCGCAGTGTAGTATGCAGCATACAACTTCCATATTAAATTGTGACTAGTGCGGTTCAGAAGCGGATTCCCGCGGCGGGAGAACCGTCCGTGTAGCCTAGCCCTTACAGACAACCGATTTTTTCCTAATAAAAATAAATAAAATCTGAAGTCATCACCTTTTTGTAATTAGCATTTTTCTTGGAATCTATAGAGGTAAACATCTCGAAACTATATTGATAATACGTATCAAGTAAATGTATAAAATGTGACATTGCTATACCTACTTTTATTTTTTTTATTTTCTTTCATAATGTTCCAAAAAAACAAAAAAATGTATTATTTGACAAGCGCGATTTCAGTAGTCATGTCATGTCATGAACATGTCAAGAAGTGCAAACGAAAATAGGCCTTCCGTCCATGGCGCTCCGCTGCACTTTCGTGTGGCAAGTTCATCATTGCGCGTTTGGTCGTACGCAAACGCGGTCGTGTCGTGGCCTGCGTCGCTTTTTTTAGAACTTGATGAATTTTGCGTCTCTGCTGTTGACCGTTGAGGAGTTCCCTCGTTGGGAGCCAACCCACTCACTGTACATCAGCCTAAGTTTCCTACACTGATAGAGCGATCACAAGATTTTTTGGCCATCAACGTAATTTTTTGCAGTTACGAAAAGAAATGTGTAACTAATTGAAAAAAAACAAATGTCTGCCATATTTAGTAACGTAACTGCAAAATAAAATCGACAATTTGGGAAAAATCGAAAAAAACCATAGAAAATCATAATACCGAAACCATCAAAAATCGCTAAACATACATGGGAGTGTTTCAGGGAGGCCTCCCGCCTAGGCGTGCTCAAAAATGTAAGCACCTAAATTGCATTAATGTGTAGATCATGACCGTACATTTTACAAAGGTAATCGAAATTTAGATTTTTGTTTTTTTTTAATTTACAAATTTGAAGAACTAGACTGGTGAATAAAAGTTTGACGAGCGTTTGAGCGCGATGCGCTATCTATCGGTAGGTAAAATGTCGCTAAGAAACTATATTAGCGATATTTTGCTTGCCACTATATTGCGCATCGTGCTTAAAGCTTTTTATACTGTTTTCAACAGAAGAAAATTTTCAAATTAAAAAAAAAATGTTTTTGTTTTACCCTAATTTTTTAATCAAAACTTGCTTATCTGCTCGTACTGATTAACCCCCTTCAAATATGCCTGCACCCCGTATGTCATTGCAGTTAATTTGTGCACGGTCAACCATACGAGCCCTCTTGGTGCTAAAAACATAAAAACGGGTATTTATAACAATGAATTAAAAAATTTCGCTGGGCCGCTACTTGAGAAGCGCTACTGGCTGTTGCCTTCTCGCTCTTTTGTTGCTATCTCGCTCTGGAACTAAAAAAAGCGACGCAGGCCCCGACACGACCGCGTTGGCGTACGACCAAACGCGCAATGATGGACTTGCCATACTTGATGAATGCCAAAATTTTGTATACGCATTCAATTATGATAGCCCCTTCCATGTTCCACCATGACATAGCTGATGAACCCTGGATTGGCTCTCGATGAGGGAACTCCTCAACGGTCAATAGCAGAGACCCAAAATGTTGTATACGCATTCAATTATGATAGCCCCTTCCAAGTTCCACCATGACATGGCTGATGTACCCTGAGTTGGCTTCCGATGAGGAAACTCTCCAACGGTCAAGAGCCGAGACCCAACATTTTGTATACGCATTCAATTATGATAGCCCCTTCCGTGTTCCAACATGACATGGTTGATGAACCATGGCTTGCCTCGCGATGAGGGAACTCGTTGACCGTTGAGGAGTCATCTCATCGGGAGCCAACCCGGGGTACATCAGCTATGCCATAGTGAAACTTGGAAGGGCCTATCATAATTAAATGCGTATACAAAATTTTGAGTCTCTGATGTTGACCGTTGAGGAGTCCCCTCATCGGAAGCCAACCCAGGGAACATCAGCCATGACATAGTGAAACTCGGAAAGGGCTATCATAATTGAATGCGTATACAAAATTTTGAGTCTCTGCTGTTGATTGTTGAGGAGTCCCGTCATAGGTCAGCCATGTCAAAGTGAAAAGTTGAAAGTCCTCGAAAAGTTGAAAGTCGAAAAAGTCGGAAAAGTTGAAAAAGTCGAAAAAGTAAACAATGTCGAAGTCGAAGTCGATTTTTGAGGGTTATTGAGTGGCGCTAGGTTAGGGGTGGGGAGGGTTGTGGTCGGATTTATAATATTAATATTCAGATGAATTAAGTTCCTGGCGACAGGAAAGTCTTGGGATGACACAACCGATTTTTTTATTTTGTGTAGCCAACGCACAACTCGTGATATACATTCAAGTTTTGTGTTAGGTTATAAATATTGCCGCAAGGCGATACGCTCGCCTTTTTTCGTGAAAAAAAGACTTTTATTATTAAATGGAAAGACTTTATTATAAAAATGGAAACAAATTGTACACGATTTGTAACTCAGTTTTCCATGAAGCATAATCTGCTGAAAAAGCAAATCTGAAGCAAAAAAATAAGTTTTAATCCTATTTTTAGTACCTACCTAGTAAGTATTATTCCGTCAATTTTGTTCCAACGAGCCAGCCGGGAATCGAACCCGTAACTTTACAATGTAAGATCAAGCAACGTAACCACTATGCCACCATCAGATTAAAGAAAGAATAACCTGACAGCAAATAAATAATTTATTTTGCCTAGACTTTGTAGGGTTCTGACTTCTGACTTACCCTGAAGTATGTACGTATATATCTCGACAACCACGAACTTACATATAATTTTCAGTTAGGCAGAAATCTTCAGAAACCGACCGTCCTCGAACAATTACGGTCCGCGATGGATTGATTATCCTGTGGCATGACCGACGCATGCGAGAGCGAGAGAAATAACATCCTCTCTATAGCACAATGATGCTCGTCGCATTAAATGTGGCAACAACGCGGATAACAGTTCACGCAGTTTAAAAACCGCGTCAACACATTTTATCGACAATTATCGACAAGATAGATTATTGTTATTGTATAACATATGTTAAAGAAACAGAAGTTTCGATACACATACTGTGTTCATTATTACGGCGTTTAAATAAGAATGAGAATAAGTATTTTGCAGTTAATTTTTATTTTAAAAATATATTTGTCAGTATGCTTAAATATCCTTTGCAACAAAACTATTAAATCCTCCTTTTTACCTAAACGCGTCTGTCTCCACGATGGCCAAGAAGTGCGACGACAGAATCGTTCCCCCCCCCCCCCCCTTTCAAGACTTTCCCTGGCCTGGCCTGAATTTCTAGATGTAACGGACCTTAAGTCCACTACATGCGATCAACAAATGCATCGATTTCCAGTGAAATCCACTGACACAGTTCAGCTATTATTTTGACTCGTGCAGCTATGAATCAGCACGATGAAACAATACTTTTACTCAGAATATTTCAAATTGCATCATTCCACGGCCTATATAAACCGGCCAAAAAGCAACCAAAACATTCATTCAATAATTCAGTTATTCGGCCCGCGATTCACTACATCCGCGATTACATAGCCTGTTCGGCAAGCGTTAATATAACTGGCAATATTCAATCGATCCAATCAATAAATATCTTCTGCTTCATAAAAACCGCCTTTAAATACGGAGATAACTCGTAAGTTGACACTACCACCTCACATCGAATAATTTGGAGTCTTGTGTGGGGTGGTCCCTCACATGGATAATGCCAGTTATCACTCTAAACAAATAAACCGAGCACCCACATCCTCATCCACAAAATATTAATTACAAGACTGGCTGCGGCAAAATAGGTTTGTAATTCCCGAAAAGCAGAGCTTTTATTGATTAACTGTCTATTAACGTTACGTTACTAAGTTACGTTACCTAACGTTACTTGGCAGTAACGTTACTTTTAAGTAAAATAAGTAATTAATAATTTATTAGTTCCTATTATTATATTAATTTAATTTATGTATCGAGGTAAAACAGAATCGTCCTTAAAAGTTATATCATTTGGATGTATCGGTAAACTAAGTAGTAGGAAGTAGTTCGTTTGCCCCCATATCCAGTACGATACACTACCGGTACAATACAATTGAGATGGGCTTGTTGACGGTCAGTTTTTCGCGTCAGTTGAACTGGCGTTCATCCAAAATTTGATCGTGAATGTCGAATCTTCAGCGCCACGAATATTTTCCGTGGCTACTATCATAATCCAACGGGCGCGTCGCGCCAAACTGACCGTGAATCGGCAATCCAACGCGTCAGTTCGCACTTCGCTCTCAGGTGGCTCTCAGCGCCCGTGGTGATAGGGCGTGCTGTGTTTTTGTTTTTGTCATGGCGGTGTCGTCGTCGTCATCATGGCGGTGACGGACGTGTCATGATAGATTTCATCAAAATTATAGAAATTCAGAATGTTTATGGAAAATAACCGACAAATAAACAGTATCGACAAAAAGCTGTAGAAGATTTTATTTAGATAAAATATTCCAATTTTATTTAGATAATATTTATAAAATTGAATTAGATATTATAGAAGTCAGATTTCATTCCCGACGCTAAGAAACGAAGAGTGGCAGTGAATCGCTCATGAGGGTTTATAGCTTGTCTCATATTAGTATCTTGTCAATATATGGAGTTACAAGTTCTAGAATCTTAAAATATGTCGCTTCGTCCATCCTTAAATAGTTTTGCCAGTCCCTCGGTTCTAACGATAACTCATTTAAGAAATTGACGTGCGTGAATTGACTCCTTTTTTTAAGCCATTATTTCATTCATTGCTTTCTTTTTCGTTTTCTTGTGAGTATATGACAACAAACAGTAGCCGTAGTAAAAAGGAATGTTTCTTCTTCGGAATCGGAATCCATTTTTATTCGTGGACGTCCGCAAAGAGAAAACACGTCCTTCATGCGGCCCGGCCGGTCGAAAACTGAAGAGCCGGAGTGAAGCCAGTGAATGGGGAAATCTAGTTGGCATAAAACCATTTGGAGTGACGCCACAGTTTTACGTCTAGCTAGACTGACGCGATAAACTGACCGTCAATGCCCAGCTTAAGGAATCCCGGCAGTTAGCAACAATTTAAATTATTATTTCACACAGCATGACGGTATATTGATTCTCAGTATACAACGCACGCATTATTATTATTCGATGTAATGTATTTTGATTAGGTAAAGTAAAGTATTATTATTATGACAATTATTCGAAGTAACAGAACAAACATATATTTTCTCACGGTATGAATTCGCAGTTTTTTTTTACATCTGGCATATTTCCGATATCGCTCAAGTTAGCGAGATATAAGGGATAAACTCAACCGGAGCGCCAATTTTCCAAGATGGCGGGCTGGCGGCTCGAGCGCAAAAGGTAGAGTAGGGGACTTTTAGTATGCTTTAACAGTACGCTTCAAACAACATCTATGCCAAGTTTCAAGGTATTACCAATTATTTCTTCTAAAATTCCTTATTTGACTGTGTCTATTTTAAGACGCTTTTATTAGGACGACCTGTATGTAACTAACTATGTAATGGACTCTAAGGTAAATAATTTAACCATCTTCCAAGGATCATAGCGTCATGAAAATTGGCAGCTGTATGTAGTTCTGATTACAATACAATAATATGGTACTGTCGAACTGATCTGATGATGTAGTCGGAAGATATGAACTCGAACTTTATGATGGAACATCGTATCATAGCTGTGTTTGGACTTGTTAGAAAAGTCTTGGAATGAACTTTGACCACGATTAGGTTTCAAGGTCTGATGATGAAGCCGGAAGATAGGCACTGGCATGATGGAATATCGTATCATAGCCGTGTTTGGACCGGCTTTTTTTTACGTACATTTATAAAAGCGTGATTTTAGTGTTTATTTTAAACTATTAATTTATTTCCTAAATGTTTCCTTATGGGCTACTAGTATTACATACTATTTTATTACTTTTTAAGTAAAATTATTTTATTTAAGTTTAATAGTTTATAATTATTATTTAATGATCACATTTAAAACATACTACCTATGTATGTAACAAAACATATTAATTAACAAAGTACACTACTTTTGAACATTAAATGCATGTGAAAGTGGTAACATCACTAAGCCATCAGTAAGTGCAAGGGATGCACTGCTACTATTTTTCCACGTTGTATAACTCCGCGTGCCACGAGCGTTCGGACAGGGATAGTGTCAATTCTCTCTTCGCGGCAGGGCGCAGAAAAATAATGATAAAATAAAATAAAGGTCCATTTGGGGAGACCATAAAACATTGCTTTTCGTGACTAATTATCGGAGTCACAAACGTCTGTAGAACACAGGGTCACCACCTCTATATAACGCCCTCTCGACACCATCGTTGGCCATAGATGACCGCATCGTTATGTCTCTCTCTTTCTTTCCCATACATTTTTCATACGTGTCGAGTCGACTCGACGATGACTCGCTTCTACATTAGTGACAAGCCAAAACATTGGCCAACGTGTAGATGTGGCATAAAAATAACATAGTTTAATGTTTAACCACAATAAGTTAATAGTAAAAACTTGCATGATCCGGGAAGCCATTGAAATAAGAAGATCCCCGAACTTCAATAGAGACGACGGTTACAAACTCTCTTCTACGTGGAACCCTCTTCTTAAAATTTTCCCGCCGCCGAACGCCGAACGCAAAGACATAAAACAGGATATAGTGAGTGTTGTGTGCAAGACGGATTTTCAAAATTCCCGCGCTCCGAGCCCGGCCCCCCACCACCGTTATAACCTTCGCAGTGGCGGCAGCGGTATGCGGCCTACCCGCAAAACAGCGGATTGACAGCTCTTCAGTCTACCCTAGACAACGGCGGCTGTAAAGTCGCCGAAACGTCGGGTGCTACAAATTTCACGCGGTTGATTCGTTTTCTATCCTATTTATAATGTCAAACAACCGCGATAGTCTTCGATTTTATAGAAAAAACTTATTTTTAAAAACAAACTTTTATAAAAAAATCTTTGTCCCGAGCCACAGTATACAGTAGCTTCTCTTAGAACAAAATTTAAATCAAAGCGAATACGTCACGAGTCGTAAGGGCTTGGATATGGTCGCCAGATATTCCGCTACTCGGCCTACGCAGATATCCGAACGCTCTAAATTTCGCCAGCGTTTACATGGCCGTAATGCTAAACGTTCGCGTTCATCGGGACGTACCCCTCTGCCCACATTCCACGCACCCTCTTCCCGAATTGCCCTGTAGCTTGAGAGTAAAGCTACTGGTTGGTATACTGTGCCCGAGCCAACCCTGGGTGCAACAACCCTGTCCCGGTGAAACATAGAACGGGCTATCATAATTGAATGCGTATACAAAATTTCGTCCCTTCGTTGGAATCGCAGTCACAGTCATGGTCACGGTCGCAGTCGCGGTCGCGGTCGCGGTCCCGGTCGCGGTAGCGGTCGCATAGCGGTCGCAGTCGCGGTTGAAATCACGGTCGCGCTCGCGGTCGCAGTGGCCTCTCTGTTCTCTGGGGCCGATAAGAAGAGACGAGACATGGAAGCAGATATCATGGAACTTTCTAGAGAATAAACACAGATAACTTAATAGATAAAGAACGTGTAATGTTTACTCGATATAGAGTACTTTGTCATTATTATTGTAAACTTCTAGTGAATAGACGTCTTTAATTAAATGTCAAATTCATTAAAATAAAGTTAGTTTTTTTTATAACGTCAAACGCGACACTCAACATAATTGGACGACTACCGTGAAACTGTTGTATCCGAAATGGTGATTATCTAAGCCAGTCTTTTTATAAGTGAGCGATAAAGCCCTCTTATGGGAGCTGTACGCTTCCAGGGGGTGGGTAGAAGGCTCAGCGAAAAAAGACACCCGGGCAAGTAACCTAGGACTGATTTTATCTGAATAATTATTTCAAAAAATAAAATCTATGAGCGCTCTCTCGCCAACGAACCGTAAAGAATACCCACTAATATGGAACCAGCTATGATTACTCCAGGCTTAACACTCAACATAATTATCACTAAAACAGAACCAACACAGAAGTAGTTATCAAGAAAGCAATAAAACATAAGGACTGTCAACAGAACTGACCTCGCTGATCTCGGGAGCCGATAAGAAGAGACGAAACATGGGAAGCAGATATCATAAAACTTTCTAGAGAATAAACACAGATAACGTAATTGATAAAGAATATGTAATGTTTAATCGACATAGAATACTTTGTCATTATAATTGTAAACTATTATTATTATGGCTGTTTATAATTCTTGTATGTGTTATCGGGCCCGGAGCTAGCTAACCGGGAGCTAACGAGTCCTTGCTGAGTTGGCGACGAAGACCCATTCTGTTCAGGGTTGGTCACACTCACGGGTCACGACCGCCGGATGTGTCTTCGTCACAACACCCATCCGGCGGCCGTGAAGAAAATATTGTTATTTTATTCATAATATAGTTTTGGTAGATAATTGGTCATATTACATCGTTAATTTATGTATAGTTCATGGTATTATGTTCACAAATATAGTAGCTTGATACAAAATGGTAATCTTGGTAGCTAGGTATTTTTTTCCATTTTATCATACAATCTTATTACATTCAATGTTTGTTTTTGTATGTACTAAGCTTGGGGATTTTAAAAAAAATACGTGTGGCACTCGGAGACTGCCGCGGTAAAGCTATTGCATAGCATTTGTTTAACAACTTATGTAATAATAATTATTTATTTATTTTATTTTTTCTGATATCAGATAACCGCGCTCTATCGGAAAACGTTGAAATTATTCCGAATCATTTGCGGCTGCGGAACCAAATGATTCGGAATAATTTAAACGTCTTCCGATAGAGCGCCGCGCACGAATTTTTTATTCGAAAAAGCAAAAAAAAACGAATTTTTCGAAAAAAAAAACGTAGATAAAAAGATAGATAATTAAATTATCTTTAAAATGGTGCAGGTTTCATAATAATACGCCAGATAGTACTGGCGTAGTAGTCGTTTTTGTGTTCGGTTAGACCTAATTTCACAAATTAATTACACTATGTAATATAAACCAAATCTAAAATACTCAAAGCTAAGAATATTAGGAAAATGTTCTTGTTTAACATATATATTTTTTCGAATCGTAAGCAGTAGGTACTCGTTTAGACGTAATTATCAGTTTAAAATCGTTATTTTTCGTTCATTCGGTCGCCGCGCTGGCCTAGGCCCGCGATAAAAGCTATGCAATAGCTTAAAAATCTTTAGCTGTCTAAAATGATTCCGATTCTTTTATTTAAACCTGTGTTTTTTATTTGAATATTCTTCATTGGCAAACAAAGATAGAACTTGTTTTTCCACAAAATCGTCGAAATGGCCGAAATTGGCTTGGTAGGCTTGTAACCGTTTTGTCATTCATCTTTTCGCTTCAAAATAGGGATTCCACCGATTCGTATTTATTGCCATAGGTGTATACTTGTCATTTCCAAAAGGGCAATTTTTAGGCGAGTCTGCTACTTTAGGCTATCTTATCTGGTGACATCGGCGACTTTTCATATCCAGCACTTGGCAACACTGCCGGCGGCTAATCTCAGTCAGTAAATAATTTTACTAAAACTAAAAATGCCTAATTTTGTAGTTTTATACCAGGGAGTCACGCCATTCATCAATCGATTACGCCTAATTAACGCGACTCCCTGGTATAAACTACAAAATTAGGCATTTTTGGTAAATATTTGAAAAAAATATTTGCATAATTCCTGCGGTTTACTATCCTCTCCCAGCCCGCGACGCGATGCTTGACAAGCATGCTTGATCGTCTTAGAGAGCCGCTAAGCACATATATGAAAGCAGGTGCGTCGGTACGTACATACCTATCTACGCACTTACATATGTACGCAGGTAAGTTGGTTATATACAAAATAATATTTAATATATAATATATAGTTATGTTATTTAACATTCGCCATGATGAATGCAATTTTGCCGAAATTGGGAGCGCTGTTAAATGAACAATAACCGTTACCTATGAAAAGTAACTCATAAATGTAATTTCTAATATGTTACATTACAGCCTGTACAGACAACATTCCACTTTTATTTACCTAGCTTTCGCGCCACAGCCCTGACAGGCTGAAACCGAGGCGCCCGAGTATCTATCGCAGTGGTAGCGTACTGACAACGCGCGCTTGCATGAGTGCAAAATCGATGCGTAGTATAGACATAGTAAAATAAGAACAACTTGCGGTGTCAACTACAACGGGCGAGCCCGTCACCACAGGACGTTTTAACGATTTTTCGTTCTGTCGCCATGCAGTGAACGTAGAAGACTTTGGACAGAACAATCCAACGTCCAGCTACGTCACAACCCGCAAGAGACCAACGCCTTTACCGCGAGATAGCCAGTAATGTTACCTGGCGGGCCGACACTCGCGCCCTTGCTTCCAATTGTGACCAGATTTCTCCGGTCTCTCGATTGGTTCCGAGTTCGAGGTCGCTTGCGCGGTCCTCTCCCTTACGAAGCGGTGAAACGGTGTACGCCGAATCTGTCGCGGACCAAGGCGTCCTTTGCTCGACTCTGAACCGGGATCGGATGGCCAATGGTCATTTCAAGAGCAGTCGCCGTAAGGTAGGCAACCACCCCCGCTCCGTTGTCATGGTGGAACACGGAATAGGCTATCATAATTGAATGTGTATACAACATTTTGAGTCTTTGCTGTTGACCGTTGAGGAGTCCCCTCATCGGGAGCCAAGCCATGGTTCATCAGCCATGTCATGGTGGAACACGGAATAGGCTATCATAATTGAATGCGTTTACAAAATGTTAGGTCTCGGCTGTTGACCGTTGAGGAGTTTCCTCATCGGAAGCCAACCCAGGGTACATCAGCCATGTCATGGTGGAACTTAGAAGAGGCTATTATAATTGAATGCGTATACAACATTTTGGGTCTCTGCTGTTGACCGTTGAGGATTTCCCTCATCGGGAGCCAATCCAGGGTTCATCAGCCATGACATGGTGGAACATGGAAGGAGCTATCATAATTGAATGCGTATACAAATTTTTGGGTCTCTGCTGTTGACCGTTGAGGAGTTCCCTCGTTGGGAGCCAACCCAGGGTACATCAGCCATGTAATGCTGAAACTTAGAAGTTGCTATCATAATTGAATGCGTACACAAAATTGTGTGTCTGTGCTGTTGACAGTGGAAAAGTATCCTCGTCAGGAGCCGATCTTGGCTGTAAAATCAGGTCATGATCATGCCATAAAAATGTATTGTCATCGAAACTGTACCTCAAATAAATGATTTTATTAATAATTAAAAATAACATCATTTTTACAAAAAATAAATATGACAACCCTAGCGCTCCAATGGAGAGTAGGTATTTATTTCAAAAAATGGTCTTAGTTTCCATACTGCTCATGTTTCTACTGTGCTTCCCACCGACAAGTGCTTAGCTTATTGTTGAAGCGTGCGTCTGTGGGAGTGCGTTCCTTTCGATCGTTTGTACGTAGTTCTACTGATGTTATTTTACCATGGTTTAGAGATGTTTTACTTGTATAATTTTTACTATGGTAATACACACGGAATTTTACCGCAGTGCGCGCCTAGCCTAACGCCAGGCCCACACTGCCGGGTAATGCCGTTAATTATCGCGATGATGGGCGTTTAACGTACGTGTGGTCACCCTTTATCGCGATAATTTTACAACGGCATTAACATTGCCGTTTGACATTAGGCGGTACATCAAAGAGTTTAACGCGAGAATTAATGCGTTGGAGCGGCCACACTACGTTTGCCATGTTTGTAGGATTCGAGACACAAGTTACAAGAATCGTGCACTCCTCAATAGACACCAAATTTTGTATACGCATTCAATTATTATTGCCCGTTATCAGTTTTATCATGACATTGCTGCTGAGCCCAGAGTTAGATACCGACGAGGTGACTCCTCAACGGTCAATAGCACAGAAACGAAATTTTGTAGACGCATTCAAATATTATAACCCGTTCAAAGTTTCACCATGACATGGCTGCTGCAGCCAGGTTGGCTCCCGACGAGGTGACCCCTCAACGGTCAACAGCACAGTCACGAAATTTTGTACACGCATTCCATTATGATAGCCCGTTTTAAGTGTTACCTGACATGGCTGCTGAGCCCAGGGTTGGCCCCCGACGAGGGGACTCCTCAACGGTCAACAGCACAGAAACGAAATTTTGTATACGCATTCGATTATGATAACCCGGTATAAGTTTCACCGCGACAGGGCTGCTGCACCCAGGGTTGGCTTCGAACCAGGGGACTCCTCAACGGTCAACAGCAAAAACACGAAATTTTGCATAGCATTCAATTATGATAGCCCGTTCTGAGTTCCACTATGATTTGGTTGCTGCAACCAAGGTTGGCTCGGGACAAAGCATTTTAATGAAAGCTTGTTTTTAAAAATGTGTTTTAACTATTATCTTATTTCTTCATTCGGTAATGATAAAATATGTTCATAATAAAATACATAACAATAAAAATGTACACTCTTTAAACACAGTGTAGCAGCGTCAACGTCCATCTTGTTATACTATGTTTTTATATCATATTTTTGGCTAACCGCCATTGAAACTAAATGCTAACCGCACGAAACCGCCTTCGCACGCAAATAACTGCGTCGCAACTTTTTGGTCGATTTTGAAATGAAATGAAAAATACCTTTTTTTTACTAAAAAAAATAATTACATTGGTAAAGAAAACCTAAATTCTGTTTTAACAGTACAAACGGCGGGCTTATCGTTTGCGATTTCTTACAGCCAACCGTTGTAATATTAAAGAAAAGTAACAATACATAAACATATACACATAAATATACATATACATACATCCATACATACATACATATACATACATACATAAAAATAAAAAAATACGTGTGGCACTCGGGGACTGCCGCGGTAAAGCTATTGCATAGCATTTTTTAACAACTTATGCAATTATAATTATTAATTTATTTTATTTATGCAGTATGAAGATTTTTTTTCTGATATCAGATAACTGCGCTCTATCGGAAAACTTGAAATTATTCCGAATCGATTCGGAATAATATAAACATCTTCCGATAGAGCGCACAAATTTTATTCGATAAAGCAGAAAAACCGGATATTATTCTTTGACTATTCGAAAAAAATCGTAGATAAAATGATAGATAATTAAATTATCTTTAAAATGGTGCAGGTTTCATAATAATACGCCAGATAGTATTTGCGTAGTAGTCGTTTTTGTGTTCGGTTAAACCTAATTTCACAAATTAATTACACTATGTAATATAAACAAAATCTAAAATATTCAAAGCTAAGAATATTAGGAAAATGTTCTTCTTTAATATATATTTTTTTCGAATCGTAAGCAGTACTCGTTTAGACGTAATTATCATTTTAAAATAATAATTTTCGTTAAGAAATTTCTTCATTCGGTCTCCGCGCTGGCCTAAGCCCGCGATAAAAGCTATGCAATAGCTTAAAAATATAATAGTACTAGCTGACCCGTGCCCACTTCGTTGGGCGGTTAAAAAGAGTGTGGTTCGGTTAGTACTTAGTGCTATGATTTATTTCCTGACTGCCAAAAGAAGGGTTATATTTTTACTGCATATGTATGTATGTATTTGCATGCCAATTTGAATATATTACCGTTATTTGTGAGTGTCTTCTTGTGAGTGTCTTATTTGTGAGTGTCTTATCTCTTTAACCATTTATGAAGTAAAAGGGAAATTATATGCAGTAAAAGGGAAAAGTCTTTTATATCTCTCATCGTTAAAGTAGCGTTCGTAAGAAACGTTTTCATTCGACTGTTTTTCTCCGAAATACTTTGTAAATCCAACGACCACGAAAAAGTCTTTTCATTTAATCGTATAGCCATATGACACTGACAAATAACGTGGCTTTCTATTCGTAAAAGAATTTTCAAAATCGGTTCAGTAGATCCAGAGATTACTTCCTACAACGTCACAAACTTTACCTCTTTAAAATATTAGTATAGAAGTATAGATTACGACACGGTCGCGGTTCCATACCTATGTCGTATTATCTCTTTAACTATTTATTCAGTAAAAGGTAAAAGTCTTTTGTTTTAAACACTTGAGACAATAAATTTACTTATTTTGATAAGAATTCATAATTGTTGATAATATGACCAATAAACATGACCTAACGATTAAAAATATTTTTTAATATAAAAAAAATATATTAAAAAATCACCATAATATCGCGTATTCGGTTGGTTATCGTCATAACTATTCAAATATTTGTCCAAATTTGTCCAAATTATGTACTGTAAAAGACAAAATTTATCTACTTTAGATACCAGATGTGATAAAAGTATTTATTTTGATATAATAATCAATTTATTACTACCAAATGTGCGTTAGAAATAATTTTTATTTATTTATTGTATTTATGGTTCACTATTTTGGCGATAATGGCTTACACATAAAATATAGATATATGCTGTCGCTGGCTTTTTTGTAGGACTATTTAAGATAAACATTTCGATTCTATATTATATACTTGTAACTCCAACGGTTTTTGCGGCGCTCGCCAGAATAGCTCGCAGATGGCAGTTTTTTTCCTACTTCTTCTTCTTCTTCATCATCAGCGCGCATTCGCCCACCATTAGGCATACACCTTTCCAATCACTCTCCATCCGGTTTGGTTAGTTTGGTTTGGCAGCCTGATCGTACCCAGAGAATCTTAGCACCCCCTGCCCCGCCGTTACCGTAACCGCTGCCATGGCTCGGGCTAGTGGGGCTGCTGGGGACTGGGGGCCGTGGTAAAGTTGTACTGTTCATCATCATGATTGGAGGTATTTAGCCCGATACCCGCCACGTCGGCCACACGTCTTGGCGAGCTCCACACTTTCAGGAAAATATTTCCATTTCCTAGGCTTGTGGCAACCTGGTCGGGTTACTTAACCACCGAATTGCAGTATATTTTCAAAATTTATTATTTAATTATTATTTATTGTTGAGAAAATTTTCAAAATATATGTTGACGCTTAGAATTTAAATTTCGAATATCAATTTCTTAGATTTTTTTCCCACTTACTTGACAGTTATCGTTATATTTTAGGTAATTCACACTATATCTTTATAAATTATAGCCTATGTGATATTCTGATGTGTAAGCTATATTATTGTAAAGTTTCATCAAAATCCATTCAGTAGTTTTTGCGTGAAAGAGTAACAAACATCCATACATTCTTACAAACTTTCGCATTTATAATATTATAGTAGGATAGTAGGAGAAAATTTTCAAAATATATGTTGACGTTTAGAATTTAAATTTCGAATATCAATTTCGTAGATTTTTTTCCTACTTACTTGACAGTTATCGTTATATTTTAGATAATTCACACTATATCTTTATAAATTATAGCCTATGTGTTATTCTGATGTGTAAGCTATATTATTGTAAAGTTTCATCAAAATCCATTCAGTAGTTTTTGCGTGAAAGAGTAACAAACATCCATACATTCTTACAAACTTTCCCGTTTATAATATTAGTAGGATAGTGGGAGAAAATTTTCAAAATATATGTAGACGCTTACAATTTAAATTTCGAATATCAATTTCGTAGATTTTTTTCCTACTTACTTGACAGTTATCGTTATATTTTAGATAAATCTCACTATATCTTTATAAATTATAGCCTATGTGTTATTCTGATGTGTAAGCTATATTATTGTAAGGTTTCATCAAAATCCATTCAGTAGTTTTTGCGTGAAAGAGTAACAAACATCCATACATTCTTACAAACTTTCGCATTTATAATATTATATAGTAGGATAGTAGGAGAAAATTTTCAAAATATATGTTCGAACCAACCTAACCTAACCTAACCTTTTCGTTCGCTCGCCACTCTATTGTTTTATTGCATTTGCACTACTAGGTGACGTAACTCATGACGCAGTGACGTATGACGCATCGTCAAGCAACGAAACGAGCTAACCAACAGGTTGCGAAGGTTTTGTTGAGGATCCATGATGTAGTACTTGATTGACTGTGACAAATGCTGCTAGCTGGGGGGATTTTATACTAGTACAACAATGCATTCGATCAGTGTAACGATCGCTGAAACCACATGTATATAAAAATATCATTTTTTCAATAACATTTCTAAAACAAAACGCATAGAAATATTTTAATGAACAAAGCCTAGAAATTTATACAATAAGACTTATAATACAAAGGGCATAGAAATTATTTATTAAACAATACATCGTAAAACAATAGAGACTCGAGAACAATGGCGCATCGAGCGCAACATGTGTTTTGAATGCAATTAAACAAATGCAATAAAACAATAGAGTGGCGAGCGAGCGAAAAGGTTAGGTTAAGTTAGGTTAGGTTAGGTTGGTTCGATCTACTACACTACTATACCATCCGCATTACAAAGTGGCGAGTCAGGTAATTTATCATCGAAATCGTGCCATCTCTTTCGCACGTGCACGGCCTTATGGAGCGATACCTGTAACCGTAGTGTAGGTAGTTTACTCATACAAAAGGAATGTCGATAAAGTAATGGAACGAGGGAAATAAATATTATTTTTTGGCATTATAAATAGGTTTTTTGACATTATAAATAGGATAGAAAACGAATTTACCGCATCATTTTCTATCCTATTTATATTTCAGTATTGTTTCATTACGATAAATATTAAATAAGTTAAACATATAAATATGATATTGAATTATTAAAATAAAAATATAAAAGTATCAAATTTATAATAGTTGACAATAAAATAATTGTTATACAAAAAAAAAATAAAACTGAACAAAGAAAGTCAGCAAGCTATTCATATTCGTGTTCACTGTCACTATCGTCTTATAGATTAATAACATGAGAATGGGTGTCAATTATATTATGTGCTTTGGCCAGGTCTTCGTTCTGGAGATTTTTGAATCGATTCCGAATTCGATCTAGAGTTCGTTCGCTCGTTCCACAAACTAATGCTGCCAACTTTCTTGGTTGTTGAAAATCAATTTTCCTTATGACATCAGGGTCTTCTTTCAACTTATGAAACCACTTATAAATGTTGAGAATTGTAAAGGGATTATAACATTTTAACGTCGCGGCAAATATATTTCATAAAATAACAGCCACCAAAAATATTCCACAGGATAATATTAGAAAAATTCCAACCCTCTAAAGTGCAGTCATAAAACCACTTAAACAAATGCATGCTCCCTGCAATAGTAATGGAACCTTTTACTATGGCAAGGATTTCGTAAAGATAACGAAATACCTGCCATAAAAGCACTCAACGAAAAATACACATCCTGTCCATAGTCATAAAATAAACCGAAACCATTCGAAAATAGATAAGCAATAAACCCTGGCGGCCTAGGTAAGTACGTACACGTGTGCGTGCATACACGAACAAAGGAAAAAGTCTGCGAGGACACGACGGAATATTTTTAAAAATAACATGCAAATTTTCCACTACAAATTCACAAGCTTATACATAGTTTCTTTAGTAATAGTAATTTCTACATTTAAAAAACTGTTTATAATCTGTATTTAAGGATAATTTAATGCAAGATGTTTAATTAAGAATTCCGTGCTTTAAAAATTAATAAATGTCTTTAGAATTTAAATATATATGTCTTTATATAATAAATATAATAATATGTGCATTTAGTTTAAAAATTAATAATATGGAAAATTTCATGCAATTATTAAATAAGTAATAAATAGTGATTTCCTTTGAGCTAATTAATCATATCATAATTTGCATGGCTCAAAAAATTATAATTTGAAATTTCAAAATCCTATGTTTAGAGCATTACATAGAAGTAGACGCTAATTAGTTAAGAAATATTATATCAGGTTAAGCTTAATATTTAAAATAATTAAGGCATTTTTTTGACACGTAACGCTCGCTGTTAACGAGTAGATGAACCGAAGCCAGCATCCGTGAAGGGATAATGGTGGGGGTGGTTAAATATTATATAAAAGGGAGGCGTTGCACCCTTACAATCAGTAATCAGTACGACGATAGTCGAGTAAACACGTCAGACTTGTGCTCCTAGAGGCTAGTTAAAGTTAAAGCCGACAACTTGTAATATTCAAAACTAGTTTGATAAGTTGATGTTTTATAAGTGTAAATTCTGTGTTTTTGAAGTGTAGACTTTGTGAAAATAATAATAAGCCCTCCTAGTATTTAATTTGTTTACATGTACATAATCCTAAAAGTCTAAATATTCGGCCTTTGAATTTAGTAAACGAACACTCACGTAATGAGACTTTTATTTATTTTCCTTTGTGATTAAACCAAAAAATCGTGTAAAAGTGAAGTGAAATTTCTGTGGTATCTGGAAATAAACTGCAGATTCCCGAGCCTAAAAACGCCCGACGACTATAGCTGCTTACAAGGAACTTCAGAGAGCGGTAAGAACTTTGGTTTATAACATGCCAATTCATGCCAATTCTTCATACTAGCACGGGGCGAGATCATTCCTTACAAGCAAGAAAACCAATACTAAAGATTAGCTTAATCATTATCGAGGAAATTCAGCAACAACGATCAATAGAGCAAATCTTTGGTTAAAAAAACCGCCCACGTCGCCGTGAATGAACATCGGAGACGTATTAAACCACAATTTCACAATCCAAAATTATATTAAATTTGGCCTTCGCAAGCTGAATTAATCAGACAATTTATAAGTGCAGTTTGTCACCTAAAATGCATTAAACCCGCACATACCCCATCTTTTGGTCCTCCGAGAACGAATGTGAAACTGCGAAAGGAAAATAAATAAAAAAACAAGTGAGCCCGACCATATTTAAAATTTAAAATGTCGAGTAAAAGCTTGAAGTCAGGAGACGGCGCCAAGGAGACTTTAATCCGCAGAAGCCACAGAATCGCTGACAAAACGTCCGCTCAAAGGGCGGATAAGCGACACGATCTTCACGACTCTTCGAGACCATTATCATCGGCAGACATCGGGGCTGGTTCAAGCGAAGAGTCCTTAAAAACGGTAAGAAATATCGTCGAACCGGAGGAAGAGCGTCCCGCTTCGCGCGTTATGTCGTCCTCCAGCCGCAGATCCACGCAGTCCGCAGCAATAACGGTGAGAAAACGACAGCTAGAGGCGGAAATGCAGGCTGCGGAAGAACGAGCACGTCTTAAAAGCGAAGCAGCCGCTGCAGCAAACGCCGCGGCCAGGACTGCCGCCGCCTCCGCCGCCGCGGACGCCGCCGCAAAAGCCGCCGCCGATGCAGCCGCCGAAGAAAGCAGAATACGACTGGAAACGCTGGAGGAGAAACTCGCTCTTCAAAAACTTATCATAGAAGCCGAAGTAGACGAGGAGTTCTTCGAAGACGACGGGGCCAGCAGTATAGCCGATGATAGAATGAGTCAACGTAGCAAGTATGCCGCTACTAAAACATCTATCCAGATGACATCTACGTGGATTAATCAACAAAGGGAACCGCAACATATTAAATCGCGACACCTAGAATCGCAACGAAACACGGAACCGATAGCTGCGACGGACACTGCAAAAAACAAGATTGTGATGCCGATCAGTGAAAGTGAAGTTCCGACGCGTATGTCGCATTTGTATAGTGCGCGGGCGAATTTGTTAAAAGATTTGCCACGTTTTTCTGGTGATTCACGTGCATGGCCAATCTACGCCGCGCTATTCGACCAAGAAACCGCGATGTGTGGTTTTACGAACGCCGACAACTTAGTTCGTCTTCAGCAGAGTCTACAGGGGCAAGCGCGGGACGTTGTACGAGCAATGCTGCTCGATCCGCGCAATGTACCAGACATCAGACGAATGCTAGAACGCCGTTTCGGGCGTCCCAGCACTCGAATCGACGAATTAATGGAGGAAGCTAGACGAACACCAGTCATAGGGGTAAGCGATTCAATGTATAAGCTTGTTGAATTTGGTACAGTAGTTTGCAATGTTGTACAATCATTAAGGAATATGGGTCATGAGGCCTATTTAATAAACCCCTCCCTCCTTAAAGAGTTAATATTAAAACTTCCACAGCATCTGCGTCTTCAATGGTATTCCGCAGGTTACGGCGCGCATCCTACATTACTAGATTTTGGGAATTGGTTAGAAAATATATTGGATGCCGCAGCCCAAGAAGAACCACCAAAATCTAAACAAACCTATAAACGTGATCGCGCGCACTCTCCCTTTAAAAAACACGTACATATGACGTCAAAAAGCGAAAATTTACCGCCGACGGATACTAATTCGCCGACGGTAAATTTGACGCAATCAAGTAAAATTGAAAAAACAACCGAATGTTTAAAATGTCGGAAAACTAACCACAAAACGTACGATTGTAAACATTTATTCGCGCTACCACTTAATGAGCGATGGGAATGCGTGAAAAAATTAGATCTTTGTAAAAAATGCCTGCGGAAAGGTCATAGTCATAGAGATTGTCGCATTAAAATATCATGTGGAAAAGATGGTTGTCGACGACCGCACAACACTATTCTGCATACAGAGTATAAAGAACATAAAAACAATGAAAACTCGAGTAATGTTGAAGACATCGCCGGCTCATCCAATACGGTAGCTAGTACCTGGAATGATACAGCTGAGATGTTATTACGAGTCGCATCCGTGGAGGTACGAGGTCCTTACGGATGCTATCAAACACTGGCGCTCTGCGATGAAGGGTCGACTGTAACCTTGATCGAAGCAGAAATCGCCGACAAGATCGGCGCGACAGGTCCAGTTAGTAAATTAAATTTAATAGGCGCTTCTGGAATGAATACGCACAGTGAAGCAACGCACCGGATCGACATTGAAGTACGGCCGATTAATGGAAAAACTTATTTTCCATTGACAGGTGTCAGAACCGTTAATAGTTTAAACTTACCTAGGCAGCAATTTAATGCTAAACAAATGCTGCAAAAATGGCCGCATCTGTCAGAAGTGCCACTCTGCGATATTAACGGCAGACCCAAGCTTTTAATAGGAATTGATCATTGGCACCTCATAATTCCTCGTACTATTAAGGCAGGAAACCCAAATGGTCCAATTGCCACTGCGTCGCGATTAGGTTGGACTTTAGGAGGTAGCTCGGGAGGAACTTTATCTACGCAAGCTCAAGTGACACACATTCGTCACAATTCACCGGATGTGAAATTGGACGACATAATTAGGGACTATTTTCAGTTGGAAGAATTAGGCCCTAATGTGCGCAAATTCCGCCAAAATATAAACGCGAGAGCCGAAGCTATTTTAAAAGCAACCACCACGGTTAGCAACGATCGTTGGTAAACAGGCCTATTATGGAAGGCTGATGACATAAAATTACCACCTAGCCGGGAAATGGCTGAACGAAGGTTAATTTCAGTCGAAAAACGACTAAGTAAAGACGCTGAACTATCAAAACAATACGATAGACAAATTCAGGATTTTATATTTAAAGGATATGCGATAAAATTAAGTCCGGAATCCAAAAAGTTAACTGGAGACCGAGTCTGGTTCTTACCACATTTTCAAGTGGAAAATAAAAATAAACCAGGCAAAAGAAGACTGGTTTTTGACTGTGCTGCTAAGTCAGGTGGTACTAGTCTTAATGACCAGTTATTACCAGGGCCTGATTTAATAAATTCATTAATGGGCATTCTATTTAGATTCAGACAGGGTCGCATAGCATTTACTGCGGACATCAAAGATATGTTTTTGCAGGTGCGTCTACTGCCTGAAGATGCCCATAGTCAACGTTTTTTATGGCGAAATATGGACCTGAACAAGGAACCTGATGAATACTTAATGAGGGTAGTTTTATTTGGGTCTACCTCATCCCCTTGCTCAGCCCAATTCGTAAAAAATAAAAATGCGGAACGCTTCGAAAAAACGTATCCTGATGCTGCCCTAGCTATAAAAACTAAACATTACATGGACGACTACCTCGATAGTTCAGATGATGTTAAAGTAGCAAAAAGGCTCATACGGGAAGTAACTTACGTGCATAAAAAAGGAGGGTTCGATATAGTAAATTGGGCGAGTAACGAACCCGACGTTTTGACACAAACTCCCATAGAGTCGCAGTCAAAGTCCAGCGTTACGTGGTCAAATGAGGAAAAAAATGAGCGAATTTTAGGCTTAAAATGGATACCGACCACTGACACCCTGGCCTTTGACACTAATTTTCTAAAAATTCCGCCATATATATTGAATGGGCAAATAAGACCGTCAAAAAGACAAACCCTTCAAGTTGTTATGAGCGTGTTCGATCCACTGGGGTTTCTCGGCCCGCTAGCTGTGAAAGCAAAAATACTATTGCAGAATATTTGGCTCGAAAAATGCCAGTGGGATGAAAAAATCTCAGATCACGCTTTAAGCAAATGGGAGCAATGGCTCGGAGATTTGCACCGCGTAAAAAAACCTAAAAATACCACGCTGCTACCAAAGCATGGGTAATTTAACAGGAAAACCTCAGATGCATGTTTTCGCAGATGCCAGTGAAAAAGCTTATGCAGCCGTGGCTTACGCACGTTACACATCAACCGTCGGTCGTATTTGCACCACCTTTATAGCTGGAAAAAATAAAGTAGCTCCTCTAAAGCCACTATCACTACCACGACTAGAACTGCAAGCGGCTACATTAGCCAGCAGATTAGCTCATATTATAAAGGAGCAACATACCTGGGAATTCGGCGAGACAAACCCAAATATACGGCAAACAAACCCAATAATACCTTTTTTAATACTGAAATTCTAAGGAACACTTTGATGAAGTTTTACCTAAATCGGTTCAGCTGTTTTTGAGCCAAATCAAAACATACAGAAAGACATACATACATATGCTGCCCTCAAGAATTGTATATAGTAGTATAGATAAGCAACTTAACAATCAATCATTCTTACCTTTGGTGGCACCATTGAATTGAACACTATAAAATCAATTTTGGCACCCACGACTGACTTCCCCCCGACACCTGCTTAGCTTATTGCTGTGTGAGTGCGTTCGTTTCGATCGTTTGTACGTAGCTTCCATACTGCTTAGCTCTTTCTACTGTGCTGGGGGGGATATGATGGCGGCCCACCCGGGCTATGCGCACGAGGCAGGTAAAAATAATTTTCCATTGTAATCTATTTGCTAAGAACAGCTAGCTGGGCATGATAAAAATATAAAAGAAAATCGGGAGGAGATCGACGACCTCAAACTACGTGTCGTCCAAATGGAGCAAAAAGGACTTAACTACGATGTGGAAATAGTTGGAGTAGCACCAGGACTAGGAGACAACGGAACATCTACTCGAATATCCGAATCGGAGGTGATAGCCGCAATCGGAAGAAAGCTGGACTTGGACCTGGAGGACGACGTAGACACGGCATATTGGAAGCAGCATCGTAACGCGAAGAAGAAATCCAGCCTCATTGTAAGATTTCGCTCCATCAAGGGACGAAATAAATTGCTTTCAAAGAAAAAAATTACACTAACGAACCAAATATTGTCTGCCAGCAACGATCAACGCATCTACATCAACGAACATCTTTCCCACTACTTCAAAGACTTACTGTGGAAAGCGAAATCAGCAGGAAAACATACCTTTAAATACATCTGGTATAAAAACAATAAAATATATGCTAAAAAAAACGAAGACGACAAAAACATCATTCAAATAGTTAGTGAAAGTGACCTGGAGAAACTTCTATAAACAACTGCTATCTGCTGAACTTACTCTGAAATTCTGCTGCCGATATGGACTTTGATATTTTATCTACACCAACGTATCATAATAGTGAACATAATTCATTCGGAAAATGGCATGATACGCTGCCGAAGACTAATAAAAATTTATGTGTATTGCACCTCAACTTACAGAGTAATAAATCTAACTTTGACCAGTTACTGGTGTGCCTTCATAACGACATTCACAAATTAGATATTATTTTAATTAGCGAGCCTTGGACTGATCCACAAATAGCTAATCTCTACGTCATTAATGGATTTCACAAAATAATTTGCGCAAGAGATCGAGGTACGGGTGGAGGTTTGGTTTTATTTTAAAAAAAACACATAGGTACAA
The DNA here is from genome assembly GCA_944548615.1 of Micropterix aruncella. Taxonomy (NCBI): domain Eukaryota; kingdom Metazoa; phylum Arthropoda; class Insecta; order Lepidoptera; family Micropterigidae; genus Micropterix; species Micropterix aruncella. The sequence goes on from OX155968.1 coordinate 26,060,528, forward strand.
TTTGAGCAAAAAGACATAAAATATGACGAAATGGAAATTATCATTTGTAACTTAAAAATGGAACAAAAAAAATACTTCAATATTTGCTGTTTATCGACCTCCAAATTCAAACGATAGCACTTGCTTACAAAACATTGAAACACAATTCTCGTCATTACCTAAGGGCGATGATATTATATTTTTTGGTGATATAAACTGGAACATACATTTAGACAATAAACCGCACGTGTCAAAATATTTAGACATAATGGCAAATTATGGTTTGCAATGCTATATAAATACATTCACGCGGGAAGTCATCGTACAAGGATTGCTAAAACGTTCCTGTATCGACCATATCTTTATAAGAAATGAACGTGACAATATTAACTCGGCAACAATTAACCCCTAGAATGACCTAAGACACTATAGTGTCTCAACTTCAGTTTACCGTAGAATGCCCTAAGACACTATAGTGTCACGCTCGACGAGCTTGCGCAGAACTGTGATATTTTTACTGTAGAGCACTGTCTCACTCATAAATCAATACGAATGACAACGACAGAAGATTTTCTATCGGATACGACAATAATACCAGCGCGCCACCTGCAAAAATAATTTAATATCGCCATTTTGCTTCTCGCCTTGCTCTGTGCTGTGTGTGAGGCGAGAGTGAAAGTTTGAATCGACTAAAAGTGTTTTGAATCACCGAGTTTCGCAAGAAAAAGTAAGTAGACGTGTTCATAACATTGTTTTTAGTCAGAAATAGTGGTTTTACGAACAATTACTAGTGCATCACGCCGAAAATCGTACATATATTGCGACGGCGCAACGAATGTTCTCGATTTTGGTCGTCTTCAAAACTGTTTTTCTACTTTGAAACTCCATAAATACGGTGAAATATCAGTAGAAATCACTATAAAATTATTCCTGCTATATGTTTCGGTAGAAATATTGACAGATTTATACATATTTAGCGCCATCGGTGCATTCCAATACATCCATGTATTTCGCAATGGAAAAAATTTCGAACATCTGACGGTTGAGTGACGTCACGCATTGGCCGAGTCTAGACATGTGATTCCGATATTTTGAAATAATCGTACGCGAATATGCGATTGTATTGATTGCAAATATTATTGATAGAGCATATTATTTTTATTGCAAATATCGATGTTAGTAACTTTCATCAGACATTATATGTATTTATTTATATTATACATATATTATTTTTTCATTTTTTTTTGCAAATTTGCTTTAGCAACAGTTTCTTGGTAACATCCGATTGGTTCTCGCCGCACGGTGCGCATTTATTTATTTATTTAATTATATATATATATATATATATATATATATATATATATATATATATATATATATATATATATATATATATATATATATATATATATATATATATATATATATATATATATATATATATATATATATATATATATATATATATATATATATATATATATATATATATATATATATATATATATATATATATATATATATATATATATATATATATATATATATATATATATATATATATATATATATATATATATATATATATATATATATATATATATATATATATAATATGTAGGGTGGGGTGGTGGCCAATGATCCAGGAGTACCCTATGAACCACCATAGCTACAGACTAAACGCGACGTTGCCGGATCGTACAAATTATACACTCAAACCGGTTCCCTGATTCGCGTCTTCCTACTTAGTCGCCGGCGGTCTGTTGCCGCGAACGCCCGTGTTACAAGCGTGAATGTGTTTTCGGGTACAAAAACCAACATAATAATGTGAGTTTATTTTAGTGATTATTAAATATTTTCAAGCTGTATTATCTCGCGAGTAGTGTCTATCCTTGGAGTGATTTAGAATACTTGTTTGAGAATAGTATTTGTGAGAATAGGTTTTAGGGCAAGGCACCATGAACTGTCTGTCAAGAAACCAGAGGCCTGCAGCTTGGGGAGAGCGACGGCATTCAACAAAGTCAACGTACAAAAATTTTTTGATAACCTGAAAGAGGTATACAGTCGCCATCCATCTTTTGCTAGTGGAAACAGAGTATACAATTTGGACGAAACTTCTACCACAACAGTGCATCGTCCCCACAAAGTTCTTGCACCTAAAGGCCGCAGTGTGTGTAAGGTGACAAGCGGTGAACGTGGAGTGTTGGTTACCACTTGCTGCATAGTAAATGCGTTGGGCCAGGCGTTGCCACCTGCTATGGTGTTTCCTCGAAAAAACTATAAAGCACACATGATTCACGGAGCGCCTTCAGGGACGCTAGGATTGGCCTCTCCTAGCGGTTGGATGAATGCTGAACTATTTGTAGAAGTAATGAAACATTTCATTCAGGTAAGTGCATTCTATTAGCGATCTTTCCATTTCCTGTACTAAGTTATTAGGTTTTATAGCGTGGATGATAAATGTATTATTCTTTCTTATTTTCAGTATTCTTGTGCATCGAAGGAAAACCCTGCGCTACTCATACTGGACAACCACGAGAGCCACCTGTCTATAGAGGCGATTGATCTTGCAAAAGCCTCTGGTGTAACAATGCTCACACTTCATCCTCACACCACTGCAAAGATGCAGCCCTTGGATGTTGGCCTAAACGGCCCATTCAAATCATATTACAATGCCGCAGTAGACGCTTGGTTGGTGCGCAACCCGGCAAGGCAATTAACGATCTATAACATTGCCGAATGCGTTGGTATATCATACATGAGGGCCATGACACCAATAAATATAACCAATGCATTTAAAAAATGTGGTATCTTCCCATTTGATGATCAAATTTTCACTGATGTGGATTTTTTACCCAGTGAAGTAACCAATAGGCCTGCACCAAATGCAGGCGAAGAAGAAAGAGAAATGGAGGAAAATGGAAACAAAGAACTTGTAACTGAAGGAGTACCACAATCATCGGCAACTTCTTCTGAGGAGCAAGATATAGTGACTGAGAACATTACTCCTCAGCCCTCCACTTCTGCTGTTAGTGAGGTTTATAGAGCTACGGATAAATTTGTTTCTCCGAAGATCTTCCTACCAGCTTTGAAGGGAGAACCTCGCAAGAAGTCGAAGAGAAAAGCAGGAAAGAGTATGGTAGCCACGGACACTCCAGAGAAGAATGCTTTAGCAGATAAAAAAAACAAGAAAAATCTGAAGAGAGTGAAAGCAGTCAAGACGGATTTGTTTAAGAATAAACGAAAGAGAGTAAAATCTGATTCATCAGATAATGAAGAAGATGAGTTTAAGTGCAGTGGCTCATCTTCGGGTGGAGAAGATTTTATGAGCGGATCTGAAGAGGAAGAAATAATTTTGGACGATGAATTTCCTCCATTAGCACGGAACCCACGCCCAAAAGACTTTGTCATTGTAGCTTTCGCATCCAAGAAAACTCAAGTCTATTACTTGGCAGAAGTCCTGGAAGAGCTGGAAGACGATGACTGCAACTATTTTGTATCATATTTGAAATTAATAAGCAAGGCCACCCATTGTTTTTCGTTTCCACTGGAACCCGATACAGCTGGAGTCAATCGAAAAGATATAAAATATGTTTTACCGCTTCCCAAAATGACAGCTAGTACGTCGCGTCAACAAGCTATCTACAAGTTTCCCGTCAACATGTCGCTGCTAAACTTACGATATTAATTAATGATCAGTGCTTTGATACTCGATTTTTATTTAGGTATAAACATTTTTAGACCAAACTTTAGCTCAGTTGATTACCTGGAAGGTTTCATGTTTTTTTAAAATTGGATATAATGGTAAAGACCACTTTTATGTTAAAGAGCTTAACTCGTTATAACTTAATTCGTTACTTAGAACCATTTAACTACCTAAATCACTGAATTTTTGTAGCATTTTATGACTAATAAACATAAAAAAAATAAAATGCTGTTTTTATTTACTATAATTTGTAAGCATAAATGCGATATATCTAGGACCATGATTCACTGGGTACCTCGTGGTTCATTGACTCCCACCACCCCGGTTCATTGCATACCATAGGTTGCACACATTGAACCATTTCCCATTTCTTGAGAAAAACCTTCATACCACGATCCTATTAAACATACACCAAATTTAAGTATACATGATGAAAGTTAATACAACTACCTAGATCCTTTGCCAAAAATATGTTTATGATCTATCATAGAAGAGATGCTACGGCTTTTCAAATTTTTGGTGGTTCATAGGCTACCACTCAACCCTATATATATATATATATATATATATATATATATATATATATATATATATATATATATATATATATATATATATATATATATATATATATATATATATATATATATATATATATATATATATATATATATATATATATATATGTATATATATATATATATTATATATATATATATATATATATATATATATATATATATATATATATATATATATATATATATATATATATATATATATATATATATATATATATATATATATATATATATATATATATATATATATATATATATATATATATATATATATATATATATATATATATATATATATATATATATATATATATATATATATATATATATATATATATATATATATATATATATATATACATATATATTTTATTTATTTTATTTATTTATTAAAGAAAAGCACATTTTTTTATGGCAGTACATTGTAAGTTTAACAATATAGGCTTAAATGTAAATAATAGCAAAATAGAAAGCACCGCAGACCAATTTTTTTAAAATCAACGCCGCCTAACTAGGCCTAGGCCCGTACTAAGGCAAGCGTACCAAGTAGAGTGGCTTGTGCATACTTTAGAATACTTAATTTAAAAGATATGCTAGGTATCAAATAATATAAAAAATTAACTAATAATAATAAACATTGTAATTTGAGTGTAGTGTGATGTAACTGTAGTGTAGTGTAGTGTGATGTAAATGTAGCTGTAGTGTGCTGGAAAAATAACATTCAGTAAATGGTGAAATAATTAAACTGAATAATAATAATATAATGTCGTAATAAATACAATAAAATATAAAAATATTATTAATGAATCGAAATCGAAATAAAGGAAAAAATTATATCTCAATAAATATTTAAAGAATCATATTTAAATAGTCCGAGGATACAATTATATATAAAATGTCCATGTTACAAGTTAAAATATATATTTCAATATAATTCAATTAAGAAAAGAGAAAAACAAGAATAGCGATTTAATAAAATAATAATAATAGTAATTCAATTTATTTAAATTAAATTACATAAGAATATCAAATATTTGGTGGCTAATATCCCGACCTTCATTCAGAAGCCACCTGTGACACCGTTTTTTAAATTGGTCTTTACTGTATACGATTTTTATCGACTCATCCAATTCGTTGTATATCCTGGGGCCTATACTCATAAGATGCCTCTGACCAAAAGATGTTTTCGTTCGACGGACGTCTAACATATCCGCCACGGATCGCCTTGTTCGGTGTGCTTGTTGTGTGGGCGCTCTCCTTATTTGAAATTGAATAAAAACCAGACAAAATTTTAAATAAAGTTGCCTTACTTCAAGTACACTGAACTCTTCAAAAAGTTTTTCTGACGGGTATCTGTATGGTTTACGGGTGATAATTTTAATTATCAGCTTCTGTGCTACCTCTACTTGATGGATAATTGTTTTGGAGCAACCTCCCCACCCAATGATCCCGTAACTCAAAATGCTTTGACACAAGGCGTAATAGGTAGTTTTTAATGTTTTGGGGTCTAGAATATTCCTTAAATCTTTAAATATGTATGCCAGACGTCTGATCCTTGAAGACAATAAGTCTATATGATCAGCCCATCTCAGCTTATTATCTACGACTATGCCCAAGTATTTTAAGGACAGCACTTTTTTTAATGGCTCACAATTGCATTGACGGTTCATGCATTGATGAATAGTTATCGAATTGGCATCTGGTGGTTGTCCTCTCTTATCTATGCTGAAAGTTAAGTACTTAGTTTTTTCGGTATTAAGTGTGAGTAGTGAGTCGTCCAGCCACTCTTTAACAATGTCCATTTCTTTATTGGCCTTTGAGAAAACATGCTGCCAGCTACTGCCGTTAAAGATGATTACCGTATCATCTGCAAATGATATAGCTTTACTGGGCGTCAGGTTGTAGAGGTCATTTATGTATATAAGGAATAAAATAGGCCCCAAAACACTTCCCTGTGGCACGCCGTATGAGAGACTTTTCACGTCGCTGGAAGTATCAGCGATCGAAGTGATTTGCGTCCTTTCGGATATATAGCTTTCAAACCATTTCAAATTTTGATCTTTTACACCTATGGTCAGTAGTCTTTTTAAAAGGATATCGTGAGATACAGTATCGAACGCCTTGGATAAGTCGAGAAAAATAGCAAGACATTTCTCTCCCTTGTCGACAAGCGCTGTTATGGTTTTCGTAGCCTCTGCAATAGCATCAGCCGTACCCATTTCCTGCCTAAAGCCATATTGGTTGGACGATAAAAGACTATTGATATCCAGATATTCTACTAGCCTATTTTTAACAACTTTCTCAATGATTTTAGAGAGAGTACACAGTAGTGAAATGGGCCTATAATTATTTACATCGAGTTTATCGCCGCACTTGAAAACAGGTACGATTTTTGCGCATTTAAGTCTTGTTGGAAATAATCCTAGTTTAAAACTTAGATTTATTATAAATGATATCGGTGAGCTTAAATAATCCTTTCCAATTCTATAAATATCACTAGTTAGACCATCCATACCTGAGGAACGAGACTGTTTTAATGAGTTAATGCTTTTACAAACTTCATTTGGCGATGTTGGAGTTAGGGAAAACACAGTAGTAGGTATCCCTTCAGTAAAGTTTTTGTCCTCACGGCCGATTTTTTTTCGATCTAATATTTTGTGTGCCAGTTTTGAACCTACACTGGCAAAGTGCGTGTTAAATGCATTTACGATTTCTTGCATATTCTCTGGGGCATTGACTACTCGATTTTCAATGACTAACTTATCGATGGTGTGCATGTTATTGGAAATGTTAGCTGCTTCCTTGATTAGCTGCCAAACCTTCTTAGAATCACTGCTATTTTCAGCAATTTTATTTTTGTAGTAGTCTTCTTTGGTTTTCTTTATTAACCGTTTGCATAAATTCCTATAAATTACAAATTTGGTTTTTAAACTTAAGTTATGAGGGTTATTTTTTGATGCTAGGTGTAGTTTATCTCGCCGACGGATGCAAAACAGTAGTCCATCGGAAATCCATGGCTTTAATTTTTTATTTTTGTGTGTTGTCACATGGTATTGGGTGCATGTGTTTTTATCGGCAATCGAGGTTAAAGTTTTGACAAAATACTCAGTAGCAGAGTCTACATTAGTTGCACTGTATAGGTGAGACCAATCAACCTGCCCCAGGTCATAAAGTACCTTTCCTAAATCTGTTTTGTTTTTCTTAAATCCTTTTTTATGAATGGCTGTATCCGTTTTATACTGGGAAAATTTAACCATAATGGGATAGTGATCAGTAATTGCCGTTTCATATATTATTGAGGCCGATTGTAGCTTTGATCGACACATAACATGATCAAGGCAATTGTTTCCTCTTGTAGGTTTATTTACCAGACACTGCAAACCATGAAGAGACAACACTTCTAAGTAATCGTTAATTTGATTATGTTTTTTGCCACATAATGAGATATTAAAATCCCCACAAAGAACTAGGTCATTAGATTTGTTTTTACGCAGTAAATTATCAAGCGTCTCTAAAAAGATCGAAATATTAGAGACAGATGGACTTCTATAAACTCCAATAATGTTGATTGTGTTGTTAAGGTTTATCTGCAGACAGTTGGCCCCTTCTAGTTTCACCTCCGATACTGTAGCATTTTGAATGGTATGATTAACGTAAGCAATAACTCCATCGTTTTGTGTATAATTATTTTTCGTGTAGAATGTTGAATAACCCTTGATATGTTTCTCTACAAAGGAGTTTCCTATCCACGCCTCTGATAGAATAATGATATCTAAATCAGACTGCAGATCTTGAAGCATGAGAATCAAATTATCAAAGTTACAATTAATGCTTCTTATATTTAAGGACAATATTTTTAAGCTACATTTTTCCGACATTATGGATCTACACGTATTTATGTCCGAAGTTACAGTGACATGGTTGGAATCTAAGAAGCTTATAATATCCGTGTTATCCACACGCACGAGTGATATATGTGCCGGAATAGTGCATAGAATGTGTGCAAGGTTGGATGTAGGTTATTTTTCAATATAACTTTTGAACCAAGAGAATATAGAATGTAAAAAATGATCATATTTTCGCTACCAACAAAGACATTCAATCTGAGTATAATGTGTAACTCAAGCGTCCTCTTGTTCCTCTTAAACAGTGTTCTGGGGTCGTTGTATCTAGGTAGAAATTTTGAGATAATCATTAAGAAATGTTTATAAAAATATTCGCCGGAGAGTAACAAAATAGAAACAGTAGATAAAAGATAAAATTTTAAATATATTGTAATCATATAATATAAAACAATTAAAATAGCAATAGATTTATTATAAATGTAATTGAATATAAAAGTAATAAATATTATTAGTGGTAACATACGACTGAATATAAAATAATAACAAAAATAATTGGTAAGTATCAGTATAAAATAACATTGTATAGAAAATAATGGTAGGACTACCCAATATTTTAAAGGAATAATTAGGGTAGGAAAGTATACGAATTTATCGGGATAATTCATCAGTGATAAAATATTTTTTGCGACATTATTTAAATTTAGGTTTACAAATAATATTATGATGGTTATAATGATAAAAAAGATGCCTCACTTTTAATTAAGATTGGTTGCATTCCATCCTCCTTACGCATGAAAATTCTACCACTACTTATCCACACATACTTATATAGTTTTTCTCGGGCGACCATTTTCGCCCTTCCAAAAATATATTTATTTTTCTGTGTGAGATGTTCACTGACATACACAGGAACCGTGCCATTGCCTGAAAGACCGAGATCCGCGGTGTTCAATTTTTTGTATATATATATATATATATCAAATTTGCTTTAGGGAACAGTTTTAACAGTGTATTGGTAACAACCGATTGGTTCATGGTGCGCATTTATTTATTTATTTATTTATTTGTAAATGAATATTTCCGTTTTTTTCAGCATGGATTTCGACTTCGAGGCCGGGGGAGACGACGTCGTAATCCTCCTGGTCGAGGAGCCCGAGCCCGAGCCCCAGACGCCCTGGCAGCCGGTCGCAGGCCCCAGTTACCGTGAGGTATACAATTATTAGAACACATATCGCAAAACAATGTTACAGATTTTATTGTAATTGAATTGTTGTAACTTTTAGCGATCACCGTTGCGCCGCACCGCCCTCAGCCTTTTCTCTTCGCCCCCATCCTCGCCGTTCCAGCCGCAGTCGCAGCGGATGATCGACGATCGACGGTAAAACTAATTTATTTTAGTTAGACTTTCGCTTCAACTGCCAGTAATAATTTTATAAATAAGAATATTGTTTTTTTCTCAGATCGTCGGACCCGGATTGGTACGACGAGGACGAGGGGCAAGACGCAAGAATAGCAGCAGCTGCCGGGAGGGATCGTGACACGGAGGGAGGCTGGGGCTGTTAGGAGCAGAAGGACTGCTGGTGGTGGCAGTGGTGGCAGGTGTACAGCGGCAGCGGCACGCGGCGCACGCGGAGCACCACGAAGGGGAGGGATTGGCAGAGGTCGACACGCTGCCACTTCTGCTGTGATTGGTGAGCATGTGTGGTGTCCGAGAGATCAGATTGTTGAAGTATGTAAGACGGATCAAGACGTTCCCGCCAGATTGAAAGATATAGTGTATGAAGCTGACAGGAAACTGCATGAACTTCGTGCTAGGGCATTGAGAGTGAGAGAGCGGAACGTCGGCATGGATGTGGAAGAAAATGACGACGATGCGAACGAGGTAGACGAGGAAGGTGCGTCTGACGTCGTAGATCAGGATCTGTTTGGTGGGAATAGAGATGCGCCGGTATTCCTCTGGAGACCTATGAATACGTTCAGGGGTCAGAAAGAGGAATATCTCGTACAGTCTGGACCCACTGTACAGGTTCAGAGCATATATGACGCTTTTCGCAGATTCTGGGACGTCGATATTCTAGAACACATCGTTCGGGAAACGAATCGATATGCATTAGAATTGTCGAGGGACTCGGAATTGTTTGCCAGAAATTCAGCGGTCTTGTCGAGATTTTTGTAATAATAGCTTACCGTAATATATCGATAGTTTCCTTATTTCACTTCGTTGTATGTTTGTTGATTGAATAGATCTGTAGAATTGGGGGGAGGGGGGGGGGGGGGTGGTGCTCGGTGCTAGATGTCCATTATTGTTTTTTTTTTCATTATTTCCATTCAATTCAATGATTTCAATGACAGTTCATAAAAACTGTATTTACATTTTTTCGTTTATCTATGTCATGGTCGTTCACGACATTTTTTGGTTCCTTTTGATAATCTGTATGGCTATTCTTTGTATGTACCTATGTATGTCTATGCTGACGTCGCTGCTGCCATTGCTCGCCCCTCCGAGTAAAACATCGAGTACCTCTTGCCACCACCAAAACATGTTATTACAAAACTATTGTCTGATTTTTTTTTTAATTTTGTACCTTTTGAAAGTAAATTTTGCATTTTTTATTGTTTACTGATTGCTAATTTTGTTATTATCTTGTAAAAAACATTTTCTTTCAAAATATATTATATGTATAACTGAAAATACCATATTATAATATGAAAAACATTGTTTTGTATAATTTCAACTATTTCGTTCTGTACGCTATGATTTCTACATGTACTATATGTAATTTGTACCGTGATGTACGATGAAAAATATTTTTGAATTATAATTTTATGATTATTTATTGTATTATTAAATACAAAAATGTTGTCTACCTTAGGACAGGTCACAAGCCTCTAGTTAGGTGACACTGTCATTTTTCTATGTCAAAAATGTTTGTCGTAAAATCATTAAAAAAATATGTTTGTTTTATGTATATTTTTTTTGTAAAAAACATTTTATTTTTCAATATATACAACATATAAACTGAAAATAACATTTCCTAATCCCTAATATCCATTTTTCACAATAATCGCATCGTGCGATTGTTCGTTGTATGGTGCGATAAAACTCGGACGTTGAAAGTGAACGTTTACATACCTATGTTCAATCATTGACGTCATCGGCTAGTATGGAATTTATCGGCATATTCAATCGCTCGTAGATTTATATTATTATATGAAAAGCAATTCTGTTGAGACTTGTTCGTAACAATAGACAATATAACATATACAAATCTCTCAATATATTTCAAAACCTTGTAATCATTTCGTTTTTATAAGACGTCAAAAATAGCACTGATTTATATAGGTTTTTTTTCAAATATTATTTTTTTCTACATAATTGAAATAAAGAATAGGTTCTATAGTAATTTTTTACGAAGAGTGATAGATTGGTTATCCTATTATGTAAGAATTTCATATAAAATTCTGTCGGAAGTACTCGTAAAAAAAACATAAAAAAAATTATTTTTTTCAAAAACCATACAAATTTATGTAAGTTTATACTAGAGAATATATTTTATTTTTTGTATGGTAGTTGATAAAACGACATACAAGCTTTCATAACACATCTAATGTAGATCACAGGATTACTTCAGATTTTTAATTAGGGTTCCGTACTTTTGAAATAAACATTGTTTAGTTTGAAAAAGCGTCATTTTTTCAATTTTTCAATTTCTCTAATTATTATCATAATTATGTCATTGTTTCATAACATTATGTTTCATGTTTTATATTGCAAATTTCAATGTGATTACGCTACTGTCATTGGATTTATGATAGGCCTAGTAGTTTAGGATTTACGACTGTTTTCCTGGAATGTCGGATTTTCGCAGCTGTCGACGCCGCGCCGTCTGTTCGACTTCGGATGAATTCGTATACGAGCGCGGATCATCAGAGGGGTTAAATATAAAATTAGTGATCATTATGCCATAGCGGTCAACATTGGTACTGATCATGGGGGCGACGTGACCGGCGGGGAGCGGAAGATACGCGTATTTGACAACGGACTAATAAATAGCCGTTAACAATCAATAGACTGGGCAAGCGTGATGTTGGGAACAAATGATCCTAATAAAATGATAACTAATATTGCCGACATATTCAATCAAATATACAGTGAATGTACTAAAGAATCATCATTTAAAAATAAGAGAAACCCATTTTTTAATGGGTGGATCGACTCTAATATTATAAAACTAATGAAAGAGAGAGACAAAGCTTATCATAGGTGGAAAAATAATCAGAATAATGAATTAAATCGTAAAAATTATGTAGGTCTAAGGAATAAAGCCACGAAGGAAATAAAAAATGCAAAAAGATGCTTCTACAAAAAAGATTTTGAAAATTCTAAAGGAAATATAAAAATGACTTGGAATAAAATAAATAATTTAATTGGGAAACAAAATCAGTCTTTAGATGAACCAATAATAAAATACTTAGGAGAAAATAAAAGTCACGGAAATATTGCAAATGAATTTGTAGTAAATTTTCAAAATAACGCCATAAATGCAACAAAAAACATTAGATTTAAATTCAACTAAGCCAATAGACAGAACTATGTACATTCCGAAAAGTAAGTCAGAAGATATTCAGAAAATTATAGCTGGTTTAGATGCCAATAAATCACCTGGATTAGATCAAATTAGAGTAAGAGATCTCAAATTAATTAACAAAAAGATTAGTCCTATTATTAGTAAAATTCTTAATCTGTGCTTAGATACAGGATTATATCCAAATTTTTAAAAGATAGCTTTAATAAGACCTGTATATAAAGGCGGTAATCACAAGGATTACAACAATTATAGACCCATCAGCATTTTGTCAAGTATTAACAAAATCTTTGAAAAATATATCGCAGGCAAGGTGCGGACATACCTAACGACTAATAATATTATCAATGAAAGCCAATACGGGTTCCAAAAAAATAAGAATACCGATCAACTCCTATCTAATTTTACAAACCACGTAAATAAGTGCCTGAATGACAAAAAACACGTCATAATTGTCCTTGTGGATTTTAGCAAGGCTTTCGACACAATTAATCATGATCGACTCATAAGGACCCTTGACGATGTAGGTATAAGAGGCAGATACAAAGAGTTATTGCGCAGTTACCTAAGTGATAGAAAAATGGCGGTAAAAAAAGGGGACTCGATTGGTAAAAGTGTTAGGTTAACAGAGGGTACACCACAGGGCTCCGTATTGGGACCTATGTTTTATTTGATATATTGCAACACTATATCGAATATATTTTTTAAATCAAAAGTGTACCAATTCGCTGATGACACAGCGATAGTGGTTGAGCACGATGACGTAAATACTGCAAACACAATCATGAACCAACAATTCCTACAACTGTTGCGCTGGTCCCATGACAACGGCCTCGTTATCAACCATACGAAGACAAAGGTATTGTACGTCACCTCTCCCTATAAAAAAAGGGGCGAGATAGCTATTAAAGCACACTCGTATACGTGCATTCACGATAACGTATCACATCTAAACTGCTCCTGCAATAGTCTAGAGGTTGTGAGTACACATAAATACCTGGGCTTAATAGGTACTTGACAAAACCTTTAATTGGGAAAGTCACATACTTCTACTGTGTGGAAAACTCAGGTATTTTTTTAAACTATTCTTTCACCTGAAATCCGTAGTACCTCATAATATTATAAAAATCATATACTTTTCACTTGTAAATTCTATACTAGGATATGGCATTCAGGTATGGGGACTTACATTTCCCACGTATGTTAGGAAAGTGGAAAATATTCAAATTCGAATACTGAAACAAATGGCACCAAAAGGCTCAATACAAAACAAAATAATTACACAGAACTCTACTCCTCAATTGATGTCTTGCCTATAAGTTTCTTCATATGGTATAAAATTCTGCTTAACAACAACGAAAACGGTTCGTTACGAATACCTGCCGATCATGTACACAGAACTCGGCTACGTGAAAAGGGGTATTTGAAATATAACAAGCAAAACAATTATTACGGCGATAGAACTCTTGAATTCATTGTTCCAAAATTATTCAATCACTTTTCAATAAAATTAGACAACTCAATCAGCAAATACTTACTAAAGAAAACATTGAAACTTATACTACTAAGCAACCTAAATAATGACTTACCCAGGCGAGCTAATTGATATAATTGAAATAATTTAAATATTATGTAATATAAATACTATAACAGAGAAATTAAAAACTATATTAGTGTAAATTAGCATAAATATGTAAAAGCAGTAGCATAACTGTAACAAGTAAAAATTCTATTAGACTAAATTAGCATTAACATCAAGTAGAATAATTATGGTAAACCAAGCTAATTAAGATAAGTTAGGTTAGGTTAGGGCATAAGTATAGATATCTAGTATGAATCATAATAAAAAGTTAAAACATAATAAAAATAATAATAATAAATAAAATAATAATAATATTATAATAATACAATACGTATAAGATTACAAATATTCAAATGTCCGGGTTAGATTATAATGTCCAGTATTTTAAAAATTCTTTGTCTTCCCTCTTTTGCAAGCCAGTTTCTTAGCAGCCTTTAAAAGTAGGTCTTATTTTGTGCTGATTTAATGTCGCCAGGAAGAGCATTGAAAAACCTCGGGGCAATATATGTATAGGTTCCCTGACCAAAAGTAGTATACCTTCTGGGTACTATAATATTATTATCTTCGGAAAACCTCGTTGATAGGGTATTTTGAGAAAAATACACTATCGTAACGCCGTGGAGTGGTGGCGTAACAGGACGTTTATGTAACCACATTTGATACATTCTTTAAACATAAACCAGACGAAATCATGTCTAATTTAAAAAAGAAGAAAAGTTACATATCGAAGCACTTTGATGCTTTCGACGATAAAGTCGCTAAATGCCACAACTGTAGCAATAAAATAAGTTATGCTGGCGACGAACTGGAAATCTAAACAGACACATGAAACCAAGCATAGATCGATTCCAGTGGAAACTTACAGAGCGACCACGAAATCAAACAAGACCACCGAATCAAACAACCGACATGGATTTACTACAGCAAATAATATTTCTAGCACGTTGCCGACTACGATAATTAATACACTGTCTCAAGAGACAGTACTGGTACCGCTTCCATCATAATTACAAGATCAGTGACTCACTCAACAATCCAGCATAACAAATTATTTCTACGTATACGTTGCGAAGCAGGAAACATAATATTTAGTCGAACCTAATTCCGAAACGATCAATTATTGATCGATCGAGTCGTCGATTCGATCGCCATGGAACGGGCGATCATGTCACAACACTATTCTGACGGTGTGCGATGTTTACCTATCGATTCATGAGAGAGAAGGAGATGCAAGATTTACGATGCCATAGTCCGGCCGCCCTTTGTATAATATATTTACAAATAATGATTTTAGTCCTCTTAAAATGAAGCAAACAAATTAAGTAAAAAAACCTGTTATTTAAGTAAAGCCTGTTATTTTATAGATTTTAGTATGTGATTAAATTAACTCGTAATAGAATAAGTACCAGAAATAAGATTCCAAAATGGCGATTTCTACTCGGAAGATTAGCCTCCCTCAGACAACCTTCTGGTATTGATCACGACGATGTGCGTTTGATAGTGGAAAAATCCATCTATTAGACTATTTGAACATTAAAGGCGTAATTATTATGTATTGAAATCTGCCCCGGGATTCTGAAAAGGCTATACGATACGTCAACGAGATACGACATTGCATTGATACGTCAACGAGACTCGACACAACATCGTCCTCGATTCTGTTCTAGAATCGCCAGCTAATCTCGGAACTCGATACTACCCATGTGATTCCCATCCCGATATCGTGTTTTGATTGGCCGGGGTCGGCCGTTTAGCAGTGAGCGGATTCGGACCGGCCTCTGATAGTGCTTAGTGCTTTGAGCTAAGGAAAATTCCGATCGCAAATTCAGCGAATTTCAATCGATCTTGGGTGGGAATAGTCGGTAATCATTGCTGAATGGGGATTTTTACTGCCATTTCTCAGCTATCTCCTAGAGCAACGACATGCAGACGACACCTAATGTGCTGATGTCTGTCCTTACCTTACTTCTGACGGTTGAAGGACTATCAAATCGCTTCCAGAATTGCAAATATTGTCGAGTGACGACAATCTAGTATTGTATCGTCGCTTCAGAATCCCGGGGATGTCTACCAATAATATTAAAATAATAAAAGCCATCATTTAAAACCCGTTTGTTACTATATTACTGTTTTATTTTAGATTTTTTAGATTTAACCCTTTGAGTAGCGGCATAATTTCATGGCAGACCACGGCAATTTATTGGAATTTCTTGCAATATCGCCGCGCTCGACAAAAAGTACTATAACTATGGAACTACTATAGCAATCATAAAAAGAATAACTATGCAATGATCGCATTGAAATTTTGTATATAGAATATTGAAACGTCATTCCGTAAAACAATTAGAAATTATGAATATGAGAAAGTCGAAAAAGCGAAAAAAACTTGACATTTCTAACTTGTACTTGTCTTACGGATAAATACGAAACCCTATTTAGAAATTGTAAATACTATCGTTATCTTTATTAGATTCTCTATCAAAGGTAAAATTTCTTTTTGCTTCTTTACATACAAAAATATTTAGATATTAGCTCATAAAAACCAATAAAATAATATTAATGCGGGCTTCGGGAGTAAGCCGTCAATATTGGTCGTTATATAGTCAATGGTGTTCTGATGTGCAACCAAATTTGGTCGTTACGTAGCCGAAGGGACAAGTCTGTATTTTACCATATAGACTTGTTTGAAATTGCTATCTATTGGGCTACTGAGCATAAAAAGATTAATCAATGTTTGAAACTATGAGTGCCATCTACACGTCGCATTTCATAGTTAAATACTAGCTGCCAAAACGCAGTAAGGCATTGAGCAATCTAATACCCTATATCAGGGGTCGGCCAGTAATTTCAAGTGGGGTCCTAATACCGTTAATTTTTTTTATCGAGGTCCAGAAAAAAAACTCATAATAATTACTAATTTTCTAAAATTTGCTATATTTTAAAAAAGGGAACAATTTGCTGGGTTTTTATTTAAGACTGCGTATTTCCGATGATAATATTCATTTAATTGCATAGATAGGTAAGTTATTTAACAATATTTGGCGATTCAAGTTTCAACCTTCCGCGTTCCGGATCCAGACCGGGTCCGCCTGTTGCCGACAGAGGCCCTATAATATAAAGTTCTCCCTGTGGCCCGGCCTAATGGTTCTACTTAAGGAACAAATTATTGGCCGGAAACTTAACAGTAGTTACGTTTTGGACTAACAAATATTCTCACAATGGTAACTTTAGCAAGATATTACTATGTAAAACTATTCATCTACTAAACCAGTCATTGAGTACAGAAATATATGCAAGTATCTCGAAAAAAACACAGAAAAATCAGCAGCACGGATAGTGGCGCAGATCAGTGGCACAAATCAGTACGGAAAGTGGAGTGACTTTTGTCACTTTAAAATTGTGTATCAAGTGCTGAAATCAGACGTTTAATTCACAGACGGAACGTCAAAATCACCGGGGGTGTCTCTTTTTAATTGCGCAACATCCAATGGGAGCGCACTTTTTCGTATAGACTTGTTATTACATGTCATTTGCCAGCATCTTGCCCTTGATGGGCGGCATGGTTAATCTAAGAGGAAAAAATATGATGCAGTACTTGACATAATGTTTGTATTGACATCATCAGTAGTTGACATCCATGTCAAATATTGCTTCTAGTAACAGCAATGAAACATAAAATATCGCAAATTTGGAGTTTCCAACGCTATTTCCTTTTAGATTTAGCATTAAAATGACCAATTTTAGTAGTGTGTTTTTTTTAAATAGGCGAGGTAGCAATACTTAGATGGCACTTTAAGAAGAAGAATCATACAATGGGCGCCCGATCTGCGTGTAAGTGAGTGATCAGCTGTGATATTACGCGAATTCCTAGTTATCCTAGGTCTCATCCCATCCTCTCCTATCCTTCGCTCCTTGCGAATTATTCCAAATCCTAATTATATTAAAAAATGGCATTTTTGTTACTTGATTAATTTCTGTTATGTAATAAGTTTTTCTCCTTTTTTTTGTTATTTTTTTTATCTCTTGGCACCTAAATTTTTACACTTCCACGAAGGTTGGCTGTAAGATTTATTGTATTTTAGGCAATAAATCCGCCTTTTGTATGTTTTTGTTTAATGTGCAATAAAGAATCTCTATCTATCTTATCTATCTATCTATCCAATTTTATTGCCAAGAATAAGCGTTGACGTAGAACGTTCAAGTTAACGCAGCATTTATCGCGATGATGGGCATTGACGTTTCCCGTTAGGTGTGGCATAAAGGGGCAAACATATTATCGGACGCGTCCGTAAGCCGCGGCTTATGGACGCGACTGAACAGTATGCACAGTCGTTTGGGACGCGGCTTGCCAGATCTCTATCGGACGTCCGAAGCCTCAAGGTCACGTCCGCGACTGACGTCCGATAATGTGCACGGCTCAATAGAATTTCATTACACAGATAACCTTTCAGTCGCGTCCATAAGCCGCGGCTTGCGGACGCGTCCGATAATATGTTTGCCCCTGAGCAATAAATAAGCTATAATTGCTTCGTTGTTTTTTCCTCGGCCCCTTTCGGTGCGAGCGAGCTGAAGCGGGCTAAACAGACAGCCTGTCGAGCTATTAAAAAAAAAATATAGCGGGAGGGGGAGGGACACGTCAGCCGCCGCGGCCGCCTGCCCCGCCCGCATGCATTTCTGAAAACAGTTTGGTTTTAAATGTCGGCCGTTGAGTGCGTCGTTCGAGTTGTCGCGCTCCTCTGAACGAAATTACGTATTGTTATGTATCAAATTAAAATTATGCGATTTTAAAATACTTTTTAAAGGTCAGTGGTGTCTTCGCATAACTCGCTATTTATCGCATCGTTTCGTAGCTAATGAGGTACTTTATCTTCAATCTCGTTGTGTTACAAGAATCTAATCTGAATAGGTCGGTACTTTGCATGCGGTAGAAATTAATTTGCATACGCCTTTCGTTTTCATGTCGTAGTTGAATTTGACAGAACAGTCGCCGGTCGCCGTGAATTTTTTGCGATGTTTTGATTATTCAGCGTGCGTTTGATTCAAAACAGTGTTTATGAATTGTTTTTAGTGGGAAAAACCAAAATTATACATCATGGCTTCGATGGATGGATCCGACGGCAAAATAGACCCGAAATTCTTCTCGACATGCCGCCTCTGTGTCTCTAAACCCGGAAGTTATCAAATCCTGCCACATATACAGAAACAAATAAAGGAATTATTCGATATATCCGTAAGTAGAGTTTTGGGTATTATTGCAGTATACGAACCTTCTAGATTGTTGATTTTTTAACGTCACCCGACTATATTTACCACGCTGATTCCGAATTTGCAATAATTTTTATTCGGTCTCAACTCTCAATAAATAAGCGAGATATAGGTATTAAAAAAACGTCAAACCCATATATTTCGGAAGGTTAACTTATTTTTTTTAAACAATACATTAACACCTATTTGGCGGTAGGTTAGTTTTTTAAAAACAATCTTAAAAACTTACTTTTAAAAAACTTTTTTGTTTTTTATGTATGTAAATTTTGTTTTGAAATGTTAAGCCTCCGCAACTTTTTTCTTTTAAATTTAGCATTACAATGATCGAATCTAGAAGTATTTCTTTATTTTTTCGATTTTTGAGAAAGGTTCCTATTCTACAATTATTGATGTAGAATAGGAACCTGTAGTTCAAAAAATCAAATCAAAATCAAAATGTTCTTTATTCATAGACACAATTAAATATTATTTTTAATTTATGTTCTTATGATGCGTCCAAGCCTTACTCCCAAGCCGTTTTGTCATTTACATAATCAGATATTGTATAGTATGCTTTTTTATACAATTTTGCTTTGATGGTAGCTTTAAACTTATTTACAGATAGTTCTCTAATAGTATGAGGAAGTTTGTTATAGAAGCGTATACATTGTCCCAAAAAAGAATTGCTTATTTTGTGGAGACGAGTAGCACGTACAACAAGGTTATGCTTATGTCTAGTATTAAAATTATGAATGTCGCTTTTTATTTTAAACTTGTCAATATTCTTGTGGACATACAACAGATTTTCGTATATATATTGTGATGCAACAGTAAGAATATTTATCTCTTTGAATTTTTCTCTAAGTGAAACTGGAGGACCAAGTTTATATATAGCTCTTACAGCACGTTTCTGTAGTATAAAGATGTTATTGATGTCCGCACAGCTTCCCCAGAGAAGAATCCCATAGGACATATAGCTATGAAAGTAACTAAAGTATACTATTCTTGCTGTATCTACATCAGTCAGCCGCCTTATTGTTTTAACTGCGTATGACTTCAATGTTTTTAATACAATTATTTGGGAATATATATTTGGAGTTATTGCAGTATAAATAGGAACCTTTCTCAAAAATCGAAAAATAGAGAAATACTACTAGATTCGATCATTCTAATGCTAAATGTGAATGAAAAATGCTTCGGACGCTTAAAATTTCAAAACCAAATTTACATACAAAATAATTATAATAATAAAAAGTAACAATAATAACACTTTATCTGCCTGCCTTATCTGCCTGGCTAAGAAGGCCTTAAAAATCGTGTTCTTCATGATTTATT
This sequence comes from Micropterix aruncella, assembly GCA_944548615.1. Taxonomy (NCBI): domain Eukaryota; kingdom Metazoa; phylum Arthropoda; class Insecta; order Lepidoptera; family Micropterigidae; genus Micropterix; species Micropterix aruncella. The sequence continues at coordinate 26,081,386 of OX155968.1, forward strand.
TTTACATAAAGTTGAATTCTGTTCATGAATCTTTTATATCAGTTAGATTCACATTTGAAACATAAGAATATTTTTTGTAAAAGGTAAAAGAACTATTTTTAAGATATTGAATTGCAAATTTTTCTACCGCTGCAGAAATGATTGTATTTGCTTGAACTAGTAATGGCGAGCGTAATTTTGCCTGAAAAAATAAATAAACGAAGATATAAATTCTTACATTGTATTTTGTAGATGAAATAGAAAAAATAAGTAATAGTAGTTATCATTTTTATTATTTTTCAAGGGTTTAAAGAAATAAAATCAATATTCGCAGTGGCGTAACTGAGCCGGTGGAGCCGGTGCGGAGCCCACGTTAGTTCAGGGTCCCAAAATGGACGAAACCACAATTGTGACACATGCAATAAAGTACAACAACAACTCTGCCGGTGTAAATGAAAACACAGTAACTTCATTTACTGTGTTTATACAAGTTTGGTTCTTTAAAATCACGAGTTGGAGTACTATAAGGCAAATTTTTCGGTTTGTCTATCGACGGATAGTTACCGAGATACCTTAGATAAAAACACAATATTTTTTAAAAAATCAGAATATTTTAAATAAAAGACACAGTATGTATAATTTTTCAAGTTAAAATAAAGTAACCTATTATTTACTGTGATCTTTTATAATACTTATAAGCATTTAAGAAATATTTTTGTTTGGTTACAACACGGCTTCTTCAGATACTGTGGTTTTAGGTAAAATTTTGTTATAAGTTAATTTATTAATACATGAATTAATCACAGTATCTCCATTACTGTGTTTAAGGTGCCTGCAGTTTTTTAATTATTTAAGAAATATATATTTATTTTACATGGTTAGAACACAGTAACGGGTAAAATTTACCTATAACACAACAACCACTAAGTTACGGTGTTATAGCTTAAAGATATAAAATTTATCAAATTATTTTCCTAATTTAATACACAATATCTAATTTAATTAATTAAACAATTATAATTTAATATATATTTTTATGCAGAATTGAAGTTCTCAACATTAAAGATTAAAAGAAATAATCTATATTGGTTACTTTATTCATGAAAACAAATATTTAACAACTGAACTTTGACCGCGTTTTTCTCAAAACGTCTTTTTTCAAGTTACTGTGTTTTCATTTACGACGGCAGAACTGTGAAGCGACCTTTTGGAGTCACATTCATCACAATTATTAGATACTTTGTGTTAAATCAAAAGTAAAATTTCAAAACTTGCAACTATTTTTGAATTGCTGAATCAGTTATTATAAAACACAATGCTATGAGAGCCAGTTTTGTTGAGGTTTATTCATAACTAATATTATTTCTAACTACTACTGTCAAGTGTCAACAGCTGAACGTTCGTATTCGATTCCGCAACATGTTTGAGGCAATACTATATGAATACGTCGAGTTATAATCTAGCAGGGGGCCTATTCTTGAAAAATTTAGCATGCTAAATTTGTCAATGGCCCATGTGACCATAGACAAATTTAGCATGCTAAATTTTTCAAGAATTGCCCCCCTGAAATATAAAAATGTATTATAGGTAGGTATACTTCCTATATGCCATAACGTGGAAATTACTTTTATATGCCATAATGAAGGTAATTAGGGGGAGGGGCCTTTTATTAAATTATACACCGAGCCCATTTTTTATAGTTACGCCACTGAATATTCGCCCCAAAATTTTATAAGTACATACTAACTAATAAAAAAATTAAACAACATTTATTTTTATTTTTTGTAGTTCATATAGAAGAGAATTTAATAATATTTCATTTTTTTAGAACAACTCTATCCGTCAATTACTTTTTTTTATCGCCGACGCAAAACTGAAAAATATGGTTTTGAGAAAAACTCGTTTAAGCTTTTTTTTAAAGTAGTACCTAAGTATTCTACACTTACAGCAATCTGAGACCTATTCCTATTCCAGTGAAAAGATTCATGAAAATATTTCAACTTTATATTAAAGAAAATATGTCAACTATAATTACCAAAAAATATTTAATTTTGTTGTTATATGACGAGTCAGCAAACAAAACGATCTAGAAGCGTTGAACTCAATTTTACAGGAGAGGCATAAAACTAAATAGCATACTTCCATTTGTTTATTTGTATATTAATTGTTTTTTAGTTGATACCTTGTCTGATTTGTATAAACTGTAGCATGGCCGTGTCCAGGGGGGGGGGGGGGTCCGAGGGGTCCGGACCCCCCCCCCCCCCCCCCGAAATGAAATGGATTTACACTAGATAGAATCGACTTTCCAAAATGAAATAGATTTACACTAGATAAAATCGATTTTTGGGTGCAAAAAATACATTAGGGGTATTCCGCTAAGCTATGTTATTGGGTTAAAATCGAGGAAGAAATAACAGCAGTACGATATTTCAGTGACAGTAGAAATCTATACGATAACAGACCCTTGATGTCGGACCGACAAATCCCGCGCAGTCAAGTGTCAACTAGTAGAGTTGGACACTCGCATTCATCTCAGCGTCGTGCTTCGTCATATCATCAAAAGCTCTGTTAGCGGACAGCGCTTAGAACGTTTCCGAGCAATTTTAGGGCGTTCACGGGTATGTTTTTAAGTGTTAGTTTCATATCCATCCGTTCCACTCATATCGAAAAGAGCGTAGAGCTGTCAAAAGACTCAAGACTCAAATGTTTGTCTCCATCGCTTGAGTCAATTATTGGACGATTGGCATGGCCAGCGCCCTGCTATTAGACGGTGTAACAAACGTTTGACGTACGTGATACGTCTAATGTTTGAACAGTTACCTAAAATAATTTAAAAAACTGATAATGACGACGATGTTGTTCCTGTTGCCGCGGCAGTAGTCAGTCAGTCATGTTGTTTTGCTGCAAATTACTCCAAAATAAAGCTAAAAGCCTAATAGGAAGTGGTGGATGGTGTGTATAAATAAAAATAGGACTAAAATAAAAAAAATCTGTACGTTTTTAGGTTTGAAAACGAAAATGTTAGTTAGTAGTTAGTACCTACAGTATTTTCAGTGGCGGGCTTCTCCCGTCATAATGTAAGGGTAATAAAATTGAATTTGAATTAGCCGGTCTTTTTTTTTTGGACCCCCCCCCCGAAACAAAAATCTGGGCACGGCCTTGAACTGTAGCATTTGCAAGTAATTTTTCATTTGCAAGAATGGGACATAATAAAAAACACTAATGTTCGTTTAGATCATTTTGATTGAAACCAGAATCTTTATTCATAAATTATACCGTTTTGATTGCTACTGGATTTTTGCCTCATTTTTTTAAGGTTTCTAGATAGTTTTGGCAGTAAATTGTTTTACCAATCGATAGAACGGCACAATGCCTACCGATTTAAAAAAACATGGTTGGTCCAAAACCGATTTAGATCGTTTTGTTCGCCGACTCCTCATATATTGTTTTGACAATGAATTGTACCTTACTGGAGGTTGGCCGTTAGCTCTGAATACTTTTGTCGGTCTTGCGCCATCCGGAAAAGCTGTTCCGTACTGGTGATCCCAGTCCAGTTTTCCACCCGGGGATTCTTAGCACCCCTGACCCATTAAAGGGCCGCCGGGCACTCGGGGCCATGGCTATTTTTGACTTTTCCATTGCTAATTACTAGGGATATATAGTGCAGTGGTCTCTCGTTGCATTCTGCACCAGACATTTTAGGTCTATTTAGGACCTTAGGCCGCTGAGACCTCTTCAACCGGTTGCCCAGTTGGGAATGGTTATACCGCCATTGACTCGGTCTTTTGCTATATACTTTTGCTTCCCATTATAATTAGACCGATATGCAAACGGCGATCGAGCACATTCGGGACGCGTCCTGTGTCAACCGCAGGCTAATCTAGACTGCATAATTGCACTTTATTCACTACATTTAATAATTATAATTAATATTTATTGTTGAGATTTTTTTTAAATATGCTGTCACTATGAATTTAAATTTGGAATTATCTATACTAATATTATAAAGAGGTAAAGTTTGTGACGCTGTAGGTTAATCTCTGGATCTACTGAACCGATTTTGACAATTCTTTTACCAATAGAAATCCACGCTATTTGTGAGTATCATAGGCTATATATTAATCCGAAAAATGAAAAGACTTTTTCGTATTAGTCGGATTTGCAAAGTAAGTCGGAGAATAAGCGGTCGAACGAAAACGTTTCTAACTAACGCTGCCTTAACGATGAGAGATATATGATTAAGTTCTAGAGAAAAATTGTAGAGCTTAATAATGCCTACAAAAAAGTGAGCGACAGCATATGTCTAACTTTTATATTTAAGTCACAAAAAGTAGTATTTTATATTAAAAAAATAATTTAAATCGGTAGGTCATGTTTATTGGTGATATTATCAACAATTACGAATTCGTATCAAAATAAGTAAATTTATCGTCTCAAGCGTTTAAAGGATGATTCATGCTACACCGGGCCGGGGCCGGGCCGGGCCCCGGCCGAGTCGTTTCCAACGTGCTCCGGCCGGGCCAGTCATTCATGCTACACCGGGCGTGACCGGGCTGTTTCCGAGTTTATGTATCCCACGGCCGTGTCCGCGATAACTAGTAGAATAGAATAGAATAACTTTATTGTGCTATAAAAACATAACTTAATGAATATTACGCTGGTTTTATAAAAAAGACAATGTATGCACAAATGGCGGACTTATCTAACTATTGTTGCGTCCATCTATTTTGGCGATAATAATATTTTTTAATTTCTATTTTCGCTTGATTGATAAGTGTGTTATTAATGCAATTTTCACAACTTGAGTTGGCAGCTATTGCAATTGCCTTTGAAGACGAAGTATTGGAAACACGAACTGAATCTAATAAAAGAAGATGGAGTGTACATCCAGCCTGGAGAAAACGACAATCGGAGGGAGAATTCGCCATGCTCTACAAGGAATTAATAGATGATGAGAGCAAATTTTACGGTTATTTTAGGATGTCTAAAGAATGCTTTAGCATATTTCTTGGAAAAATAAAACGTGATTTAACCAAACAAAATTCAAGATTTCTGAAGCATATCTCTGCCATTGAACGATTAGCAGACCGGAGCCGGGAAAACAATATCCATCGCCATTTCGACGCCGTGCTCCGGACGTGGCACGACCGGTCACGGCCGGAGCCCGGCCAAGCATGAATTGCTTCATACAAAAGTATACTATAGATATCTGACCGTGTCCCGGCCGGGGCCCGGCCCGGCCCCGGCCCGGTGTAGCATGAATCATCCTTAAATAGTTAAAGAGATACTTAAAGAGAACCGCGACCGTGTCGTAATTTATAATAATATTATAAAGAGGTAAAGTTTGTGACGTTGTAGGAGGTAATCTCTGGATCTATTAAACCGATTTTGAAAATTCTTTTATCAATATAAAGCCCCGCTGTTTGTGAGTGTTATAAGCTAACTTTTATATTTAAGTCACAAAAAGTAGTATTTTATATAAAAAAAATGTTTTAATCGTTAGGTCATGTTTATTGGTCATATTATCAACAATTATGAACTATTATCAAAATAAGTAAACTTATCGTCTCAAGTGTTTAAAACAAAAGACTTTTCCCTTTTACTGCATATATTTTTTCCTTTTACTGCATAAATGGTTAAAGAGATAAGACACTCACAAATAAGACACTCACAAGAAGACCCTCACAAATAACGGTAATATAGTCAAATTGGCATGCAAATACATACATACATATGCAGGAAAAATATAACCCTTCTTTTAGCAGTCAGGAAATAAATCATAGCACTCAGTAATAACCGAACCACACTCATAATTTCATCACAGGTAAAAAGTTTTACCGCCCAACGAAGTGGGCTTGGGTCAGCTATTATTAAATAAATTTTTAAATTAAATTTTATGTATGACTTTTTTTCCTCTTTATCTTAGATTTAAGTCTATTCTGTAAAACTCTATTTAATGGAATATTATGTTCCATTTAATGCCGATTTTATAATGAAATCATTTTTGTTATGACCATATTATAGGGCAATTTAGAGTTATGAGTATTTTACTAAAACTTTTACATAATTTCTTGTAATATTAGAGTCCTGTCCACCCTACAACAGGCTAATCCCAGTTGGATGAAAATCAAATAAGCAAAAGGTTAAGGTTTAGCCATTCGGTTTCTGTTATTTTTTAAGCAAAAACAATGTTTTATAGTCTTATTCCTAAATAAATGAATAAATTTTAAAAAAACATGAAAAACATGTTTTTTTTAGCCGTCTAAACCTGTTTAAAGATAAAAATATTTCTACAACGCCAGCCGGCAACTAACCTAATCACCGTGCAGAGGTAAATGTGCGTTTTGTGAAAAAAAAAAAAAAGATTATTAAAAAAAAACTTTGTCTGCATAAAATACAAACTACTACAATAGAATCCGCATATAACGACGGTAAAGGGACCGGCGATATTTACGTTGTATTATCCGGACGACGCACTAAACGACCGGATAGTTAAAGCTTGTTTTTTATTAATTTATTGTACATATATGTACATAGGTTATTATGTATGTAGTTCGAATATTTTCTATTTAAATGAAACAAATTATATATTTGAATTATCAAAAAATAAACTTTAATGGTAACATTGCACATATCATACATAAATACATAGGTAATGTATGTATTACTGTTTGATCCGAGATACAGTACATAATGTACCTACATTCTATGCATATAAATATTTATTACTGGCGTAGAAAGTCTGTAATTTTAGTTTGTTTGTGGCCTATTTTTGTTCGATGGTAATCTTTGGGTTCTCAGCAATGCTGGCTCCGCCGCCGTCAAGACACTGGATAATTTTCAGGACAAGGTTTTTACGAAAGTGTGATTTCAAGGCTCGAATAATTCCTTGATCCATTGGTTGCAATACCGAAGTCGTGTTTGGAGGCAGAAACATTAGAGTTACGCTTCTCAGGTCAGCAATAGAGGAATGTGCAGGACAGTTGTCAACTAAGAGCAGAATTTTCTTGTTCTTTTTCGTAAGCTCATGATCCCATGCGCGTACCCATTTTGTAAAAATGGCAGAAGTCATCCAGGCCTTACGATTGCTCTCATAATCCACTGGCAAGTGCCGCACATTTTTTTCAAAACATTGGCATTAAATAACATTGGCATTTCAAAACATTGGCATTAAATAGAGGTTCTATCTTATGTTTATTTTTATTTATTGTCGATATTGTAGAATGAGACACGCCGAATTCCTTCGCAAGGGTTCCATTTGATTCGCCAGCGTCTAAACGGTGTATTATAGCACTTTTTTCTTCAATTGAGAAACTCTTTCGCTTCACTGAACTCATTTTAGCTCACGTAACGAGTCCTTAATCTTGTCACAACAGATGAAGAACACTGACTGTATGATTTACGCGCGCTAATAAACATCGGGGCGCGGGGCGACAAGGTAGGTATTGTTTTGTGCGTAGTTGGTATTTGTAAACAAAACACTGCATGTCGTTCTAACCGGAAGATTTATTGTCAAAATAGGTCGCTATAAGCAGTTGGTCGCTTAAACCGGAGTCGTACTATACGGATATGTTTCCATAGTACGTCTATATGAAACCTAACTTCAGTTTGCATTTTCGTCGCTAAAACCGGTTAGCCGTTATAAACGAAGTCGTTATATTCGGATTCTACTGTATATTTAAAACTAAGAATGCCCGAGGAGAGAAAAGAGAGATATAGGGAATAGCTGGAAACTTCTTATTAAAAAAGTGCTATTAGAGTTGAGTCTTGAATAATTCCAAAGACGAGTATCGAATATGCTTTAAAAAAAAATCACATAACTTTAATTCGATCATTTTAATGCTAAATCCAATAGAAAATTAGACCGAATATGTGAAATTAGCGATATTTTGAGACATTAAAATATCAAAGTACTGCTACAAAACGCGTTTTTGTAAGGTTTTTTAATGACTGCATTTTTAACGAAAAGTATCGAAAAACGAATATTTTTAGAAGTATAACTGCCGAAATTTCGAAATATATGCCGTTTAGCTAACTATTTTTTACCTAACTATTACCTGCCATATATTTTTTATAAACAAGTTACACAACCTAACGTCAAATAGCTGTTTATGATGTTTTTTTTAAACTAAACCTACCGTCAACTACGTGTTTATTATGTTATTTTTAAAACCAACTCAACCTACCGCCATAACGGTGTTTATAAATGGTTTAAAAAGAAGTAACTTAACCTACCAAAATATTGTTAGGTGTTTGTTATTAGTTTGTGATGTTATTAGTTTCTTTAGACGCATATATCTCGCTTATTTATAGAGAATATCTCGCTTATTTATAGACGTCCTTCATGCGGCCCGGCCGCATGAAGGACGTGTTTTCTCTTTGCGGACGTCCACGAATAAAAATGGATTCTGATTCGAAGAAGAAACATTCCTTGTTACTACGGCTACTGTTTGTTGTCATATACTCACAAGAAAACAAAAAAGAAAGCAAAGGATGAAAGAATGGCTTAAAAAAAGGAGTCAATTCACGCACGTCAATTTCATGAGTTATCTATAGAACCGAGGGACTATCGAAACTATTTAAGGATGGACGAAGGGACATATTTCAAGATTCTATAACTTGTAACTCCATATATTGTTTAACAAGATGCTAATATGAGACAAGCTATAAACCCTCATGAGAGATTGACTGCCACTCTTCGTTTCTTAGCATCGGGAATGAAATCTGACTTCTATAAGATCTAATTCAATTTTATAAATAATATCTAAATAAAATTGGAATATTTTATCTAAATAAAATCTTCTACTATGGCTGAGTTGGAAAAGAACAAAGGAAAGACTAAGAAAACAAAAAATAAAAGTTCCACTCAAAAGCACTCAGATAAAGACAATGACGGAACTTGTGATGAAGATATGGGTGCCTATAGTAATGTTTTCAATTACTTTTGGGACAAAACACAAGGAAATAGGGGGCCAATGAAATAGGATCTTGCATATTTGATTATCTAAGAAAAGTAAGTGAAACTTATCCGGATAAACAACTGAATAAAGTATTTTATTCAGACAACTGTTGCGGGCAAAATAAAAATAAGTTTATTGCATGCGGAGCTGGCTGCACGCACGAAAAAACATGACTCATGCGGCGTTACCTCGCTCTGAGGCGTTCCATTTATTATATTTATTATTCAATATAAACGCTGCCATCTACCGGTTGCGACAAGAATTATTTACTAACCTCAGTCTAAAATAGTACGAATGAAAATCACTAGATTGATTTAAATTCTTGACATAATTGTATATGTATTCTTGATATACGGAATGTTATTACTGAACGGACAATTTTCTTGTGGGTACAACGAAGTGCAACAAAGTAAGCAACTTTTATTTTTAAAAAAAAAAAGTATGAAAAGCTATCATTACGATGCGCTATCTAGCGGTTGGTAAAATGTCGCTGATATTGTTTATTTACGACGTATTACCTACCGCTAGATGGCGCAGCGTGCCTAAACGCTTCTCAACCCGTTATTTAACAGTTTGAGATTTCAAACTTTCAAATTAAAAAAAACAATAAACTTTAAACAATAAACAATTATACAATTATACTGCTATACAATAATACATTTACATGTTGTAGTCAAATCGGTGAGTATAAAAGCATATATTTTTGGGTGTTTGTAATAAACAATATCAGAATCTTACATGAAACTGTTTCAAATGTAACCATTAACCGGGCTCGCACTTCTGCTTGGAGGTTATCGGATGCATCGATATATTATCTAGATATGTCCTCAGATGCAAATAAGTTGGCTCCACATATCCTTTGCTCGTCAATCACGTGACAGAGAGAGCAATAAATTAAACAGTATGGGAGAGAATTCTTGGTATTCACCAAGGTATTACAAGAGTTTAATTTGCTACCGCTTAACACTATTAATTCTCAGTACAAAGTGCAATTTTGTGCTCACACGGTAATAACAATTATAATTCGAAGTAACAGAACAACATTGAGAAAATATTCAGTTGTTCTGAACATAATGCAGAACAACTGAATATTTTCTCACGGTATAAATTCGCAGTATTTTACTGATGTATTTAATAGAAATATTTTTATTGTCCGAAATTGTGGTGGTACATTTATGGTGATAATGCGTAAAACTATGTATCTCACAATTACCTGTTATTAAAACAGATTGACAAATTTACTTATCTGCTAAATTGACTTATCTGCTAATTATAATATCTTATTAAAAAAAATGTTATTATTTCACTGGTTTAACATGAAAAAATCTAAACAATCTATTTTAACCCAACTATTAGAAATTAGCTCACACGGTTTAAGAGTAATAAAAGAGACCAATTTAAGTAATTAAACCACTTCTGTTATAACACGCAAATCGGTAATTCGTCTCTCTCTACATTCTGTCATTAATTAAACTACTCGAATATATTTATATTGTGTTTTCCTTTACTCACTGTATACGTCGAGGAGCAAGGATAACATAAAATAAAGACTCTGGATTCGTGAGCCAAGACTTCCTCAATCATCTACAACCACGACCTGAGAACTTGACAAAGATATTATACTTCTTTACGATATTTTACTAAATATTGCATCATAATCTAGACGAGGCGACAAACATTGTATGTATTGTATCCTATTCTTATCATCTAAGTAAATTGAATTGTTGTAAATATATCATGTAAACAAGAGCATCGAGCGTCCAGAGGTCGGAGATAAAACGATAGATAAGCTAGTATAAAAATACCTGTCGGACAATATGACATCATCATTCGTTCAATATCTAGACTGACTTCAAGTAGTCCGTAATTATAATAATATTGTTTTGAAGAATAAACAGTTCAAGGTTCTGGAGTTTTTTCATTAAGGCTTGTACATGCGCCGACGACCTTGGGCGTTTAGCGTTTCACCTCTCACCGCACTAGCCCCGGGATCCGCGCGTGCCGCTGCACAGTGGGTCTCGGACGTCGAAATGACAATCGGTAGAACTGTGCTATGGATATCGATCGGTATATTGGTACCCAAATTCAGTAAATGACAAAAAACAACATTGAACATTTTTTAACATTTTGAACTTCTTTATTATTGTAAAATAATAGGAACTTACATAATATGCTATACATTAAAAAACTAATACCTGCGAGTATTTTTTTACAATATTTTATATTGTTTGAAAAACTACGTCAAATAATGAAATCGAAATATCAATAATGATAAATTATGTACATATTAATTTCTCATTATTTTATTAATTATTTAACAAAAAGATATCTAAAATAAAATTCGCAAACTTAAGTCTAATTAATTTTTACATTCTTTAGGTCGTAAATGATTTTCCGCAGAAATATTTTCGAGGTCAAACCATCATTCGTGATCCCCGCGTACTTTCCGGAAAAGTTTTACCATATCGCAGTATAATGCGATATTAAAATCATTTTCTTTAGTATGCGTCGGTTTGTTTTGGCAAATCCGGGCGATTGCTCTTAAAAACCGAGGGTTTCTAACTTAAAAACCTAAAATCGGTGAAGAAAGTCGTGGAAAAATCGTCACATTTCGGTATTTCCCGTCATTTTATACTAAAAAAAGGAAACTTATGTTATTAGCAGCATACATTCGTCTATTGAGTAATTATTCGAAATTTCTTAAAAACTAATTTCCTCGGTAGTGTTCTTCTTCGTTTAAACTTCTTCATCGTCGTTTATGTCACCAAACTCTGCAATAGAGACAATTGGGCAATAAGTAGCGAAACTAAAAATGATTTCCTTCTCTTCTTCGTATATTTTTATTTTTCTTACTTTTTTATCGGCCATTTCAGTGTGCTTCCTTGTTATGGTTTTTTACTTCATCTTTCTACTTGTCTAGTTTTTGTGTACATGTAGAAATGGTCGTATTCTTCTTTTTTTTTACATTATATTAATAATATATCGCTTTGGTTGCTTTCTTTTTTGTTCTTTTTTTTATGGCTTCTTCAATGTAAGTTGGATCTCTAATTCGCCTAAGTTGAATCCCTAGATGTCGTGTTTCGTTTTTAAACTGTGCTTGGGCGCAGATAGAACAATACACATAGTAAAGAATTTTACCCCCTTTTGCCAGAATGGCGGCTGCTCCAAAATTGCAATAATATTATAAACTTATTAAAAGCATGGTTATAAAAAGCAGGTGCGAAGTAAATGATGCAGCAGTGGACACCATTGGACTGTTGATGATAATATGGAATATGGAGTCCTATATTTTGCAGTAGACACCACTGGGCTGAAAATTATAATATAATAGAGGCCAATGCCAAGCAGTGGACGTCACTGGGCTGATGATGATAATACATTATAGTGTAGTCAAATTTTATGAAAAACGAACTTTTAGAAGCAAATCATGTAACTTTTGGGCAACCGGTATTTTTTACCTATTTCAACCATGCTGAATCCGAAAATGCCAGTTGCCCAAGCGAAATCCTGTCTGGAAGTAAGATATCCAAGATGGCCGCCAATATGGCGTCGAAACCCGAAATCGGTGTTGTTTCATCAATTAATCAAAGGGGTTTGACATAGGAACGCGTCCAAAATCTGATATTTCAAGATGGTGGCCAAGATGGCGCCAGCCATATATTACCCTATTTTGTCGTACAAACGAGCGTGACGCGTCTCGATATGGGGATGGGACAAGTGGGCGCGGCCAACTGGGCGCGGCCGACTAGGCGCTGCTAACTGGCCGCCGCCGACTGGACGCTAGGCCAACTGGGCGCAGAGACAAGTGGGCGCGAGCTAAGTGGGCGCGGGACAGGTGGGCGCCAAAATTATATTATGCAATATATTTATATATTTATTATTGTGACTGACGAGAAATATTTTTATTGCTACATTATTTTAAAAATTACTAACGGTGAAACATTACCTTCGTAGCTATACTGTGATCACCCGTTTTAGAGCGTCTTTAAACTTACGTGTAGGTTGGCTGTAAAATAAATATAAATATAAAACGATCAATGTTATATCAACAGAGCATTAACTATTTCTAGTCTAGTAAATTATTTGAGTAAATGTATTTAAAAGCTTTCATAGTATATAGAATACTTTCATTTATATATTAGGACAGTATTTGAAATGCTAGTAATGATAATAGAAATATATACGTTACCATAAATATAAAGCTGTGCATTTTATGATAGTTTGCACTAAATTTATTAAGTACCTATTTATTATGTAAATGTTAAATTCCATGTAAACGCTAGCTCTGAAACGGATGTATCACAATATAGCTACGAAGTTAATATTTCACCATTAGTTAATTTTTATATAATGTAGCAATAAAAAATTTCCCGTCAGTCACAATAAAAAAATATGTAAATATATTGCATAATATGATTTTGGCGCCCACCTGTCCCGCGCCCACTTGGATCGCGCCCAGTTGTACCTGCGCCCAGTTGGTCTAGCGCCCAGTCGGCGGCGCCCAGTTAGCAGCGCCCAGTCGGCCGCGCCCACTTGTCCTAGACCGTCTCGATATAGGTATGTTTTTAAACATAAGGATTCAAAAAAATAACTTTTAACAACGTTGGGCTAAACGATGTATCAAAACAACAACTTAAAGAAACTAAAAAAGATTACTGTGTGTCTCCAGAATTAAGACAGGTAGTACATAGTTTTAGGGTTATAGGGTTTGCAGGGAGTACATAGTTTTATGCAAGGGACGTTTCCTTTACTGTAGCTGTTCTTTAATCTTTTTCTTAATTGACAGGTATGTTTTTGATAGAATACCCACCTTCCCAAGCCATATTTTCCATTGATTGAAGATTGCGACTGGGCCATTGCCGGACAGAAAGCTGTTCCAAGTTTCCTGACGCTAAATCTTATTCTTAAGGCGTGCCCAGAAGTTGTTGTTTGCCATTGTAACGAGTTTTGTAACTCACAGAACTGCAGTTGCAGGAAAGAAAACGTTCCTTCTATAGAACTCTGCACTCCCTGCAAACGTACCTGTCTTAATTCTGGAGACACACAGTAATCTTCTTTAGTTTCTGTAAGTTGTTGTTGCCAAAAAGTCGCTTGTTTGTTCCATTTTCGAAAATATTTGAATTAAAGTTTAGCCCAACGTTTTTCTAAAGTTATTTTTTGAAATCCTTATTTTAAAAACATATATCGAGACGCGTCACGCACATTTGTAGGACAAAATAGGGCAATATGTGGCTGGCGTCATCTTGGTTGCCATCTTGAAATATCAGACCAATGTTTTTTTACAGTGTATTTTTTAAATTCCCCGTGCTCAAAAATATACATCTAGATATTTTGGACACGTTCCTAGGGGGGCTTTGCAGCGCTAATTTCAGGTTTCGACGCCATATTGGCGGCCATATTGGATATCTCACTTCCGGTCATAACTTCGCTTAGGCAACCGGCATTTTCGGGTTCAGCATGGTTTAAATAAGGGAAAATACCGGTTGCCTCTAAAAGTATAAAGGGGAGCTCATTTTCGATATTTTGACTAGACTATTAGAAACATATTTATATCCAGCAGCAGCAACAAAATCAAAATTATCAAAATCAGCTAAGTATTTTTATACTTTAGAGAAACAATTTTAATATAACGCCCACTGGTGGCCTATATCCGTAATGCGTTCGTAAAATATGTCTAAAATCTTGTTGGTGCGAAACCCAAATAAAAATTTAAATACACACCTCTATGGAATATACAGAGCCGGCTATAATAAGTCGATTTTCTTTTCCCCATTTTTACTGAAATAAAGAATTGCATATTAAAAACATGTTATCTGTAAATAATCACAATATTACGATGAGCTTAAATATTTTACCAGTTCAATCAACGACAGATATCATAATAAATTTTCAACGCTCTCCCTAAGGATGAATAAATTCCCTGCATCCACTGTGCGGCGCACGCAAGTCATCGTCACTGTCATCGTTCGCGCACTGATGCGTTCGCGAACAGGGCGTGGCTGGACGCGGAGAGCGACGTGGACCCACCTCGAACGCCCGCGGGCGAATGAAGCGAAATTCGTTCTCCGTTCCAGTTATATTTGGCATCGCCTTTCCATACTAAAAATGTATGGCGCATTTTTTCGTGATTTTTGATGAATTTTAGTAATTTTTTGGTGTCATTGTTCAAAAATCTAAAGTGCACATCTATTAACTAGTTTAATAATCTTGCGATTTAGTAATGTTCACAAAATTCTGTTGTGTATTACTGTGCAAATTTGTTATAATACCAAAGGCTGTTTTAATGGTTTTCCTCAAGGTATTTACAAAAAAAATAAGCAAAATGGACAATTTCAAACTTGCACAGATTGTAATGCAGTTATTTGAGAAGCCACTAGTGTGTTTTTTTATATCATTAATGATCTAGGACTCGCAGCATGAGTAAAATAGAAAGGCTCGTTTTGGGTCAAAACACACGGCGCCGCCTTAACCTTTCGGAAGCCAGTCATTCCACGCAAAGTTTTCGAATCCCTCGAAAATTTATTTGTAGAAGGTGTGTCAAATCAAATAATTTATTGTCCTAAAAACTAACACATAGTTGTATAGACAGTTGTATTACATTTACATTTGGCCGTGATATCATTGAATTCTTCTTTAATGATCAAATTCTTCTATTAATAATCAAAACATAAAAGGTTACTCATAAGAATAAAGAAGGTATTATTGTAGAATTAAATCGAGTCTCACAAATTTAGTTTACCAGATAAAAAACACAGAAAAATTAATTCTTTAAAATACCGATAAAAATAAGTTTTTTTAGTATAAAATTAATAAATGTACTGTCAAAAATAACAAAACAAATGTGACGGTTGTCTAAAAGTAAAATAAAATGTCTTAGTGATTATATTGTAAATAAAAAAAGTGAAGGTATCATTAATATGTGCCTACCTAATAATAGAAATAGTCAATACATTTTAGTCAAATTGAAAATCGTTTTAAAACCTATTACAGAAAGAGATATAGTCGAGATGCAAACAGTTTTTAGAGATCGTTAATGTCGTACAATTGTCTTTCAATTAGATATAATTTGAGTTTATTTTTAAATTGGAGCATTTTTCCTTCGCGGCATATATTTTTTATACTAGAGGGTAGCTTATTGTAGCATATAATTCCGACGTAGCTCGGATCCCTTTTAAAAAGTGTGCAAGCATACAAATGTATAATGGCAGGCTTCAATGGCAGGCTTTTACCGCAGTGGGGGGAGAAATAGAACTGATAATTAAATAAATACGGATATAACATGCAAAATACGAAAAACGCCGATCGGCGTGCATGGCCACCCAGCGGTTAAAACCTCGTGACCACCGCGCTACAACAAAATAAGAATATTGGGCGAACGATAAATCTACTAACAATCAAGTTTTCAAAGAAATATCAATAGGCCAAGAGGCAGCGACAAAAAAGTGCAAGAGTTTTATAAAAGCTGATACTTTCAGATCAGACAGTATTTTGGCCATAGAATGCTGGAATAGAGTCAGCAGGCCAGACCTCGGGACACCTGGCGCTGGCGTACTATGAAAGGTGTAATTTTAATTAGTACCCCCAATGTTTTGGAAACCTGAAAATTCATCAGTGGACAGTGGATGGAATAAAAAAACTCGAAACAAATCGTCATACTGCTTAAGAGCCCTATCACATATTTTTTCCAGAAAGGCAAGAAAAGTGGATTTTTGGCGTTCTAATTCCAAGAAATGAAGAGATTTCTACAAACTTTAATTACTGAATTACCTGGACCATTTCTTGATGTTGACCATAGCGGCCTTTAATTTTAGATATAACGAATATTATTTACTTATTCAGCCCATTTTCCGAAAGTCGTTATTCGTAAAACGCTCGGAAGGCAAACTTTGAGCTCCTTAATACAGTAATATCACTACAACGAAAACCGTATACTATTTTTTTTTATGTCCGTCATGTATTCTTGATGTACACTACGGCTTTATTTTTTCGTTTTTTGACCACATATCCAAGGTATACATTACTTACAATTACACAAACTTAAAAAAAAATCTTCCTGTATCATTCTAATTTTCTCAGAAATAAAATAAGATTCTTATATAATACTTATACTATATTAAAGTTCACTCTTTTAGCAATACGACATAATATAAATTATTGTCATTAGAAAGGAGAAAACACTGCAAAAAACAATTAGAAATTGTGTATATATTTGCTTGCGCAAGAGAAGAGCGCTCAGTGCCGCGGTTTTCTCCCAGGGTTGAATAGTTATTTATTTATTTATTTATTTATTTATCCTATCTTTTATAGTTACATCCAAAAAAAAATGCGTTCATTTTTTCAACTCATTTTAAAAGAATACCTACGCTATTTTGTAATAAGGCTCTTAACAAAAGAATTCGTGGTGACGGCATTTTTATTTTTATTTTATTATTTTTAAGGAAACATACAGCTGTTACAATAAATTTGTTACAGAATTATTAGGTTAAAAAAATAAAGCTAATTACATGTTTCCACTTAAACATTCATAATTTAAACACAACAATATTTTGTTTTTGAAGAATTAACTAACACTCATAGGGACAGGTGGGAACTGGGAAGAAAGGAGTCATAATAAGTAAATAAAAGTTTATGTAAATACACGTTCCATAATATAGACATACATATTATTTAAAGATATTCTTGAATAAATATTATTTATAATATATTATATATTGCGATTACAATGATAAATCAATACCATCATTAATAATTGCTTTCTTAAGAGCGAATGATGACGTATTGAATACGTCAATATCGCCGAGCTGCGTATTACAAATTTTACATACCCTATACATGAAACAGTTTTGTGCATAATTAGTAATTAGTACTAACCTGCGGAAGGTGGGCATTACTCCATACATGTTTCAAATAAGTAAAATACAAACGGAGCTGCCATGGAATTCACCGACCGGATTGGCCTATCATTCAATTCAATTCAATTCAATTCAATTCATTTATTTCAAAAAATCTTTACAGATTGTCGAAACTAAAACTAGGTGTTAAGTACATTTAATATTATTTACAATTTAATTCCTTCGTGATTTCATTTCCGTTCAGTTCTAAAGTTCACTTCGTAAATTATACACGTCATATATAGATATAAATTAATAACGATAGAGACAGGGTTCAATTTGTAGATAAAAAATATAGATGGAAGTCATGTTTGTTAGATTATATACGCAAACTTGAACAAGTGGTATTTATAGTCTAGAAGATTATTATTAAAATTCATTATTATTAATTATTAACCCTTGGAGTAAATGGGTATTTTCATGGATGCATCTGTCTCTTTTGCAGGATTTTCGGCGACATCGACGGCGCTCGACTTAAAGTACTATAACTACGAAACTACTACACCAATCATAAAAAGAACAACTGCACAATGATTGCATTGAAATTTCGAATATAGAATATTGAAATATCATTTTGTAAAACAATTAGATAATTATGAATAAATATGAGAACGTCAAAGAAGTGAAAAAAACGCGGGACCAGATTTGGTTGACTCATACTCAACGGGTTAAAATTCATTTTTGTCATTAAAACGATTATTAAAGATTATCAAAATTAAAATTTAATTAAAATTCATTTATGTCATATAATTCCTTATAAATTAGTAGCTTTCTGACTTCTGAATAGAAAACTAATATTTTCTTTTCCCTACATATTAGGTCTTTTAGGTTTTGTAGCAGTTTATTAAAAAAATACTATCATAATACTATTATTACACTTCTGGGGGGGTGAGTGGTGGATTCCGGTAGGTTTAGGACAGCTGTCTTGTCACGTGTGAGCGTTCACATTACCACCCGTTCACTGTACTTTCGTAGCCATAGAATTTGAGATGCGGAAATCGCGATTTTAGATATTTTTTCTAGGAAAGAGTTGATTATTTTTCCTGGAAAGACCAAGATTTTTAAATAGTTGAAACAGAGATTTGGCTAGCAGGCTCACGCCTACTGACTACCTCAGCGTTCTATGGCCGAAATACTGTCTGATCTCAAAGTATCAAGTTTTAAAAAACTTTTACACTTTTTTGTTTCTGGCTCCCCAACTACCTACAAGAAGCAGCCGCGGCTATTTTCGGAATTTTTCCGCTTCCGACGGCATTGTCAATCTGCACTGTGGGGTGATTGTTGAAAATTTAGCATGTCAATGTGTCTATGGTCCATCGGCCTCCACGCATGAAGTGCGAGCCTGGGTAGGACTCTGGCCTTATGGTCAGTTTCCCCTAGGAATTAACATTCTGGCGCTCCTGGACGGTCTGCGCACCGTGTGGGTAAGCCTGTGCACTCTGACTAACAACTTAGGTTGTCGACTACAGCGGGCGAGCCCGTCACCACAGGAAGCTTTAACGATTAGTCGTTCTATCTCCCTCGAGTGAGCGTAGAAGACTTGGGACAAAAACAGTCCACCATCTAGCTACGTCACAAGCCCGTAAGAGGCCAATTCCTTAACCGCGAGATAGCCAGGGATGTTACCTGGCGGGCCGACACTCGCGCCCTTCTTCCAATTATGACCAGATTACTCCGGTCCCTCGATTGGTTCCGAGTTCGAGGTCGCTTACGCGGTCCTCTCCCTTACGAAGCGGTGAAACGGTGTATAGCGAATCTATCGCGGACCACAGCGTCCTTTGCCCGGCTGTTCATCCAGGATCGGATGGCCGATGGTCGTTTCAAGAGCAGGTTTAGTTCACGAAGAAACGCAATCGAGCCCTATGTACTAAATGACATAAACGATGACTTAAATTCTAAACCATATAATAGACACAAAAAGCCCATGTGCTCAGAAGAAAAGCTCGCCGCTACACGCGAAAAAACGTCCCACATCAGTTAATTACCGCTATGACGGCCGTCACGCAACTGACAGCACCGCTAATTGACGTTCGGCGACACTCGACGCTCTCTAGGAAACCTACGCCTATGGTTTTTATAGACAACGTCTTGGTGTCGTCATAACGCTACATTACGGCCGCTAGATAGCAGCACCGCTTTTCTAGGAAACCAAAGCTTGCTTTAAGCTTTCTTTCACCCCTTTCTTTAAGGGGTTAAAGAAATAAACCACATATTTAGCTTGTTTGTTTGAGCGGCCTTTTTAGTTATGTCATTTTTCAGGTTCACGTGTACGACGGACTTCCGCAGCTGCTTTGCGAAGAATGTCGCAAAGTCGTCGCTAAAGTATACGCCATACGAAGTACTTATCAAACGAAGCAAAAGGAACTCATATCTAGAAATAGACCTTTACACTCGCCTGAAGATATCGAAGGCAATGCTAAATGTTCTGAGGAGGACCTTGAGAGTAAAGCACCGTTCAAGGTGAGTCGAGTTTTTAGACCTTAATATTAATTATATAGCGTATTAGATTGCTCGAGTCCATAGTACGATTTGGCAGTCTTTCTGCACCGGCGAAATGCATGCGGTGCTGATAGCATTGACTGCGAAACACTGCAATTGATTTGGCCATCTATAAATAGTATTGATAATGAATATTCGTCACCTGATTCGCAATGATCGGACAGATCGCAGAGGTGGAGGAGTCGCTATCTACCTAAAAGACCACTTTTCGTATGAAGTTATTTGCAAATCATCCGTCGGTAGCAGCCCTGTTCCCGAATATTTATTGATTCGCGTTACCATGAAAGATACGAGTATTCTCCATGGAGTATTTTACATTGCACCAGATAACAACAATTATTTTGACGAATTAGAAAATGTCCTACACGAATATCTGCCAAATTTTTCACATGCTCTCTTTTTTGGCGATTTTAATACATGTCTTTTAAAACAAAATCATAGATCCTCAAAACTAACAAGGTTAGTGTCCTCTTTAAATCTTTCTTTACTTCCGCTGCAGGCTACACACCACAGCGAAAACTCCCACACTTGGCTCGATCTGACAATGACATCTAATCCCCGGCTCATCAACTTCCATGGTCAATTGCGATCAACCACGACCTTCTATATGCCTCGTATAAAATCCATTGCTGTAAAGTACCCCGTAGGTTAATTTAATTCAGGGATTTTCGGCGCTTAGACAACGAAGCTTTCTGTCGCGACGCCTGGGAACTTGACTGGCAGGATGTTTTCCAGAGCCCTACCATCGACGAGAAACTTGGTCTCTTTGTTACGAAGATCATCAGGCTTTACGACAAGCATGCCCCTGTGAAAATTGCTAAAGTTCGACATCAATCAGCTCCCTGGTTCAACGATTCCATCCGGCAATATATGTTGAAGCGCGATAGATCCAAGTCTAAGTTTAAGCGTAATCCTTCAGCTGACAACTGGGAATTTTACCGTACGTTAAGAAATCGTTGTAACCAACTATGTCGTAACGCAAAAAAATGTTACATTTACGACTCGCTTGCAAACTGTACTCCCAAAGAAATGTGGAAAGTGCTGAACCAACTTGGAATTGGTAAATGTAAAGGACCCGTAGATCCCAATGTAGATATCGACGTTCTTAATAACCACTTCTCAAAGTCACCAGTTCTACTAGATAATATAGCAAAGTCCCGTGCTACCACCCATATTGCCAATTCTAGTGTGCCAGTCAATCCGTGTAAATTTCACTTTGTTCCAGCTACTGTTGAAACGGTTTTACTAACATTAAACCGGGTTAAATCTAAGGCCGTGGGAACGGATGGTCTCAGTGTAGATATGCTCAAACGTATTATCCAATGTATTCTTCCAGTCGTTACCCACATAATAAACTCCTCATTAGAATTTGGTTCGTACCCAGCTCCTTGGAAAAATGCCTACGTTATACCCCTTCCTAAAATATCAAATCCTTTGCGACCAAATGATTTCAGGCCAATATCTATTCTCCCTGCTCTCTCAAAAGTGTTGGAGCATATAGTGTTCTCTCAGCTATCAGATTACCTTTCTGAATTCAATATGTTTAATCCCTATCAGTCCGGTTTCCGTCCGTCATAGCACTACCTCTGCCCTTGTCAAAGTAACCGACGACGCACGTAAAGCTATGGACCAGAGACAACTTACTTTGCTTGTTCTCTTAGACTTTAGCAGCGTCTTCAACTCTGTCGACTTCGACTTGCTCGTTGCACGGCTACAAACTCTCAACTGTTCGCAAACCGTTATTAATTGGTTCAGCTCCTATCTCAGAGCCAGACAACAGCATATAAAAGTAGGCGATCGATCATCCGAATGGGTTAATCTAACAGCTGGAGTTCCACAAGGTGCGGTTCTGTCCCCGCTTCTTTTCTCAATTTTTATAAATCCTATATCCAATCAAGTTCGTGGACATACTCATCTGTATGCAGATGATGTTCAAATATATAATCATTTCTCTCCCGAAAACATCAATGCCTCGATCGCCATCATGAACTCTGATCTTCAGGCCATTTGTGAATGTTGTGCGCTGATGGGTCTACTAATCAACCCTTTGAAACGCAGGCTATACTCATTGGAGGTCTTAAATTGCTCTCCAGAGTAAATGTAAAATCCCTTCCGCCTTTAAAACTAAACGATATCACCATACCATTGTCGCAAAAAGGGAAAGATCTTGGTCTATTATCGATGAACATTTCTCCTGGCAACCACACGTGGACGAGGTAAGTCGTAAAATATTTGCTAGTTTTCACCCTCTGCAAACACTCAGAAGATTTCTTCCTATGGACACAAAAAAATCTCTTGCACAGTCTCTCCTCTTGCCTTTCCTTGACTATGCAGATGTGGCTTATCTCGATTTATCAGAGGAACTGCTCAACAAACTTGAACGTTTGCAAAATGTATGCATACGATTCATCTTCGGTCTACGTAAGTATGATCACGTGTCCGACTATAAGGCACAGTTAAAGTGGTTGCCAATACGCCAAAGAAGAAATGTTCATATACTGGCTCTCCTATATCGTGTACTCACCCAATTAACACCATCCTATCTCCAGGAGCTTTTTGAACCACTAAGTTCCCACGGTCTCGTACTTCGGTCAGCCTCTGACAGTTTATTAAAAATTCCGAATCATAATAGTGATTTCTATTCCTATTCTTTCTGTGTCCATGGTGCAAGACTCTGGAACGATCTCCCAGCAAATATACGAACTTCGCCTTCTTTACCATCGTTTAAGACTCACCTTAAGGATTACTACCTTTCTAAGAAGTAACCAGTTCTTCCCTTTCTCTCCTGTTCCTCTCCCAATTTCCTCTCCTCGGGCATTATTAGTCTTAAATTCTTCCACTTGTCTGTATGTTATGTAATAATCTTTATTTTCACAATGCGCGCATGTACAACTATGTTTAGGTTAGCTGTAAGACATTGCCATGTGGCAATAAGCTCGCCTTTTTTGTATACTTATTAAGTGCAAATAAAGAGTTTATTATTATTAATAATATTATTTTTTATAAAGGACTGATAAAAACCTAATATTTTATCCAATGGTTCTGGCGGTTGGTTGCGTTTATAGGCTGTCAAATCGAGCATATAATATTGTTAAATATTGTAATTATTTATAATTTATTTCCAAGAATTTTCTTCATTATGACGTTTAGACATCTGTTCTTATAATGATCAATGTTATTATTACGTTATTATAGAAACGCGCCAAGCATAACAACAGACTAAGAGAACATTTGAAATTTTCCACATAAATTCCCATTCTCCTCCTTTTTAATCCTTAGCGTCCTTATAGGTGTTATATTATTTTGGCGTGGCACATTCTGTGCGCACAAAGAGCCTTTATGTTTGGGGTAATTAATTTATTCGTTTATGAAACACCTGTTCGTCGTATGAAACACCTGTTCATTGCCTGGCGCATGTAATTTATTCAATTTCTATTGTTATCTTTTGACCTTCGTTGCGGTCAATCGGTCTTTCAGTCGTTCGGTCGTTCTTTTATTAGACTTTTATCTATTGTTTGTTGACCTTCGTCGACCATCTGGTCGGCCGGTCGGTCGGTCGGTCGGTCGGTCGGTCGGTCGGTCGGTCGGTCGGTCGGTCGGTCGGTCGGTCGGTCGGTCGGTCGGTCGGTCGGTCGGTCGGTCGGTCGGTCGGTCGGTCGGTCGGTCGGTCGGTCGGTCGGTCGGTCGGTCGGTCGGTCGGTCGGTCGGTCGGTCGGTCGGTCGGTCGGTCGGTCGGTCGGTCGGTCGGTTTGTCGGTCGGACGGATGCGGTCTAGACAGATTATTTATATTGACAGATGCATTAATTTAATGCACCAGGCGGCCTTCGAATTAATAATAAAATGAGGAAAACCATTAAATCAATACAATACACGGATGTGTATTGTATTGATTCAATACAATACAATAACGTAAATCAATACACGGATGCGGTCTAGACACGGATGCCGTCTAGACCAATTAATTACAACGACAATAAGGGAAATTTGCATATCATTATCCTGTTTGCGTCATCTGATCAGATGAGGAAAAAGGTATAATTTATTCAAAAAGGTGTGTATATAAACGGAGGCGGCAGTTCGATAATTATCAAAGTCATCCATGTCTCAGTCAGGATACGACGTCACCAGCGACATCGAAGTAGTCGGTAGCAGCGGACAGATAGACGAGCAGATTGGGATTGACCAGTAATATCAGGCGAGGAACACGGATTGGTTTCGAGTTTCTTATAAATATATTGAGATATTGGCGACGTACCAAATTGGAGTAAAGGGTACCCATCCTTTAAACGATGTCATCATTCGATGGTTCGAGCCGTGTGCCAGGAAATTTGTGAAGTTATGCGAACCCTGTTCGTTAAAGGTGCCATTCCAGACACAAGTGAACTATCATGTATACAGAAAGGTACATTTTAATTATTTCGCTCGATTAATGCTTGAGGATGGATTTTGTTACGGTTGCAATTCAAAACGTATGATCGTCAACCAAGAGCATGTTCCTCGTTTTTATGAATTGGAGGCCATGTATTTGCTGGAACAGGTGGAAACAGTTTTAAGTTCGGAAATGGGATCACCCGAAGATATTCAAGCGGAGGTGGAAGCACTGAACGAATCGAGCAAAGAAATAATAAAAGAATTCTCGACTCATTTGGAATCGGCACGCATACAACCGGACATGGTAGAAATGGCGGCCGCGTTTATGGAGGCCCTTGGAAACTCGTCATTGTCCATTTCGACCAAACAAGAGAACATTTCCATTTCATCTATGTCTCTAGTTGTAACCAGTGGGGAATTCATCCAGATTTGGAAGAGCTATTCGCATGAACGACTACCGATGTCAGTCGATTGCATGCATCGCATGTCTTCGCGAGTACCTTTATTCCGGCAATGCTCGTCAAGTACTACAGGATATTTTTCAGCGAGAAACTATTGAAGCTTGTATCTGCGCAGCACATCAACTTGGTGTGGACAGGCCGCGTTTCTGGAATCAAGAGGTCCACGCACTTTACTGTGGCCGTTGGGGAGCTACAATATTTACCATGGAAGGGGAACCATTTAACATGTGGATCGATACCGTGGATGTGCAAAATGATCAAACCGGTGGCGTTCTGGCAGACGAAGAAAATACCGCATCAAACGGAGACGCGAAAAATACAGTTTCACAGGAGATCGCTAGCACTTCACGCAGATGGCAAGAAATACGAAGGGGAGACGCTATCGGGCGAACACGTAGCGAAACTTCTCTCCGCGTTCAAACTCTCATTCTGCTACTATGCGAAGAACGCGCTTTTAACGAGGGAGAAGCACTCCGCGTTTTATCGAAGGCTCCTGAAGGGATTGAATTCCTCTTCAGAGCCAGGGCAAACGAAAGGATCAAAACGGCCTGCGGACTTGCAAGAATACTGGTATTTTCAGAAACAATAAAACAACGAATGGACAGAGCCAAATTGCATTTTCTTCGAACGGAGAAAAAAACGCAGAAATTCGCAGACAACAAGCAATTCGCAGAAAAAAACGTAAACTATCTTTTGGCTAAATTGTATAAACTGCTCGAATTAAACAAAATTGATATAGAGATATTCGCAAAGATAACATTCAAGCATTACACAAAGACGCTGTGAAAGAAGAATAACCTGTTTTTCTTAGGATCTCCGTCGACCGGAAAAACGATGTTGATGGATTCACTAGTAGCGTGCCAATACAATTATACGCGATTGACAGGTCTATCGACGGGTTCATCGTTTAACTTTTCGTCGCTCATTCACTCGAACGCATGTTACATGGACGAATGTAAACTCACAGACAACCAATTCGAGCAATGGAAATTGCTAGCCGGAGGAACGCCGATGGCAACGGACGTAAAATACAAAGACAGGCACGACATCAGAAATTGCGTACTATATACTGCGTCAAATTACCCAGTGGAAACTTACACATCGGTGCCCGACGGAAAATCCGCCATAGATCATAGAACGATTGAATTTAATTTTAACATAAACTGCGTTTAATATTTTAACCTTTCTCCTTTTTGTTAGGAAAAAATATGGGAAACGTACGGTTTTAATTTATAAAACGAATAAAATGTTGAAAATATTTATTGTTTCATATACATTAGTGTCAATAGTACGAGACTCGTAAGGCCGATGTTGATCATCGGTATTTTCAGGTAAATTCTTCTTGCCCACCTGGTCGAGCTTCCTCCAAAACGGGTGGTTATCGGCTGGAGTAGCATCCCACGCACCGGTCGGAAGAGCGTATTGCAGATTTTTTAAATTATTCACAACTGTCACATTACCGTGACTGGGAACCCATTCCTTAGCGGCCAACCAAGCTTTGCGCACTTCTAAATTATTTTGGAAAACGGCCTTTCTCTGGGCAGTAGTCATTTTACCGGTCACCTCTCTCTGACCGGGAACGTGCAAAGCGTTTAACTGCACAGTAGTACCGGGCGTACCGGCGGCTCTAGACCAAGCGTTTTCTCCGATTATTCCAGGATCATCATCGTCGTTCGGCGGTGGCTCGTATTCCTCAGCGACGATCGGCATACCGCCCACTCCAAACGCATCGAGCCATTGTCTCTTTTGCGACATCAAACCGGTGGCGAATTGATTAGGCTGCGGAGTGTGACTGACTGACTGAATCCCATCAAAAGATTAGTTCCGTGACTGGAAGCCGAAAGCGTTATACTCGTCTCGGCCATAAAATTGAAAACAGACTTTTCGAGAGTCACATCTTGGTTCAACAGAGGACTTGGACTTTTTTTTTTGGGATTGGGACACTCTGCAAGTTACAAACAAGGTGTTTAACCTGGTGTGTAATAAAAATACTCGTGTTTTGATTTATTTCCTATTGGTAGTAATGTCATCGTCCGGTTTATAATTTATATGTATACGTATATATTTCCTAGTAACTTATACTTGTGAGTGTAGGGTGGGTGGTCTATACGTCTGTGGCCGATTTCTTTGGAAGCATCTGGCATTCGCCCTGTAAGTTTGGTTAGAGGAAACCACAGGAAACCCCTAACAGATGCGCGGCTTTTTAAGCCTTCCTGCGCTGATGCAGGCCTTTTGTGAGTGTGTGATCATGTTTTGTCAGAGGTCGTGTTTACTTCAAAGAAAATAAAATTTTGTAACGTTCCCTTGCCTCCTGATTTGCTTGATATGTTCCGATATATTCTCAGCCATCTAACCCACTGCATAGGTGGGGAACTACTGGCGGCGTATTTCTCAACCAGAGTTACTTGTATTGCAACTTTGGAGAGAGGCCCCCCGGATTAGCTAATGACCCAACAGAATTGGTGACACGTGATGATGTACCAATACGTGGTCCGCTTTGCCGAGGTTTGGTGGTGGACGGTTAGGTTTGATGCGAGTAGCTCGCCCGGAAAATCAGTGCTCCCCCCTCCTAGCGGCATAGGACATATCCGCGGAAAACCGCAGAATTAGGTCCTAGGATGTAGGTGGTGTATAGGAAGGTCCGTACATGGACTTGCTAGATGGTGATATTATGCTCTCTGGCAGTGCGTGCTATTTTAATACAATAAAGCTTGAAAGCGGGCAGGTGGCTATGGGACGTTACAATTGATGGAAGGTTGGTCATCTGGAAGCTCTCGTTTTCCAATGACATCTCCAGCTGGAACCTGTCGTGTCCGAAAATCGGACAGGAGAATGGCAGGTGCGGAACGTCCTGCCTCGTCTCTCCATCGCAAGGACATACCGCGTTGTCCTGAACCTGAAAACGTGAAAGATATTCATTAACACCGCCGTGTCCCGTTAATATCTGGGAGAAGTAGAAGTCCGTTTTAGTGATTTTCCTCGACGATACAGCGTGGAAAATCGTCGGGAAGAACATCTTGGTGATTTGGCCGGTGTCGCTCTCCTGGTATCTCCTGTTCCAGCTGCTAAGGCTTCGCTCTCGTAGCATCCTTTTCGCGAAACTGAGCGGCCAATGGTCGTACCGTGGAGCGGTCTTTTTCGTCAGCGCTGCTTTCTTGGCGAATTCGTCTGCTCTCTCGTTCCCGTGGATTTGGATATGGCCTCTATTCCATTGCAAGTGGTCTTCCGTTCCCTGTTCTTGCAACTTCCTTGCGGTTGCTTGGATGTTTATTATCAGGGGATTTTTCGGCGTGTTATCCTTCAGTGTTTACAATCCTGACTGCGAGTCGGAAAAAACGGTGACTCGCGTCCATCTGCCAGTGGGTTTTTTGAGTACCCACTCGAGTGCCTCCTTAATGGCAAATAACTCGACCTGGAATACGGTGCAGAGTTCTCCTAGTAGGAACGAGTGATATTGTCACTCTTTCGTTCCTTCGAATGGTTCGAAAGCTGCGCCGACTTTCCCTTCAATCTTGCTGCCGTCAGTGTATATGTCGATGCTTTTGACATTTCCTCTTCCGTTTTCTCGGGTGGCCTTTCCGGAAAGGATATTCTCAGCGGGATCCTCAGGCTCGGATGTGGGAGTTTAAATGTTTCTTCCGGCGACTGGTAGAGTCTGTCGTTGGGAATGAACTCCTCGCCGATTATGCCTGTTTTTTTGACACCGTAGAGCTTGCATCGTTCCTGTATCTTTAGGTCGAGTGGCAGGAATCCGGTAATTGCGAGACCAGAACTCAGGGAGTTCCGACCGACCGACCGACCGACCGACAATAGAAAACAATAGAAATTGAATAAATTACATGCGCCAGGCAATGAACAGATGTTTCATAGAGGTCAAATAAATTACGAGCGATAGATGGTCGACGAAGGTCTAGTTGGTTAGCTTGGCTAATTGTGTGACGCGCCACTCTACAATCCAAAATGCTATATAATCGGTTGAGCGACATTGAGCAATACAAAACGCTATTTAATCAATGGTTGGATTGAGATAATAACGAAACCTTAATAAATTCAGAATTCTGAACACTCTCCTCTAATATTACAGGAGCTGTGCCACTTCTTTGTCGGCCAGGGTCCGCGATTGAAATTGTTGCTCTCCCGGAACGCTTAAGTGCCAAGGCCTTCAGAGGTTTGTGAACGAGAGTCAAGAAAATCAATACGCTTTAATTTAGTGTTATGCTTATACTTTTGTTATTATGTTACGATACATATAATTAAAAACGGTTAAAAGATGCATTACTGCTTTCTATTTTCCCATTATTTGTCCTCTTCCTAAATTGCTGTCGCGCTGATGCAAGTTAGTGAGGCTAGGGGTTTTTTTTCACGAGGGGTAAGACTGATTCGATTACGTGCACTTAGAAATCGGTGCGCGAGGCGGATGCGAGCGCGCGCGGCACGGGTTGCGGGGTAAATGCGACGTGAGCGATAACGAGCTCCCCGGCAACTATGCACTAAAGACCGCCACAGACTGCGGCGCACGACTACGTTTCACACGTGGCTTTAGCTTTATTCAATACGACCTGCCATACATATCAACTGCATGGCTATGTGACGTCAGATGAACATGCGTGGCTTGCCGCGGATGCGCCGCTCGAGCTAAGCTGTGTACGCGTTATGTGGCTACGGCAACCATGTATCCTCCCCGCTTACCCGCTTCCGCCCTTTTATCCCCTTTAAACCATTCCCGTAACGTAAACCAATACCTACCATATCGTCGCGAGCGCTTTACGACGTGCACCTAAACACGTGCGATCTCTAAGGCAATCGAGACGAAATGGACATTTGCGTGGCGTAGTTCAGCCAGCAGTGTGTGGCCCCATCGCTACATAGAGCCACGTAGCTTCCGTCGTCGTGCGCAGCAGTCTGTGGCGGGCTTAATGACGCACTGGCACGAGGCGATGTGGGGGGGGGGGGGCACGACGCGCGCGATAAAAGACCCCCCCCTCCCCTATTCTATGCGCTGATAACGGAATTTCTTAGAAATGTCTTTGTCTGCAACAGCATGATTTTAAAACGGCATTAATTGATTATATAGGGCATTAGATATGCAAGCGAAAGCAATACTTATTCAGCGAAAGCATCAGCCCAGCGCAAAAAAACCGAGAAAGCAACGCAATGCCCGTCTATAAAATGCAAACCGACCGCGTCCCTCTTCACCGCCGAGGACGCCGCAGTCGCCGCGATCGTCATGATAAGGCTACAACTAGAGCTGTCACCTACAACGGGCGAACCCGTCACCTCAGGAAGTTTTGACGATATTGGATCGTTCTGTCTCCCATGAGGTGAGCGCAGAAGACTTGGCACGAAAAACAATCCACTGTCTAGTTACGCCGCCTGCCCGCCAGAGGACAATGCCTTACGGCGAGGCATTGGGAAAGGTACCCAGCGGGCAGCCTCGCACTCTGACTACCAGGATATTGCCGGCTGGTATTAACCTTCAGGATACCTCCTGCCTCCTGACTGGTTGCAAGATCGAGGTCGCTTGCGCGGTCCTTTCGCTTACGTAGCGGTGATACGGTGTCTACCGAAGCTATCACGGACCACGGCATCCTTTACCCGGCTCTCCGCCCGGGATCGGGTGCCCGAATTGTCGTTTCAAGAGCAGTTGCCGTAAGGTTGACAACGACCTCCGCTCTATAGAAAATATTACTGTTTCTAGACTCCCCCGGCTGTTAGTCGGAATGCACTTGATTGACTGTTTGCCGATACCGCACGGTGCTTAAACCGTCCAGGAGGGCCCGAATGTTGACTCCTAGGGGAGACTGGCCCGCAGGTCAGCGTCCTACCCTGGCTCGCACTTCTGCATGGAGGCCACCGGATGGATGTTGACCCGTGCGTTTGGCTGACCCTATACAACTATAATAGGTCTTAGTGGCCAAACTGCAACAGGGCCCATTAGCTTCCTGATAAGGGTACAGATCGAAAGATTCTTACTGACTGACGACCTAAAGAGAATCACTGCCCTGAGAGAGACTTCAGAGCTTTGGTGAATTACGACTTGTAACCGACCGTGGTGAATTACGACTTGTAGCATACTCGCCGAAGATGGTGATTTCGTTGTTCATCTGCGCGCATATCAGTAACGTAATTTGCATCAACGCGATAGACGCTCGCGGACGACTTTCTAGGTATCTCCATTAATTTTATAGTGTAATCGATTAGTACATCCCATACTGCATATTGGACGTCGCGAATTTAATATAAAACTCGGCAGATAGATGGCTATCGTAGTTTTAAAACTCGATATAACGCGCTTCCATCTTCAATAAACCAATGTTTGGCCGATAGATGTCGCTCAAACAGCTAATTTTACTATACTTTCCAAAACAAAATATTAGTATAATAATAAATGTCATGATAAATGACTTTTGTAAATAGGTAAATATAAATTGTGTATATGAATTATACAACGAATATCTAGCCGAGGTAATATAATTATTTGGAGTGAATATCAACGAAAATATAAAACTGACAGCTGGCTACTAGCGTTCACAGAATAACTCTCCCAATGTATCGCTCCATCAGGAAATTTACTGTGGATTGCCACATTTTACGCGCTGTCCAATCAGGTGGATTCGTAGAGGAGCGAAAAATGCAGAGAATAATCGAATGAACGCCGACAAAGCGATACCACTGCCTTCGATAGAGAAGGCAATGTTGGGGCCGAAAATAGCACGCCATCTATTATTTTCTTTATTGAACATGTGATTTGTTGTACGCTACAAAAGGAAATCACTACATAGTATAAAACAAAGTCGCTTTCTCTGTCCCTATGTCCCTTTGTATGCTTAAATCTTTGAAACTACGCAACGGATTTTGATGCGGTTTTTTTTAATAGATAGAGTGATTCAAGAGGAAGGTTTATATGTATAATAACATCCATTAAATAGTGGAGAAGTACTGCTATTTTTGAGGTTTCTAATGTGATGTCGTAAATAATTACATTTTTTCCGCTTACATTGCAAACGCAGGCTGAACCCTACGAGTTTTATCAAAATAATGTACTAAGTATTGTACACATTGAAAAGGTCTACAGAAAAGTCCGTGATAGTATATGTCTATCTCTTATGGATAACCCACAATAACTTTTTTTTGTCATTTACTTTTTACGACAAATAATGGCTAATTTTCGAAGCGATTTTAACCAATACAGCATTAATCCTGAACCAATTAAATACCTTGAATACATTGTTCATTTAATATAGATCTATATGGCCCTTTACACCGTATGATTTAAGTGAATATTTTCGAAGATATTACAGATTTAAAAATTGCGGGACGTAGCGTTTGCGGCGGTACCGGCCGGCCGCCCGGTGCGGCAAGAGCGTGCCTATAAATAGCGCGTCTGAGGCCGCGGTTATAGCACTTTGAATTTAGCAGCGATCGGACGCGTTTATTATATCGGAGCTCTCCAGCGAGGAAAATAGCAATACTTAGGTAATAAAAACGTGCTTTTCAGCGCGACAACGTATCAGTAATTATAAGTAAGTTACGATAAATAATTGTATGATAGTAGTTTTAAAATATAAATTATATTCTATTCTAAGGTTAATTTTTAAATCGCACTTATAGCAATTATAAGTACCTACATAAGGTGAGATTAGATTAGATTAAATAAAACCATAATTTATGGATTGCAATTTTCTATTAAGATCTTGATTAAAATTTACAGTTAGATCAATTTAATATTAGGGAAATTATTTTCAAAAATCGTGATTTAAGGTGAGATATGTAAGTTCAGAAAAAGTACTTAATAGAATAGGTATCTTTTGTTGTTGATGATTGTTGATTATCTTTTGTTTTTAGTCGCACGAATAGCAAATTATTTTTTATAATTAAAATCGTTGTTTAAGTTGAGGTATTTCAGTAAAAAAAAAAGAACTGAATAGAATATGTATCTTTTGTTTTTTATGATTGATGATTATCTTTTGTTTCTAAATGGTAAGAATTTAGATATTTTTTACTGCGGCACATACTAATAATATGGCAATTTGTGCATAGGTAATCATACATATAGAACTGAGTAAATTTTGTACAGAAATTATAAAGTCATGTCTGGAAGACGTCGTCGTTCGAACATAGGTCGTAGTACAGTGAATGCCAGAAGAGTACGTTCAGCAAGAGATGAAGAATCGTCAACGGAACGTGAGGCTCGCCTCAGTCAGGCTCGGGATAGATATCGGGCTGAGAGAGAGAGAGAATCTTCAGTAGAGCGTGAGATTCGCCGCAGCCGGGATCGAGATAGGCATACGGTTCAGAGGGACAGAGAATCGTCAGTAGAGCGTGAGGCTCGCCTCAGTCAGCTTCGGGATAGATATAGAGCTGAGAGAGAGAGAGAATCTTCAGTAGAGCGTGAGGTTCACCGCAGCCGAGATAGGGAAAGACATCGAATACAGAGAGCCAGAGAATCATCAGCACGAGTTACTAATTCATGGGTGAATAAAGAAAATTCTGCCATGAATTACGATCCTTCGATTTCTTACAAGGACGATCGTATAGTATCAATAGGTACTATGTCAGTAGTGTTTGAACATTGCTTGGCATTGAAATTCAAGGACGAATCGAAAGGCATGTGTTGCTTACAAGGAAAAGTCAAATTAGAAGAAGTTCTCCCTCCACCTGAACCACTTCACTCTCTTCTTACGGGTGATCATCAGAAATCCAAGCAATTCATGCGCAATATACGCCGTTATAATAACGCATTTCAAATGACCTCTTTTAAGAGTAAGCAAGTCGTTGAGCGTGGGTTCATGCCTACATTTAAAATTCAAGGGCAAGTGTACTACTTAGCTGGGAGCTTGCTACCACTTCGACCCGATGATCACAAATTTCTGCAAATATATTTTATTGCAGATCCAGATACACAAGCATCTACGCGGTGTACAAGTGTTGCACAGCCAATTGATAGAGATTTGATTAGATCTCTCCAAGATATGTTACATTCTCATAATTGCTACATACAGTCTTTTAAAACTGCGATTGAGAGTGTTCCAGCAGATACTCCTGACTTTAATGTCGTAATCCATGCAAATAAAGTTCCTGTTGGAGAACACAGAGGACGATACAATGCGCCTTCCACGAGTGAAGTAGCAGTGGTGATAGCTGGACAGCAATTTGACAAAAGAGATATTGTATTGCATAGTCGTGATGATAATTTGCAAAAAATTTCAGAGTTACACAGATCTTATGACAGCTTACAATATCCTTTGATGCTATGTCGTGGAGAAAATGGTTATGCCATTAATATTTCTCAAGTTGACCCAATCGGTGGTACACCTCTGCGTAAAACAGTGTCATGTATGAACTACTATTGCTACCGTATAATGACAAGACGTAACAATTTCAATACTTTGCTTAGATATGGAATGTTAACAAACCAATACTTGGTAGATCAATATGCGAAAATTGAATCTGAGAGATTGGCCTACATCCGTAATAATCAAACTAAATTGAGAGCTGAAAATTACGTTCATCTTCAGGATGCTTTACAGGCGAATGAACACCGCAACGGCATTGGGCAGTTGGTTATACTACCTTCATCATTCACAGGTGGACCTCGATATTTACACGAAAAATCGCAAGACGCCATGACTTACGTAAGAAATTACCGCAAACCTGATTTATTTATAACTGCAACATGTAACCCAAATTGGCCGGAAATCAAAGAAAATATTAACACCAATTTAACTCCACAAGACAGATACGATATAGTTAACAGAGTCTTCCATTTAAAAGTACAGAAACTCCTGCACCTCATTAACAAGTCTCATATATTCGGTCCGCCGCGCTGTCATATGTACACAATAGAATGGCAGAAACGTGGCTTGCCACATGTACACCTGTTGGTGTGGTTAGTGAACAAAATTAGACCAAACCAAATTGACAGGGTTATTTCAGATGAATTACCGGATAAAGATGAAGATCCTATCCTGTACTAAATCGTAAAGAAACATATGGTACGCGGCCCTTGCGGGACTTTAAACCCGAATTCTCCATGTATGCGAGATTCTAAATGCAGCAAAAAATTTCCGAAGTCGTTCCAAACTCAAACAAGTACTAGCGATGACGGATATCCCAAATATCAGAAGCAGCTGTTTGTAGTTCAGCTACATCATTAAGATATTTATTTGCCGTCATAGTAGTGTTTTGTCAAGTAACTGATTCTGTTAATCTATGGAATAAATTTCAAGAAAATATGGCCAGTGATATTCTGATTCGGCGACGGCGAGAGTTAAACTCAGATGATGTACAATATGATCAAAACATATTTGACGAAGCATTATTGGAATTGAACAAAGTAGTGCAATTACTTTCGGGTAAATCGATCAAGGATTTTGGGCTGCCGATGCCAGCTAATACTACTAACTCAGATTTAACTAACAGTGCCGAATACACAAGAGAAACATCATACGATCAAACGAGACTTTTACAAAATATAGCTCAAGATGAGCCACGATTAAACATCGATCAGAAAAAAGTATTCACTGCATTACTATCAACAATTGATAACAATGAAGGGAAATTGTTTTTCCTTGATGCCCCAGGAGGTACAGGAAAAACATTTTTAATCAATCTGCTTTTAAAAAAAGTGAGATCTATCGGAAAAATTGCGTTAGCTGTTGCGTCATCCGGCATTGCCGCTACGCTTTTGGAAGGAGGCCGAACCGCACACTCCACATTCAAGCTCCCGCTGAAAATCGCCACCGATGATAATAACAGCGTCTGTAGTGTTTCTAAACAGAGCAATACAGAAAAATTGATGCGTGACTGCTCATTAATAGTCTGGGACGAAGCTACCATGTCAAACAAGACGTCTGTGGGAGCACTGGATAGGACAATTCGCGATTTGCGCAACAAAAATTCACCTATGGGTGGATGTACAATTCTGTTCTCAGGAGATTTCCGTCAAATCCTACCAGTTGTGACTCGAGGAACACGTGCTGACGAAA
Organism: Micropterix aruncella; assembly: GCA_944548615.1. NCBI lineage: Eukaryota > Metazoa > Arthropoda > Insecta > Lepidoptera > Micropterigidae > Micropterix > Micropterix aruncella. The sequence continues at coordinate 26,117,536 of OX155968.1, forward strand.
TAAATGCTTGCCTAAAAAGATCCAACCTTTGGCCACATGTCAATAAATTAAAGCTTAAAACTAATATGAGGGTTTCGTCATCTTCACGTGAGAACAGGCTATTTCCAGAGATGCTGCTAAAAGTTGGCAATGGAGAGTTAACACAAAGTGAAGGAAGGATTGACCTAGAAAACCTTTGCGTTTTGATAGACAACATCCAAGAGTTAGTCAACAATGTCTATCCTGACATTGATAACATAAGTTATAAGACAATATCTTGGTTTAAAGAAAGAGCGATTCTGTCACCAACTAACGAACAAGTAGATAAAGTAAATAACTTGATTCTTTCAAAGATTGATGCGCCGACGAAAATATACTACTCGGTCGATACTGTTCTCGATTTGGAAGAAGCTGTTCATTTTCCTACAGAATTTCTAAACTCTTTGAACCCGTCTGGACTCCCTCCTCACAAAATGGTGTTGAAAGTAGGTTGTCCTGTTATTTTATTAAGAAACCTGAATCGACCTAAACTTTGCAATGGCACGCGTTTGCTGGTAAAATCATTGAAAACTTTCATAATAGAGTGCACAATACTCACAGGATGTGGTACCGGAGAAGATGTATTGATTCCCCGAATCCCTCTGATACCATCGGATTTACCCTTCCAATTTAAACGTTTACAGTTTCCGGTAAAGACATCTTTTGCAATGACCATTAATAAATCGCAGGGTCAAACCTTCAACGTTGCAGGCTTAGATTTGAGCGTTGACTGTTTTTCACATGGACAACTGTATGTCGCTCTTTCAAGAGTGACCTCCAGAGAAAACATGTTTGTATTGTCTAATGACAAGAAAGCTGTGAACGTTGTTTATAAAGACATTCTGTAATATGTTGTAAAAATAAAATAAATAGTTAAAAATGTAAAAAGTAAATAAGTAAAAATGTAGTGTATGAATTTAGATATTCCAAAGATAGCAGGAAATCTTCATGGTATAGGGAAAGGGGGATTGTTTTACTCCAAATTTAACGCGTGCGGGCCACGGGCAGTAATGAATAAATCAAAACTACTGGATCGATTTTAATCACATAGGCTATATATTTTATACCCGTGCGAAGCCAGAGCGGGCCGCTATGTTTTTATATACAACGTTCACAGTTTTTCTGTACTGTATTTAGTATCAGCATTGCACCCGTGCGAAGCCGGGGCGGGTCGCTAGTACGCTAATAATTGAATGCTAGCGCTAATGATTGCTAATAATTGAATGATAGCGCTAATAATTGAATGCTAATTTTGTTGTAACTGCTTGAATTATTGGGTTTTTAGAATCAATCGATCCTTTATAAATAAAACTTAATTATCAATGTTATTATAGATGTCCAAATTAATTGCTATAAGTTTCGACGTCATCCCTACCAGCGCCACCTGCGTAGTGACGTCCAAAAATTGTGGCCATTTGGTTGTATGGCATGGACTATGGTAAGGTCCGCAACCACCCCCGCTCTATAGGAAACAGTACAGCTTCCAGACTCCCCCGACTGTTAGTCAGCGTTTAGGGAGCTAACGGGCCCATGATGAGGTGGCCACGATGACCCATGTGTTCAGGGTCGGTCACACTCACGGGTCAACACCCATCCGATGGCCTCCACGCATGGGTTGCGAACCCGGGTAGGACACTGGGTCAACCATTCTCCCCTGGGAATCAAACCTCTGGCGCTCCTGGACGGTCTGCGCACCGAGCGGCGCAAGCTAATCGATTGTGCTCTCCGACTAACAGTCGGGGGAGTCTGGGAACTGTATTGTTTCCTATAGAGCGGGGGTGGTTGCCTACCTTACGGCGATTGCTCTTGAAATGACCATTGACCATCCGATCCCCGTTCAGAGTCGGGCAAAGGACTCCTTGGTCCGCGATAGATTCGGCGTACACCGTTTCACCGCTTCGTAAGGGAGAGGACCTCGAACTCGGAACCAATCGAGAGACCGGAGAAATCTGGTCACAATTGGAAGCAAGGGCGCGAGTGTCGGCCCGCCAGGTAACATCACTGGCTATCTCGCGGTAAAGGCGTTGGTCTCTTGCGGGTTGTGACGTAGCTAGACGTTGGATTGTATTGTCCAAAGTCTTCTACGCTCACTGCAGGGCGACAGAACGAAAAATCGTTAAAACGTCCTGTGGTGACGGGCTCGCCCGTTGTAGTCGACACCGCAAGATGTTAGTCAGAGTGCACGATCGATTGGCTTACGCCGCACGGTGCGCAGACCGTCCAGGAGCGCCAGAGGTTTGATTCTCAGGGGAAACTGACCAAGGCCAGAGTCCTACCCAGGTTCGCACCTCGTGCGTGGAGGCCATCGGATGGGTGTTGACCCGTGAGTGTGACCGACCCTGAACAGAATAGGTCTTCGTGGCCAACCCAGCATGGGCCCATTAGCTCCCCATAATAATGTAATCAGTCTATACTCTATACGGACTATAACGGTTATTTCATTTAATTCTATTGTCTGAAAAAAAGATCAGTATAATACATCCTTTAGTCCGCTGGTTGCATTCAGCAAACATAAAGAACTTTTCACATTGGACTCGATTGCGTTTCTTCGTGTACTAATTGTACCGCGAAGCTCTACTCTACAGTCCTCGTAAAGCAGTCTAAACTCCGAGTACACCGTTGCAATCTTGATAATAGGGTGGATCAGCAGCACTCCTTATACTTGCCACAGTATCGTCGAGAAATGGACGACAGTTTTCTTCTTGGTTCCTTTGAGTGTCGCTCTGCGCTGTCCTTGACCGAATAAAACGAAGATTTGATGAAGTGTCCTTTAATCTCCCATTGACCCACGCAATTTGGTCAACGCGCACACCGAGCCGCAAAAATATACTCTAGCTGCATCCTGCCCGTTGACCTAATTAGGGATAACGCTTTCACAATCTTCTCATATCGTACGTTAAACTTATTTACTTATTTTATTCTTTTGCTGCTGAGGGCATATCTTAAATATATATATACAATACACTCTTTGCCAAATGGACGTAGGGTCTCTTCCTAATTATCATTTCACTATGATTAATTAATCTAACAAGTTGTTATATACTATGAACGTTGGTTATTGTCTAAATCACGTACGGTGAGTCGACCTTAGCCCATATTCGCTCTCCCGTCGTCATTTCGACCGTTCATATAATTCGACACTCCCTCGCTTGCCAGAGATGATGTCTCGCTTTTACGAAGTGAGACAATTAACATTCCTAGCCCCCCTGTATTATATGATATTTTGCGGGGCAATAATATCGAAAAATAGTTTATGCGAACAAGACAGAGCAGTGCGTTAGAGCGAATGTAAAATGAACGATCGTGTCTTCTTCCACACAAAATCTTCTTGCCGCATATAAACTTACCTGAATTAGTTTGAACACATGTCGTCTGGTCTTATATATTGCCGCCTTATGTTCAACTAGCTGACCCGTGCCCACTTCGTTGGGCGGTAAAACTTTTTACCTGTGATGAAATTATGAGTGTGGTTCGGTTAGTACTGAGTGCTATGATTTATTTCCTGACTGCCAAAAGAAGGGCTATATTTTTACTGCATATGTATGTATGTATTTGCATGCCAGTTTGACTATAATACCGTTATTTGTGAGTGTCTTCTTGTGATTGTCTTATTTGTGAGCGTATTATCTCTTTAAGTATTTATGCAGTAAAAGGAAAATCATATGCATTAAAAGGGAAAAGTTTTTGTTTTAAACACTTGAGACGATAAATTTACTTATTTTGATAAGAATTCATAATTGTTGATAATAATGACCAATAAACATTACCTAACGAATTAAATTATTTTTTTAATATAAAATACTACTTTTTGTGACTTAAATATAAAAGTTAGACATATGCTGTCGCTGACTTTTTTGTAGGCATTATCAAGCTCTACAACTTCTCTCTAGAACTTTATCATATACCTATCTCTCATCGTTCGACCGCTTATTCTCCGACTTACTTTGCAAATACGACTACCACGAAAAAGTCTTTTCATTTTTCGGATTAATATATAGCCTATGACACTCACAAATAACGTGGCTTTCTATTGGTAAAAAAAAATTCTAAATCCGTTTAGTAGATCCAGAGATTACTTCCTACAACGTCACAAACTTTACCTCTTTATAATATTAGTATAGATTAGTAGTTTTATACTGGAAAAGTGTCGATGGTTCATTTCATATCCCGCTCTAATGTACTGGTGTGTCTTGCTCGCATGAACTAATTCGGATTTTAGTTTACGAAGAAAAGCAAACGGGCCTGCTGTTGCCTGCATTCTTTTCCTCATAAACTGCACACAATACGATATATTCGATACCAGAGAAATTACTACAGTTGACATCCGACATCTATCTTATCATTAATAGTCATAGGTCATAGGTCGTATCAACACAAGATACAGATAGAGAGTATATGGCTCGTAGTAATAAGCAGACTGATATCAGTCGTGCATCGTATCATTCGGGTGTAAGTCGATTTGTATTATTCGACTACGAGATAACATATTTTTTTTAATCGATAATAAAATAATGTTGCACGGAAATACACGTTCATTAGAAGCTTTTATTTACCTTACAATGTTTGTATGCAGTATGTTTGTTTAGGTCAAATCTTGCAAGCAGAATTAGAACCACTTCCTATTATCCTGGAAATTTTACATGTCGGTTCAGTTCCGATGAAAAGGCATTTTTATGGTAAGCATGACCTGATTCTGCACCCAGGATTGGCTCCCGATGAGGGGACTCCTCAACGGTCACAAAATTTTGTATACGCATTCATTTATGATAGCCCGTAATAAGTGTCATCATGGCAAGGCTGCTGAGCCCAGGGTAGGCTTCCGACGAGGGGTCTCCTCAACAGCCAACAGCACATTCACGAAATTTTGTATACGCATTCAATTATGATAGACCGTCATAATTTTCACCATGACAGAGCTGCTGCACCCAGGGTTGGCTTCCATTAAGGTAACTCCTCAACGGTAGACAGCACTGAAACCAGGGTTGGCTTGATTTTCCCCAACCCGAAAAAACCCACTAGGTTAAATCGGGTAAAACCCACTTGAAAAAACCCAAGGGTTTTTGACGAATGTGGGTTTTTGAAAAAAAACTTCTTTATAATAATTAAATCAATGAACGGATATAGCATTTATATTATATTTTATCAAAAAGAAAAACAGGATGTATTTTGACACACCCAGTCTGTTCCGTAATTTACTCCAGATCATTCCAAATGTTGAGAAGTCTTTCAATTGATGCAGAACTGGCCGGACAAGTGTAATGCCGACTACTTTTGGCATGATTTATAAGATAACTTATGGATAATATTGTTAAGTGGATATGCAGCAGAAGATGCAAAAACACGGTAGAACACTCAACTTGATTTATTACAAAACTATTACAATACTCTTCAAGCGATAAAGACCCTTATACACACTTCAATATACACTATTTAGTTCTAAAATCGTTTGCACTACTACTCAATACTTTCGCGCCGATACGCTGCCAGCACTACTTCTCAATACTTTTGCGCCGAAACAGTGCCACTAGCGGTTGTTAGTATTAACTCTTATCCTGTTGTGAAAATAAAGAGATCTTCCCCGACAACAGACAATAACGATTTTCGGGGAAATTCCCTTCATGGTAGTGTTACAACTTTATTCAGTAGTAAATAGATTTGGATTGGAAAAAAAATGCAATAAAATGGTAATAAAATAAAATAAAAATATATTAATTTAAAATTCTCATTAACTCCGAAAAAAACCGAAATTCCCCAAAAAAGCCCGAAAAAAACCGAAATAACCTAGTGGGCAGATATTTTTTGGTAAACCCCGGGTTTTTGCCAACCCTGACTGAAACGAAATTTTGTATAATATGCTTTCAATTATGATAGCCCGTCATGTCATCGCGAAAGGGCTGCTGCACCCAGGGTTGGCTCAGGACAGATCATTTTAATAAAAGCTTGTTTTTAAAAATGTGTTTTTACCATTAACTTATTAAATTTGCTTCCCATGTCATGGTTCTATTCGGGAAATAGCATCTCTTCAACATTGCGTGTTTTCCTAATGAAACCTTTATTTAAAAAAAGCCAAAGATGACGGTTCATTTTTTGACTGTTCTTTACCGCACCAAAGATTCGTTTGACGTTCCTATTACGCACAAATACTATTTTATTTGTAAGTAAATGTAAAGTTACTGAAAGGACTAGAATTTTGTAGTTGTATCTTTCTAGCTTATAGTGTTTTATTCCGTCCATATGATGAAGGTCCTGAGATTATTTAACATTGACTACATTGCATTCGTATCTTAACATTGAAAGGCACTGTAACATTTTCGTATTTTTCAGCTTTGCCGCTGATTTAAAAAAAACTATTGATCTCATTAAAGAATAGTTTTCATAACATGAATAATGTTGTATTTTTAATACTTTGCTACATTTCAAGCAATGGCAATGGTATTATAGTTTAATATTCGACTTTGTTGTAATTTAAGAGGTAGTTTAAGTTTAAGTTTAAGATTAACTTTAATCATTTCCAATGATTAAAGTTAAAGAGACTTGACTTAAAATCGAAGACTAGGCACAATCTTAAAATCTATGTAATTTTTCAAACGATACAATTGTATTACTGTAAAAATGAGTATCTAATATGTATTAAAATATTTTTTTAAGTTGCTTCGTTTTTTATCCTCTAAAATTTCACGTGAGGGTTAGTGATTGTTTCTTGTCTATAGTATCATAGTATTAGGAGTAGTGCATCTTGCCTCTGCATATTGCTTCTTGTATATAGTATCGTAGTAGCATAGTGTTAGGAGTAGTGACTATATCACTACTCCTAATATACCTATTTTTTATATATTTTATTTATTTCATAAAATAAACCAGTTGGAATCCCTTTTCTTGGTAGGAAGCCCTTTTATTGGCATAGTCAAATTCTTTTTACAAAATAATGTGTTATACCTTATGTGGTATAATTATTTTTATGCAGATTGACTATTTTTTTTAAACGAAAAAAAAACAAATATTAAATAAATTTACAATAAAAATATAAGGTATTCTAAAAAAATATTTGAGGTGCCATAATATCCAAGTCGGTATAGAAGATAAATACAAATAGTCAAAATTTAAAAAGGAATAGTCAGTTATACAGTAGTCAAATTAGAAATATTACAGTTATACGATTATAACAATAGAAATAGTCAATACAAATTTTATTAATATAATCCATCTCCGATTATCAAAATGTTTGGATATATAGTCAAGATGTTGGACTGTACGCATATTGGACTGTAACGTATTGTATATATTCACTAAACATAAAATATTTATCGCATAAATCCGAGCACGAAATGCCTCGGACGCTATGCCGCGCTACATCATATGCCGCCTCCACACGTTGGCGAATGTTAGATAACGTATAAGATGCGGATTTTTAAAGAAAAAAAAACAACCAGCTGACAGCTCGGAGCTGTCAAAATCACGTCAAAATTAGAAGGGGTGCGCAGAGTGCGCAAGCGCGGCTCGCAGGCTGACAACCACAGGTCATATTTGGTACGGTGACGATGGCATATCTGCTATAGGAGTTTTCCATATATGTATCCTAATAGCTGTTTACAGCCACTTGTGACACAAACATTTGCCAACCTGTGGAGGCGGCAATAAATAATTGCTATTTTTTGATAACGCCTCTCAAGGTGTTTGATCATAATAAAATAATTTTCTAATTAAAAAAGAAATATTTATTTTAGGAGTGGCGTAATTTCCGGTCCTGATTCACGCACTTCTCTGTGTGCCCGTTAATTGAAACTCTTAATGCTTTTGTCTTTCTTTCTATATGTATACAATGGACAAATTACTGATCACACCAAAAGCCACTTTGTGATTTTTCGGCGCACTTAAACATTTTTTTACGATGTTACAAAATATCGAATTTGTAAAAGTGTTGCAAAATGTGTGTCATTTTGTTTAAGCGATTAGCAAGTGTTGTACAAAATAATAGTGTGGAGGATTAATCAAACGCGTTTTTTCGTAGACTATTATTTACTCTCCTTAACCGTCCGCCACACTGGCACGCATCCTCACACATCCGGTCGAATCAGACACCGCCATTCAATCTAATCAGGGGTCCGCGACGTCTCATTTGGCTGCCGCTAGATGGCGACACACGCCAACCGGCCGAAATTAAAATCATATTTCCACCACTACAACTGCGTAATATTTATATTTTACCTTATTATCTACCCAAAAGAATTTTCTTTTTTGCCATCCATCAAATCATCCAAAGAATATTACTCCCAAAGTAATAACTGACTAAAATGACTAAACTGACTAAACTGACTAAAATTGTCTGTTTTTAAATTTTCATTCTTAATTTATGAATTTTTTTTATTATCTGTATTTGGTCGTCCTGTATACTATTTGTGCATTATTCCGGTATTTTTACTATACATAAAGTAAGGTGATTTAATTTGTCGGCCTATACTATAAACCTTTCTTTTCAGAACACGGACTCCACGAGATCCCCGAAAGAAGAACCGGAGCCATCTCAGACCGACATTATCTACACGATTGAAGACGACGATGACGTTTTGAATACGGACTATGTAAAGTACCCGAAAAATGAATTTGGGTCATCCACCGAGAAATCATCCAGTAAAGAATCAAAATACACAGACTCCGATACGTCCAGCGACCTTATTTGCATAGTTGACGACGATGATTCTATACAGAATACTGATGGTTTGGAATCACCGACAAAAGACACAAAATTCACTCACATTAGCACAGTCCGAATTATAGACGCCGAGAAATCAACGAGCAACGAATCAAAATACACAGGCGCCGATATATCCACCGATTGTATACGCATAGTTAAGGACGATGGTCCTTTACAGAATATGGTCGGTGTACAATCACCGAAGAACGACACAAAATTCACCGATATTAGCACAGCTCAAATTATTTGCGCCGTGAAATCAACGAGCAACGAATCAAAATACTCAGATGCAGATATCTCTAACGATATTATTTGCATGGTTGACGACGATGATTCTATACGGAATACTGATGGTGTGCAATCACCGAGGAAAGACACAAAACTCACTCACATTAGCACAGTCCAAAATATAGACGGCGTGAAATCAACGAGCGATGAATCAAAATATACAGACACCGATCTTATATGCGTAGTTGAGAATGATGGTACTTTACAGAAAATGGACGGTGCGCAATCACCGAAGACCGACACAAAATTCACTGATATTAGCACAGTCCAAATTGAGTACGCCGTGAAATCAACGAGCAACGAATCAACATATACAGACGCCGATATATCCACCGATCATTTATGTATAGTTAAGGTTGATGGTTCTCTACAGAATATGGACAGTATGCAATCACCAAAGAACGCAACAAAGTCCATCGACATTAACACATCACAAAACTCATGCGTCGTGAAATCAACGAGCAACGAATCAAAATCTACAGCTACCGAAACGTCCATCGACCTCATATGCATAGTGGCAAACAATGATTTTGTTCAGAATACGAAATCACTGGACTCAAAGCCTACCGACTGCGTAAACGAAGACGACAATTCTAATCAGAACGCTGTCAACCTAAATTCACTGACAAACGAAACAAAGTCATCCGACGTTAAATGTACATTTGACGACGATAAAGGTAAAATTTTAATATCGTTGTCACGCGACAGCAACATTTCCGTTCCACTACCAAAGAAACACAAAAAGAAATGGCAAAAAATGTACATTTGTAAGTTCTGCATGCAGACTTTCTTGCGTCGATACCAGGTCGGCCCGCACTTAGAAACGCATCACAAGTTAATTGAATTGCAGAAAGCTCATAAAATCAAGCATGCATATGTGTCAATGGTACGGGTCGGTGAGTCGAGGAGGCGCAACTCGAACTGTAGCGAAACGTCCGTTTATCTAATGCACGGCTTTAGGGTGAATAATATCTTTGACAATTATTTCTCGTCTAGTCACATACAAAATAAAGCCTCAAAGGACGCCAAAGATGACAAAAAAGAGAAACAATATACGAGGATTAAGCGAATATCATCTAGTTCAAGCGAGTTCGAAATCGTAACAGACGAACCAGCAGCAAAACGCGTAAATATCGAGAGAAAACTATCAGCTGAGAATTCCCCAGAGACATCGTCAAGTAATCATTATTTAGAAATGAATACAACAGAGAAATATGCGATAGAACGTATGAATCGCTCACCATCAAGCTCTAATCACAATAATATTGAAACGTTTAAGAACGAGTCTGCAGATAAAACTCAATCGAATGACAAAAATCCATCCGTTGAAAATGCCCAAGATGTGTTAACACCTCAATATTATTCAGAAATTGATGCAACAGGGAAACATTCAATCAAATGTAAAAATCGCTTATCATCAAGCTCAAATTCTAGTGACATTGAAAAGTTTAATAGTGATAGTACAGATAAACCGCAATCGGAAGCCAAGTCCGATTCGGATGTTATTAACACCTCAAAAGTTACAAGTAATGGGAAATCATCGAGTTCAAGTTATACTGACGACAAACCTGCATCAAATGTAAAAAATAAATCGCAAAAACCGCAATCAAACAACAAATTAACTTCAAAAATTGTTAAAACTGTCAAACATTCAATCAAGAGGAAATCATCGAGTTCCAGCGATATTGAAATAGTGACAGATAACCATGCAGCAAAACGTATACACACAGAGAAAACTAATAAAACTGACATAATAAAACCCACATCCCTAAACAAAACGCATTTGCAAGTTAAATCTATTCCGGAAAAAAATACTGCATCAAGAACTCCATCTCGTGAAAATTTGCATGACGCATCACAATCAAAACTCAAATTCAACCCAGAAATGGTTAAAAAAGTGGAACATTCAGTGCCTACAGAACAATTGGACGAACATTGCTTAGTTTCACCATGTAAGACATCAAAACATTCTGCAACAAAAATTCGATCCCGTGAAAATTCCCAGGACACTACGCACCCAAAAGCTAAACACAATGCAGAAGTTTCTAAAAAACTACAACACGCTGGATTAAAATTTGTGTCGACTGAAAATCAGCATAGCAGCCCTAAAAAACACACTGAATCGAAAATTAAATCTGCTGAGATTGATCAAAATTTAGAGTCAAGAAGAAAATCGGAACCAGAAATTGATAAAAATGCAGACACTCAGGTACCAAAGCTTAGATTAGATGATAATTGGCTAAACATACCGGAATTAGAGGCTAAGTCTATTACAAAAATGAAGGAAAAGGTCCAGTTTCGAACTGCATCGAAAACGAAGTCGGATTCGCAAGTTGATAAAAATGACAAAAAATCTAAATCCAGTGCTATAAATGATTCAGAAAAGCTTTCTGTGTCAAAAGTTACATCTGCCGAAAATTCGCAAGATACATCACAATCGAAATTGAAATCCAATCTAAAAAATCAAAAAGAGGCAGATCATTCTACGCTGACTAAAAAGTTTTCTGAAAAATCACTGCGTCCATTAAAAGATAAATTAAATCCGGAATATAATAAAGAAACAGAAGTTCTGAATGTGCAGCATCCAAAAAATAATTCGAACCAAGAAACGATTGAACAGGTGAAACAATCTACATCAATAAAAAGATCTTCTGAGAAATATATAGACGCAGCTCAATCGAAAGATAAAATTAATAAAGATGCGAATGATTCCACATTGAAAAAGAGAACTTTTGAAAAATTGCTGGATGTAGCACAGTCAGAAGATAAATCAAATCCAGATATTAATAAAAAGGCAGCACCTTCCCCATCAAAAATAATACCATATAAAAAATCTCTAGATACACCTCAATCAAAAGATAAATCAAATCCGGAATCTCAAAAGGATGCCCAAGAATCTACTTTCAAAAGAAGGAATTCTGAAAAATCGCGAGATGCACCTCAATCAAAAGCTACATCAGATCCAGAAATTTATAAAAATGCAGATCAATCCGCATTAAAGAGAAGACCATCTGAAAAATCACAAGATGTCCAACCACCAAAAGATACATCAGATCCAGATATTGATATAAAAGAAGAACAATCTCCATTAAAACGGCGACCTTCTGCGAAATCACAAGACGTACAATCAATAGATAAATCAAATTTTGAAATAACTGAAAAGGCTGAAAAAACCAAATTAAAAAGAAGAACTTCTGAAAAGCCACTAAATTCACAACAGTCAAAACATAGATCAGAAACAGAACTTAATAAAGCAGCAGAACAAAGTACATTAGAAATGAGAACTCTTGAAGAATCACTAAATTCCCTACAATTAAAAGATGTATATAATCAAGAAATAAATAAAAAGGCAGAAAAATCTATTTTAAAACGAAGACCTTCGGAAAAGACACAAGATCTGAACGTAGCTCATCTTGGGCCACAATCAAAAGATACGTCAAATCTAGAAATTAATAAAAAGGCAGCACCCTCCCCATCAAAAAGACGACCATCTGAAAAATCTCTAGATACATCTCAATCAAAAGATAAATCAAATCCGGAATCTAAAAAGGAGACCAAAAAATCTACTTTCAAAAGAAGGCATTCTAAAAAATCGAGAGATGCGCCACAATCAAAGGCTACATCAGATCCAGAAATTGATAAAAATGCAAATCAATCCGCATTAAAGAGAATACCCGTCGAAAAATTACAAGATGATCAACAATCAAAAGATACATCAGATCCAGATATTGATATAAAAGCAAAACAATCTCCATTAAAACGACGACCTTCTGCGAAATCACTAGATGTGCAGTCAACAGATAAATCAAATTTTGAAATAACTGAAAAGGCTGAGCAAACCACATTAAAAAGAACTTCTGAAGAACCACTAAATTCACAACAATCAAAACATAGATCAGAAACAGAAATTAATAAAACAGCAGAACAAAGTACATTAGAAATTACAACTCTTGAAGAATCACTAAATTCCCTACAATCAAAACATGCATATAATCAAGAAATAAATAGAAAAGCAGAAAAATCCATTTTAAAACGAAGACCTTCGGAAAAGGCACAAGATCTGAATTTGGCACATCTTGGGCCACAATCAAAAGATACGCCAAATCCAGAAATTAATAAAAAGGCAAAGCAACTTGCACCAAAAAGAAAAATTTCTGAAAAATCATTAAATTTACAACATTCAGAAGATACATCAAAATCGGAAATTAATAGAAAGACCGAGCATTCTATAACAAATAAATCGCATGAGAAATCGCTATACGCAGCTGTAATAAAAAATGAACCGAATCCAGAAATTAATAAAAACGCAGGTCAACGTACGTTAAAAAGAAGATTACCTGAAAAATTAGTAGATGCAGAGCAGATAAAATATAAATTGATGCAAAACAATAGATTTGTAGAGGAATTACCGGAAATTCGGAAAATGGAAGTTACACCGAATAAAGCACAGAATGCACAGAATGTATCTCAAACTACATCTCCTTCGAAAATTCACGAAATTCAAGAGCTTTCAAGTGCGAGCGTCAACGATAACGCAGAACATATAGCTTTTCAAAAACAAATTGAGAATTCGGAATATACGACTCCATTGGAATCTACACCAAATTTGAATTCGCAAGATGCTGTTCAAAAGCATACTGAATCTAATACAACGAATAAAGATGCGGAAGATACTGTATTAATAATTAAGACTGAACTTCCTGGTGATACTCCAGAACTCAACATTATTACTGATTCGGAAATAAATAAGAGGGAGCATTCGCTGGACGTATCGCAATCAACATATAAAATCAATACTATGACAGAACATTTAAAGGTTGATGAACCATTTGTTGAATCAGGAAATAAAGCAATCAAAGAAATTGTCCAGATAGTAAATGAAGCATCTAAGTCAAACAAAGCTGTAACTCAAACACCACCGAAAAATAATTCAACACTTAAAATGTTACGTGAAGAGAAACTAATAGTAGTTTCTGGTATTCGAGATACCTTTCAGCGACACAGCCAGAATTCGAAAGGCAGATGCAAGGAGTTGCAAAAAGACGGTACTTTTATAGATAATTTGGAGGACGGTCCGATAGATGTCGAATGGACAAACTCGAATAGACGCAATAGTTACAGACTAGAGGCGGTGCAGGGAGAAGCGAAAAATCCAGACCGCGCTTTTAAAAATTGCAAGCGTTTCAGATTACCGTATCGCGATATAGCAAAGACGTTGCTGACACATGAACAGGAAGTGTCGACATCAGCGGTGCTTCAACCTGTCGAAGAGCACACGAATACTACTCTGGATATGCCGATTATCGTCTCGTCTACCATGGCTTTACCGCCTTCAGAAATAATCAGTATCGGTTATAGCCAACTACGAACGCAACAAAATCCACTGGAAAAAACACCTCAATCTACAACAGACGTGCCTCCGGAAATAATCAATATCGGATGCAGTCAACAAAATCCGCCGGAAGAAACACCGCAAAACGTGATTCAAATAAGTATTGCAGCGTCGTTAAACGGAGAGATTGGGACCGTTGGCATAGTTAATAAGACCCTACCGGTGACGCCAAAGCGCATCCCGCAATTACTTGCGAACATGCCACTACTGCGGCCGTCGCGTCCCGTCATAAAGTGCAAGCCTGCGTCCGCATTGCTGTCGTCCCTGAAGCAGCCTTTGAAACAGCAAATAAAGCCGTTTGATCGCCTCATCGCCGAGCTAAGCGACATCGGCCTGACTCTACACGAAGACATCTCGTTGCCGGACTTGAGAACGTTGACGCGGTACGATGCTGACGTCGGGTGGCAGAAGCTAAAAGTATCGCTGTACGTGTCCGAGAACCGGTTCAACTTTTTCTGCATACAGGCGACGGACGACCGGGGGAGGCTCGCGATTCGGAAGGAGTCTGCCGGAAACCAGCGCCAGATTTTAGAGTCTTTGCAGACTCGAGATATTCAGAAGACTATCGAAAAGAACGCGGAGGCTTTATCGTTTCATGTGTTGTATGAAACGGCCAGGTTCATGTCGACGGTAACAAAAACATTTCAAAAACTAAACAGCAAGCCTGAATATTTGCTACAGCGGGCCTGAATATTGCCGGTTACCCTCGGCCTACCGAGCCCCAAGACTTCGAATCTCCCAGATTCTTTCAACAGTATTGTAGATGATTAAGTAATAAACCAAATTGTTGTTATGTGTATCTCTAGCTTTAAACCAATGTGCCTCTTTAGTCATAAAAATATGGCAATAATATACCACTGCCGTGAAGAAAAATAAAAGTATTTTTTTAACAAGATGTTTTGTTTTATTTTTAAGAGCTTTCTGCTGCGATGGGTATTTTAATACAATAGACTACTATTTGAAATCGAGATGTCACCATGTAATTTTTGAAGAAAATTATCTTGGAAGATGTGAAAATATCGTATTTCTGAACTGAAGTTTAATGGATAAACCTGGACACTACAAAGTATTCACACACTGATCTAATTCCTCTTCTAGTGCCATGCCTATAACTGATAAGATAAACCAGTCCACCACACCATCCCGATGGGTCTGGTGGTTCCGTTGATCGACTTTATTCACGAGGACGCGGATGATGCCAGAGTGTATAATATAATGATGATGATGACGCAGAAGACAAGAGAAATGGTATGATGTAACGCAAGAGATGATAATGACTCAATGTCGTAAAGTTAGATTAAAATTGTGTGATGCCGCAATGTCGTGAAGTTAGGTTATTATTGTGTGATGATGCAATGGTGCGACGCTAGGTTATTATTGTGATGTGAATAAAGTGACGTTAATACGGATAACGTTAGAGAATATAAAACTGCCCTCTGCCCTAAAACTGCCCTCTCTGCTCTACGCCAACTCCAGAATAACCAAAAATTCGATTCTCTGCAATTCCAAAGATCCGGCAATATCAAAGCACGTAATAAGTAGCCGTAGTGATTCAAATGACCTACAACCCCGCGTAGACTCAGCCAAAATGGCCACGGTCTGGGGTATGGCAGTACAACCATGAGCGACGTGGACTTGAAGAAGTCTCTTTTGCGGGGAGATTACGACAGCAACAGTATTGCTCATGCTATTGGCCTTCAATGCCAGAATGATTGGACAACAATTGGGGACTTTTGCATTCCGCCTCCAATGCACTGGAAGGTAATGCTCTATGACTGTACGCCAGAGATGCTGAAATTTTATTTGAATGCCTTTCAGCATACACTTCCAAACCCCAGTAACCTCGCTCGTTGAAGCTTTGCCGAGGATAGTTCTTGTCCCCATTGTAGCAATACCCCTTGCACCGCTAGACATATTCTAGCTGGCTGCAAGGTGGCCTTAGATCAAGGACGGTACACTTACCGCCATGACAAAGTTCTCGCTGTTATTCGCGAGGTAATTAGTCTCTCAGTGGCTCGCGCCAACAAGGGTTTGACAGTATCCTCCAAACCCCCAATACAGTTTGTGCAGGATGGCTCTAAAGGCAAAAAACATTTAACTACAAAACCTTTCTCAATAATTGAGAAAGCTTCAGATTGGATTCTGGAAGTTGATTCGGTCTCTAAGCAGTATAAATTCCCTGAAAGTCTCGGATGCACAGATATCCCAAAAGACCACGAGTACAAATTAAATAAATACCATGATCTTGCAAATGCCGTAACACGGAACTGCTTCACTGTTCACCTTCACGCGGTGGAAGTTGCGCTCGTGGTCTGCCAGCTTAATCTCTATTTCACCTCTTTAAAGAACTTAGCCTTTCCAGAAAAATAATCAACTCTTTCCTGGAAAAAATATCTAAAACCGCGATTTGCGCATCTCAAATTCTATGGCTTCAAAGGGGGAGTGAATGGGTGGTAAGGTGAACGCTCACATGTGGCAAGACAGCTATCCCAAACCTACCACAGCCGGTCGTTAGTCCGGAATCCACTGCTCACCCCCCAGAAGCGTAAAAAATAGTATCATGATGGGCTCGACTCCGGTCGGTGAATTCCATGGCAGCTCCGTTTGTATTTATTACAATATAACGAAATGATAATGATGACGCAAAAGAATTGCGTGAGGCTAGGTTAATATTGTGATGCTAATAACGTAAGGTTCACTTAATGTGTGATAGTATTTTAAAATAGACTAGGTTTTTTAAGAGTATGATTGATTGGTTCTTAAGGTTAAGTTAGGTTAGGTTAGGTTACCATCACTACTACAACAACTACTACTACCTAATATTATCTAAAGCCAAAGTTATGGTACTATAATCAGCTATCTTTTCTTGAAGAACAATGCATTCCAAGAAGTTCACGCTCGAACATGTCTGATCATGTTGGATCTGAGGTAAGTTAAAAAAACAAATTTTATTATCATGTTCATATTTTATTAAATTTTATCATAATAACAAATCGATCATATTTAATTATCACATTTTTTTTGCTTATCGACACAAAATCATTCTACCATGGGATACTACCCTCATTATTAAAATAATTAATAAATTCTCGTCTTACAATCTTGGCCCATTTGTAATATTCCCATAATTTCTACGGCATAAGTGATTCATATTTGACTGTATGGTGTTAAGCCCGGGTGTAATAGTCCCGTTTTCTCTGTCTTCCTGATCGTAACATTCTGATAGGGCGTAAAAATTACGCGAAGATGACATCAGAAAAGTGTGTAAAACACAACACGCCATTACTACGGATTCTATTCTGTGAGGATCTAAGTTAAATTGCGTGTAAAAATTCTGAACCTGGATGCTAATATGCCAAATGCATTCTCAACTATACGCCTCGCTCGAGACACACGATAATTCTGTGGCAATTAGGCAAAACTACATCAGTCGTTTTTTGACCAAAATTAGTTATAATGACCATTTAACAGCGTTTTTTTACTCTTTCATTGGGAAAAACTACATAACTCGAAGCACAATATAAAAGAAGTTATAGCACCTACTTTCTCACTGGTTATATATTGTTCAGATGAGCAAAACTACATATTTGTAACTTATGTACTTTTTCTTAACTATTGATAGGTGGTCATAGTAGCGTAAGTTAATTATCTTTTTATTAATACATATTATTTTAAAATTACACATATAGTTTAAGAGAGCACACATCTTTTATTCCATGTGCCAATTTTAGTCATAAATTTCGAAATGCTCCCCTGAGAAAATGGTATTTCTGACTTATGTAGTTTTGCCTAATTGCCACAGAATTGTCTCATGTGAATTTAAGTCAATTTGTCGGAAAGGCTTCATCGGCCACGAATACATAAGGGAGGCTTCTGAAACGGTCTCCACTCTTTCCGCGAGAGGAATTTTTAAATCATTATTTTGAAGTTTCTCATAAAATTCAGTACCTATTTTGAAGAACACCTCCATCCGAAACCCTGCCATTGGTCCCAAAATCACATAGCAAGCATTGATAATTCGCCATAAGAACCATGCCATAAGAACCTAATGCCATAAGAACCTAATGCCATAAGAACCATGCTATGTTTGCCTTTGTAAATAAAATAATATGATCCACTATTTTCTGGAGGTATATGTGCTTCCCATCAATCGCTCTAAGACAATACGGAAAATTCCACCTTTCTTCAAATTGTTTGGATATACATTTCCATTTTCGTTCAGTTCGTGGAAACTGAAATATAAATTTACAAAAATTATATTTAAAACAGGCGTTAGAAATTATATTTAAAGTGGCGTTAAACTAATAAAGAAATGTTTCAGATGCCAACGACACCTACGGAGCCCTCCGATGCTGAACCCACTGAGCACACAGAAACTGAGTCGGCTGAGTCCACTGTTAGGCCGACCGTGCCCACCGATGAGCCGATCGAGTCCACTGATGAGCAGACTGACCCAACCAATATTAGTGTCAACAATGCGCCACAGTCAAGACCACCAAAAAAGAAGACAGACTCAATTGTCAGTGATGTGCTTTTATCGGTACAGAATCACTTTAGGCGACCCGCTAGAGAAGACCGTTAGAAGACCGTTATGATGTTTTCGCTAAAAGGGTTGCGATCAAAATGCGGGAATTTTCTAAAACGCAGCGTCTCATTGCGGAAAAAATCATCAATGATACCCTTTTTGAAGCCGAGTTGGGTAACTTGACTTTTAACATAAGTTGTGTAATGATAATCAAACGCAACCGTTTACAATTGATCAACAGCAACAATATTTACATTCTCCTATGAATTGGTCTATGTCATCATCATCATCATCGAATCATACATATTTATCATCACCACTTATTCCTCCTGTTTCTGCCACAAATTCAACCCAACCCATTGTCATCACACAGATGCAGCCATTGGAAGTAGAAGAACAGAGAACAGAGACCATTCCAGCTGTAAATGCAGCTACTTATTTACATAATTTTCAAATATAAACAATTTATGTTGACTAGGACGTAAGAATTGAGCCTATTTTCTTTTTTGATTTAACCCTTTAATTTGTGAAGTAAAATCTCGCCCGTACCGTTTCGAGCGTGAAACCGTCGAGCGTGAAATCGGCGTGAATCGACGGCCTTGAGAAAAACGTCCATAAGTTATAAACCACTATACGGATCATAAAAAGAAGAAATGTAAAATGATCGCATTGAATATTAATTTTTTTAACTGCCCATTAGACATTTTACCGTAGGTAGGCGTTCGCCCCGAGCGGGACGTTACACATTGGAGGGTTAATTTGGATAAGTGTTCTCTTCAATTTCGATAAATATTACAATTTATAATAAAATAAATGGTAAGTATTTTATTCACCTTTAACCAATCTCTCCATACCACCTTATATATAGCTTCGCATGTTTCAGGAATAATACGTCCCAAAGCCTGAGGTGATATTACTGTCGAAAATTTTAGGTCTTCATAGCTCCTCCCAGTCGCAAGAAACCTCAAAGTTGCGCTTAATCTTTCATGTGGAGATATGGATTTTCGCACAACAGTGTATGTTTTTTCAATTAATGGACTGACTAACGACAGAAGCTTTAAATATGTTTCCTTATTCGCAAATAATTATGCCAGTCTTTAGAAGCAAATTTCGATTCATTTAACAAGTTTATATGCGAATATTCGTCTCTTTTCATGAGCCACATTTTACACCATACAGTCCGATTTTTTGTCCTTTTGTGGGCCTTCAAAGCAAACACTAATCCAACTATTGCTAAAGCGTCATCTGTAGACATTTCTAAAGAAGCACAACAACTCTTCGCCCGCTTCGATACTAAACTGACACCGCTTCTAGCCTGTGTGAAGGTGTGTGGTCGCTTGAAAGATCATGCCAATTTGATCAAACTGTTTGAACAGCCTGTTTGGTCAAATTACTTGAACGTCTATGGCCGCCATAATTCGCAAATTAATTTGATCGAGCCCGCGTCGTCGCCAATGACGGGTGTGACGTCATCGACCGAGACGGCCCGCACACGGAAAACATCACGCTGCAGAAACTCCAGACGGCGCTGCACATGCACAGGCTCAGAATCTTCGAGGACGTGACGTCGAACCTGTCTGCCTGTAGACGTGCCAAACTATGCCCAGTACCTATATACTGCATAAATGTGTTTGATTCTCGCGGCCGAATCGCCATCTGTACGGAGCCAGCTGCGTACCAATCGCAGGTACCTACTTAATTAAATCTTTGCTCGTGTTGGACGCAGTGAAGATCATCGAAAACAACGCTAGACGCTTATCCTAATGTCATATTATATTCTAATACCGTTAAGTTTCTTCGGATCGGTAGAGCAGTTGCTGGATTAGATTCTCAACGGTAAATTATTGAATATTACCTAGTCAGCAAAAACTGAATTTAGATCTCGAATGGTACAAAATTGTGACTATAAGTGTTCAGTGATATTATGTGTCCATTCGATAAACATCTAACCTTAATTTTTCATGCATACAATTAGCACGTGTCGTGGGCAGTCGTCGGATTGTTATTTGTTGCGAAATGACAAATAAACTGAACACCGATATTATTAGTCGAGGCGGTAAGCAAAAAAAACTGCAAATTGTGATAAAAGCAAATCCTTTTGCACACGTGTTCATTAGACCCAAATGGTCAATTTGGCCCGCAGCTCCGACAGCGGAGTTCCGCTATCCAATATATGGTATGTCGTCGTCTCTATTTAAATTTGGGGTTTTTCTTATTTCAATGGCTCCCGGATCATGCAAGGAAAGTGAAATCGTTCTTTGGACAGCACGGTTGGTTTTGGAAACTGCACCAAGGGGTTAGTTAACTACTGGATGCAGTTTCAAAATCCCATTGTGCTATCCAAAGAACGATTTCACTTTCCTTGCATGATCCGGGAAGCCATTGCAATAAGAAAAACCCCAAATTTCAATCGAGACGACGTTTACAAACTCTCTTCTACGTGGAACCCTCTGCTTAAAATGTCCCCAATGCCTATCGTATAGCGCAAGGACGTAACGCGGGATACAGCGAGTGTTGTGTGCAAGACAGATTTTCAGAATTCTCGCCGCCGATCCCGCCGCCCCACCACCGTTATAATCTACGAAATAATAGCAGCAGCCTGCCGCCTACCCGCAGATTACGATTGTCAGCACTTTAGCCTACCCTGAACAACGGCGAATGCAACATCGGCGAAACGATGGGCGTTACAAACTTCATTCGTTTTTATCGTATTTATACTGACCATATAATACCTGTTAGTGACAAGTCTGACAAGATATTAGTCTGACAAGATACTTTTTTATTAAAGCTGGTATCCTTACCATGTCGTTCATGTACATACATATATCAGTGCGTTTTATACGCCAAAGAGAATCTTTTAAATTGCGAGCTTCACTCCACTCGACATAGCCATAAACGCGACATAAAAACAATGTATTATGGCCTAAAGTACGCTTGACTACATATCAAAAAACGTTTTTATATATTAGTTTTAAATTGTTCAATGCTTTGCCGTCATCGACGAGAAGACTTGAGATGGCAGCATATAAAATCTGCTTGAAAAATCAGTTAGTCAAACATGCCCTTTACAAACTGGACGACTTTTATGATATTGCGTCCACAATTGCTTGATTATAAATAACCATATTATGACTATACTTTCGCACTAAGTTTTAGATTTTATTGACTTTGATTTTAATTACGCATGTTTCAGAATTTTTCTTTTTCATTGTATTGATTATTATTTATTGTTTGATTATTGATTATTTTGTAAATTGGACTATTTTTAAGTAATCACCTCTGAATACAATTATTTTTTTTCCTTTTAATTAATCAAAGCGGTTTTATCATCCGGTAAATTATGATTGTAAAATTTGACATGTTCCTCAGTATTCTGAAATGATTTTATGGAATGAATAAATGATGATGATGATGATGATAATGATGATGATACGTTATCTAAGCAGTATTCAAATCACCGAATAGCAAATTCTGAACAATCTTATGAATCTCTAGGTTGCAATAAAAGACCTGGTAGTGTTAGCATACCACCTATTTTTGCTATCAACTGCGCGGAGGAACTAACGTGGCCACTAACATTGCTCTTTATTTATTTATTGCCAAGACCAAAAAAATACATAGTAGGTATTTAAATTTAACATATTTTGTGCCTCTCCTAACTAGACAGAGCCTGTTCTAAGGAGAACACCAATAATAAAATGGTTATTAAAATAACAACTATATATAAGTACTAAATAACAATGAGTAATAATAGGTAATAACAAATAATAATAATAATTAGTAGTAATATATACCTATATAATAAATTCTTAAATAGTATAAATATAAACATGTGTACATAAAAAAATATATTATTTTAATATTGTCATAAATGTGTTTTCCGTCTCTCTTCTACCAAGGTTAATAAGCCACAATTCAATGCGATATTCAATAAATGAGGCCGTAATTTATTTCACAAGAAGCTATCGTTGTACCTGTAGGGTAGACCGGGGACAAATGATACAGGGGACAGTTAAAACAAAGCCGTTTTCTCAGTTCCTATGATAGCTATCAATGTGTGAGTGCCAACAGATTATACCTCTATAGGGCCCCGTATAACCTCTAGTTAGTCGCCGACGTCGGATTGTGCAAACGCCTACAGGGAGCCGACAAAATTTCACGACCCCAAATGTAAGTTTTACGTAACATTTCAATCAACTTATTTTTCATGATGGATGTAATGATGTTCACTTTTGCCTTACCTATCATGTACCTTTGGGTCTTGAGATTCTTTTGTGTATTATTTTGTCTGGATATGTGCTATGTAGTTCAAAATTGTTTTTTTGGAAAAAAGTGTCGCCGGGGACGATTGATACAATATTGAAGGGGACAATTGATACGTATCAATTGACCCCGTGTATCAACTGTCCCCGTTGACGATTCATTATCCAGTATTGTCAAGTTTTATGATTGTCATGACTAATTAGTCTTCATGACGACATAATTTTGATTTATATGGTACAGCGCCCCTCTATGATCTGTTGTTATCGTTAATATGATAGCCATCTCCTTTTTCACATATCATAATTAATATCTCAATAATACGTATTTCGGCAAGAACCAAAAATAAAATCGCCTAATGTCCGGTGAAGAAATGACCAACGGACTCATAAATTTATTATTGTAAATTGGGAATTTCAAACAAAAGATAATATACACCTGAACAAATAAAAGGGCACTTAAATAAAAAGGATCAACCAAATTTGTAAAAGCAGGTACCAAACGCGAAATATCTTAAAAACGGACGATTTAATAAGGAACGTAGGAAAAGGTATGATGCTAATTTGACAAGTCATTAGCAAACGGGAAAGACCAGGCACCTGCGGTTAAATGAGTAAAAAGTTTCGAAGTCACTATGGTAGACTTGTGTGAAAATTCAAAGTGAACGGGTGTCCATTTGTGTATTTTATCTACACGTATTAAGTGAGTACAGATACAGACGTAAGGGTCCTACAAACCCTCGTTACGAGCCTTAGTACGAGGAGACGGCAGCAGCGGGACTGTATCCAGGAAGTGCAACAGCATCCAAGGTAGGAACTTCTAGTTCATTAGGCTTACGTGACCGAGCTCTCCCCAGGGTCTGATCATCGCTAGTGGATTGCGAAGCTGGGCCACCAAGGACCATTCTAAGCCATTTAAGCCTTTTAATTCCCTTAATTTCCATTTAATTTCCAATTAAAAAGTTAAAAAAAAATAATAATAATAAATTTATTAATTTTTAATGGTATTTTAAAAATATTTTTAATTTATTTATTACATTTAATTTCTATAATAATTTCAAAATCATTTTATAAAGAAGAGGAAAAACTATCGTCATTTGAATGTGGATTTCATAGAAAACTTTTAGCTCGAAATTCCTTTTTCTTTACATTTTTTTTCGGTGATAATCTGCACGGAGAAACTGGCACAGAGCCAGAATCACCACGACAATACGAATGTTTCATATATAGTGGTGCTTGTATAGCTTTTCGCTCGTCTATCTGGAATGAATAATGAAAGTTTGTCACCTTAATTAAGTTGGTTGTTACATACAATTCATTGCTTATGTACTTATTTACTCTGACCCGCCTAAATACGGGACAGTTCAGTCCTAGTTAGGTGGGTACTGAGCATTTGCCACATTTACGTGTAGAATTTTTTCGAGTTACTTATTACATTAATAACAATGTGGCTAAATTTGTACAAAAAACATACGAGTAAAGTATTTAATAATAATTATAATTAATAATAACGTATTCTGCATTCATTAATTCTGTATTTATGAAAAATGAAACTGGTTGATTGATTCACTGACTAATTGATTGACATATCAACCAGCCGAAACCATTGGACCTAGAGGATTGAAATTTGACATGTTTTTTTTATTGATTTTTCTCAGAATAAGTAGCAAAAAAATATACAAACACCAAAAAATAGCCAACTAGGCCAACTAGCCCGTACTAGGGTAGTTTTTTATTTTTTACATGAAAAGTTTTTGTAGGTAGATACTATATTGTAGGTCAACACTAGGAAGCGATTTCTTCAAATTTATACGGAAACGGGACCTGTGGTGGGCGAAGCCGCTGGGCAAATGTATCGTTTAACGTACAACGTCGTAGTTATATTTTTGTTCTAGATGCCTCGAACAAGGAAAAGAAACACGGACAGAGGGTCTAAAGACCTGTTATTGTACGAGCAGGCTTACTTAGAAATTATAAATGGCAAATCTATCAGAGAGGCAGCAAACATGTTCGAGTTGCAATTTGCTACTCTTTATAGATTTAAACAAAAAAAAGACAGTGGCGTAAATGCTACAGTGGGTTACAAGAACCCTTGTAATAAGGTTTTTACAGAAGATCAAGAGGCTACCATTGTAAAATATGTAATACGCACTGCGGACATTTATTTTGGGTTATGTCCAAAAGAAATCAGACGATTGGCATATAATTTAGCGGCAGCTTACCATCTTAAAAGACCCGCTACTTGGGATGAGAATAAGCTTGCAGGGGCCGATTGGTTTGGCGCATTCATGAAGCGCCACCCAGAACTATCGATCAGGTACCTATACATAACTACTATTTAGCTCTTGTTATTTGTCATTATTTTATGCTATGTTTAATTAATTTTAGGTGTGCTGAGGCCACAAGTTTATCTCGTGCGACCAGCTTTAACGTAGCTAATGTAGCGGTTTTTTTCGACAACCTCCAAAAAGTAATGGAACGATCCAATTTTCCGCCACAAGATATTTATAATACAGACGAAACAGGAGTCACAACAGTCCAAAAACCAAACCATATAGTAACCAGAAAGGGAAGGAAACAGGTAAATAATTTATTATTTTAGTTTTTTTAACTTTGAGCCAATTCAGTTAGATAGAAATAGAGTCTATGTACCTATACGTTTTTAACCTTCTGGCTGTCACCGTCGTAATATTTAGACTATAAGAGCAAAAACCTTAAACGATATGTCGCTGGAAAAGTTTTTTATATTTCACAACTTTTACAATGGCGGCAATTTTCGAATCGCTGTGGTAAAACAGTTGTCGCTACTTTCCTATATGCAAAAAAAAAATTGACCCAAATTTCTCTACTATGATTGCATTGCTAGTACAAATAATACCTACAAGAAAAAATATGTTGGTTTACACTTTTTTACGGTAAGTAAATAAATTTAAATCAATAAGATTGAATGTTATTTGTTTAAGGTTGGGGCACTTACATCTGGAGAGCGAGGTACCCTTGTGACAGTCACCGTTGCAGCTAACGCTTTAGGAAACGCCATTCCCGCCATGTTCGTCTTTCCGCGAATACGCTACAATCCTAATTTTGTTCGCGATGGACCCGTTGGTTGTATAGGTGCCGGAAATAAGTCAGGGTGGATGGAGGAAAAAGAATTTTTAATATTCTTGGAACACTTCAAGAAGTATTCTCAGGCATCCATCAACCATAAAGTTCTTCTTACTTTAGATAATCATCCGTCACATATAATCATTGCAGCACTAGACTACTGCAAGGCCAACGGAATCGTTATCCTCTCATTTCCACCACATTGTTCACACAAGCTCCAGCCAGTCGACAGAACAGTGAATGGTCCATTAAAGAAAGCAGTTAATTCAGCGTGTGATGCGTGGATGCGCAACAACCCTGGTAGGACGATGACAATCCATGATATTCCTTCAATTGTTGCTCAGGCCTATCCTAAGGCTTTAACACCGACAAATATTCAGGCTGGATTCCGCTGTACGGGAATATATCCATTTAACCGACAGATATTCACGGAGCTAGACTATGACCCTTCTTTTGTCACGGACAGACCCCTTGAGACGAATTCACCTACTCCAGTTGCGGAGGTTGCTGAAAATGCTCAGTCTTCCACTTTCCCCATGGTGGCTAGATCCACCCTAAGGAACTTTCGAAGTGTAACTCACACCGTGCCACATATCCCTCTGAAAGCAAATTCTCCCGCCCCAGACGACAAGATCCAACTAGCCACTCACACCGGGACGTCAACGACTACAATATTTAATGACTTCCGACCTCAAATGAATTCCTCTGTCTCTAATTCTCCTATCATAACTGCGGACGTTTTTCAAACAATTATGTCAATGGACGTGGACCGTTGTGATAAAAGTGATCATGAAGGATTTATATCAGCAAACATGGAGTCATTATTTGTATCAGCCGATTCTCTAGTGCTAGAGGAGGCTATTAGAAACTTAGAAGCCACTGAAGACCTTATAGACCCGCTAAGTGTTAAGGATACCATTGGTGATATTTCTCGAAAGCACACATTTTCGGAATACGTGGATAAATATCCAGCTGCGAAAAGAGAAATAGCACCTAATCTAAGTCCCA
This sequence comes from Micropterix aruncella, assembly GCA_944548615.1. Taxonomy (NCBI): domain Eukaryota; kingdom Metazoa; phylum Arthropoda; class Insecta; order Lepidoptera; family Micropterigidae; genus Micropterix; species Micropterix aruncella. Next base: position 26,144,823 of record OX155968.1, read on the forward strand.
GAAAGACCGATAATATTTCTAAAGCTTTCAAAAAGCCATACCCACATTTTCCTGACGAAATACCTGGCACTTCCACGTCCTTTACAAAAAGACGTCAACTACCTTTGGTACAAGACTCACCCATATTTGACCTGGAAGCAATCCAACCATTTCCTAAAGCTCCACCACGAAAAGATACAGTCAAAGGCCGAAAAAAAAGGAAATCAGCTATTTACACTGACACACCTGAAAAGGATCAAATACAAAAAGAGACTGATGAAAGTAATAAAAGAAAAGCAGCAAAAAGAGCAAAAAATCATTTAAACATAAAAGACAAGAAAAAAAACTAGCAGTAGCTGAAAAAAGAGGAAAATCTCAGGAAACCAAAAATAAACGAGAATTACAAAGTTCAGCCAATATAAGTGACAAAGATGTAGAAGAATATTTTTGTTTGGTATGTGGTGAATCATATTCGTCAAGTAAGCCAAATGAAACTTGGATACAATGCACTGCATGTAATTTATGGGCACACGAGGAATGTACGCCTCAAGATGGAGGGGGATACGTTTGCCAAAACTGTGACTCAGACTAATTTACTTAATTATATGTATTATAATTCCGGGTAACGTAAGATTTGTAATACTCTTGTACATTTGTGATACTCTTGTACAACCAAAATATTTGGTGAAGTTAGTTTTTTTATTCTTGTTACAATACCTATATGTATGTATATAACGTTGACTGAACTAAATTAATAATGTCAATTTTGATCTCGATTAAAATAAGTAAGTTACTTATGCCTATGTTCTAAGTTTGGTTTTTGTTTAATCTTGTTTAATAATTTGTTGACATTTTAGATATATTTTAGATGTATCTTGCCGTGCGCCTTTCACAGCGTTTACCTCGCATCGTCTGTACATGGCTTTATGATTATGATTTAGAATAGAGTAATTATAAGGTTAATTTTTAACCCCGAAATAAGGAGTATTTTTAGACCAAAATATTTGGTGAAGTTAGTTTTTTAATTCTTGTTACAATATCTATATGTAGGTTTATAACGTTGACTAAACTAGAATTTTGATCTCGATTAAAATTAGGAAGTTACTTATGCCTAAGTTCTAAGTTTGGTTTTCGTTTAATTTTGTTTAAAAGTTAGTTTTTTTAATGTATTTTATAGGTATGTATCTTGCCGTGCACCTGTCACAGCGTTTTCCTGGCATCGTCTGCACATGGCTTTATGATTATAATTTAGAATAAAGTATTTATTAAGTTTATTTTTAACCCCGAAATGATTAGTGTTTTAAACCAACATATTTGGTGAAGTTATATTCTTGTTACAATACATACCTATATGTAGGTTTGTAACGTTGACTGACCAAGATTAAGAATGTTAATTTTGATCTCGATAAAAAAAAGGAAATTACTAACGCCTAAGTTTTAAGTTTTCGTTTAATCTTGTTTAACAATTTGTTGACATTTTAGATGTATCTTGCCATGCGCCTTTCACAGCGTTTGCTTCGCATCGTCAGTACGTGGCTTTATGGCTATGATTTATAAAGTAATTATTAAGTTTATTGGTAGCCCCGAAATGAGGAGTGTTTTAAACCAAAATATTTGATGAATTAGTTTTTTATTCTTGTTAGAATACATACATGTAGGTGTATAATGTTGACTGAACTAAAAAAGAATGTTTGTTATGATCTCGATTAAAATAGAAATGTTAAATATATATGTACATTATATCTAATAAAAATGATCCCGAACAGTTTTACTAGTTTTATTCGTAAATACCAAAGTGACTTTTAATGTTTATTATTAGGAAAATAGTAGTTAAAAACTGATGGGGACAGTTGAAACATGGGGACGGTTGATACAAACTTATTTTCATACAATTTCTTACTTTTAGTTTTCATTAACTATTTTGGATTTGCTTGTCAAAACACCTTTACAGTGGGCGGGGGGGGGGGTACAGGATAGAGCGCCAGAGGTGATTTAAAAAAAAATAACGACTCGTTCAGGAATTATTTCATAGGGAATTAAATATCGATATGTGAAGTCACCTCATGATAAAAACGCCAAATCAATAGTTATCATTGGCTAAATATAAATTGTAATGCATTTGCAAATATATACGTCAAGGGTCTTGCATTTTGCAAATGAATAAATCAATAAAACAACGAAACAATTTTAGAATCATTTTAGGTTTCACCGTGAGTGAAGCTCAAAAAATATAAATTTTACTTTGTTTAATTAATTAATGAAAAGAATCATTTATTTATTTTATTTTTATTTCTGGAAATATACAGCGCATACAATATACATGCGTTTGCATAAACATGTTGTCGAAAAAAAAAGAAAAACATTACGCCGGTAATCGTTCCCTGCGAAAGTAACATATTGAACAGATTTCAGCATATTTACTTGAGTTTATTATAAACTAAGTTCATATTAAATATACAATTAATATAGAAAACCGATGGGAGAGGTAGGGAATTGGAAGTGATTAGGAAGAAGGAGTTAGACTATGGTATATGCAGTGGCGTGCCCGGGGTTGGTGAATGGGGCAAGCCCGACATACCTTTTTATGTTTTTTTTTAATGTTTTTTTATAGGAAAAAAAGTGGTAACTCTTTCTTCTTCTATCTTCAATTTGAAATTTACTGCTTTTTATCGCGCCGGCTAAATTATTTAGATCATCATAACCGGACGAATTCCAAACATTTAAGTCGTTTGAAAAAAAATACAGCAGTAACAAAACAATTTATTGAAATGGGAGCATCCAACCCGGTGAGTTTTGTACACTGATCTATTAAATTGTCTTTTATGGGATTTACTTGTCTGAGAAATGCACAGATCGGGTGTAGGTTTAGGTCCAGAAATTAGTAACTTCTTTAGCTCAAAACTCAGAGGAATTATTGCAGTATAGGCCCCTTTCTCAGAAATCGAAAAAACTCAGTTTTTAAGGTTGTTTTTAAAAAAACTATTCTAACCCACCGCCAAATAGGTGTTTATGTATTATTTAAAATAAAAAAACCTAACCTACCAAATGTATGGGTTTGGCGCTTTTGTGAATGCCTATATCTCGCTTATTTATTGAGACCGAATAAATATTATTGCAGATTCGGAATCAGCGTGGTCAATATATTCTGGTGACGTTAAAAAATCAATAATCTAGAAGAGGTTCCTATACAGCAATAATACCAACCAACTAACTACAGTGAAGTGAAGTTGCTCTCACATTGCGATAATTTGACACGTTCGCTTTCAACGTCATGGGCATGCCTGGCTTTGGCTTGCATAGTAAAGTCCTCTATATACTTATAATTGTTTTGCGTAATTTTCCACTGGTTAGAGTGAGAGGTACACTGATTTTGAAAGCCGTATTGAAAGCCCATATGTGCGAGCGAGCGAAGACACGTCGGTACATTGCAGCAATCGTTCGTTGTCTTTATCGACGGCGCGGCGTGCCGCGAATTTCGCCGCGTGGAGCGAGCTGCGTCCGCTAGATAGCACTCGTTTGCGCTACCAAATTAATTTACTTAATTGTTTTTTTACGAATTGTGTTACTCATTTATTTAATTGTTGATTACGAAGAACAGGCAAGCCGGGCTTTTCGGCTTATATGAAGAGACCGCCACTGGGTATATGTATATGTATATAGATATAAATATAGATTGTAGATAGGTCGTATAGTGGATTTATAGAGTCGATATAGATTCCTAGATTCGTCGAGCGAAAACGAAGGCTCGGATGTAGAATCTGGGGACACTATAAGATGTGAAATTAAAGCTCAATTGAAGGCCTATGTTAAAGAAAAACGAGTCTCTCTCGATAAAAACCCCCTGGACTGGTGGAAAACAAAATTATTAAAATACGACAAATTGGCAGATCTGGCTCGCAAATACCTGAGCTCTCCACCAGCCAGCGTTCCGAGTGAGCAAATGTTCAGTGCAGCAGGCCTTATATATGAGCCCCTTGGAAATCGCCCCATTGGAGAAAAGGCGGTAAAATAGCTTTTTCTGAAATATAATATGCCTCTGTTGAACTTTGCTATTAAATAAGCGAAAAACAATACAATTACGGAATATAACGCTGGCTTATGTTCAAATAATTTTTCATGTTCTTTCCTATTGTAAGAAATAAAAATGATGACTTAAGTTTGTTTTTTTAACGCTATTCCTAAACATTCGCATTCGCATTCGCACATTCGGTTTCCAAAAATTCGCATTCGCGAATGCTAATGCGAATTTATTGATGTTTATAGATATTAATAGATATATTATAAATATTTATAGATATTTTTAAACATTTGTAGTAGCTACTGATATGTTGCATGAGAAGTATATAACTAAGTACGATAGGTATTAACAAGCTCGTTAGGTGCAATTGATTTGAATAATTCCTTAACGAACGTCGGTTGGTTGAGGTTGAAAATGTCGATGGTGGAGAATGTGCACATCAGCCTATAAGCGATGAATTTTTTCCCGCAGTTGGTATTGGCGCGAGAGACCTCAAACGTGCGCGAATTGCGAATTAATCGCGGAGGAACGAAAAAACGTAAGTTTTCGACAAGGTATGGACTATCTATGGTATTGTGGATAACTTTGTCTAACAGTACCATATCAGCCACAGTGCGTCGGTCTTCTAGAGCTTGAATACCGAAGTGATCCAGTCTGCTCTCGTACGTACGAAGACCGAAGCGTCCGCGATAATTAATGTGTTTTAAAAAACGCCTTTCGATACGTTCTATCCTGTTTCTATAGACCGAATATATTATAGGTTCAGATTTATAATGTGAGTAAGCTAATGGAGAGTGCATATGACACGTGTCGACTTGAGCTTTGGCTGACTTCCTTTTATAGACAGTATAATGAATTACATCGTTCTGCATATTACAGAGAGGAGCGAGCAGCTTTCCTTCGTTGAGTGCCAATGGTCGTAAAAATATGGTTTATCCTCTGCTACGCACTAGTATCTATTTTATTTCGCAAGACAATTTAATAAACGTATTTAGCCGAGGTCGTGGCGGCCGTGGCGGCCAAAAGCTATATGAAGCATAACCTTGTGGCCTGGTTGTGAGAACACGAAAAAGAATTTTAATACAATTATGCCGGATTTTAAAAACCCGGTCCTTAAGCTATCATTTCCCCAAAACGAAATTGGTAAATTATTTCCATATTAATTGTAAATTATCTTTATTCTGTTACTGTTTTCCAAAAAAATAAAAACGAGCGAGATTTGTCTTCATTTTTTGAAAAACCTAGACATGATTCTCAATATTAAAAAGTACTATTTATACCAGCGTATGGTCTATTTGCATAGTACCAAGATAGTTTTTGGAACTTTTTGGAACTTCCATACAAAAAATATAAGAAAAAATGTTTGAAATTACGTAATTTCCAGAAATGCCAAACATTATTTTTTTTCTATTTATTGAAGATACTTTTGAGTGATATAAAAAATGACAAAGTCATCTAATGTTATTTTATTTTTGTAATCTTATTTTTACTTTATAAAAAACTATTCATTTTATAATATATTATATTATAATTCAAAAGCCAAATCGACTATATTAGACGACGCGCGAAGACGAAATCGTCATTCGTAATTGGCCACTACCAACGATGGGACGTAATATTTTGTCGCCGCGGTATACCAAATATTTGCTAGTTTTCACCCTCGGCAAACACTCAGAAGATTTCTTCCTATGGACACAAAAAAATCTCTTGCACAGTCTCTCCTCTTGCCTCTCCTTGACTATGCAGATGTGGCTTATCTCGATTTATCAGAGGAACTGCTCAACAAACTTGAACGTTTGCAAAATGTATGCATACGATTCATCTTCGGTCTACGTAAGTATGATCACGTGTCCGACTATAGGGCACAGTTAAAGTGGTTGCCAATACGCCAAAGAAGAAATGTTCATATACTGGCTCTCCTATATCGTGTACTCACCCAATTAACACCATCCTATCTCCAGGAGCTTTTTGAACCACTAAGTTCCCACGGTCTCGTACTTCGGTCAGCCTCTGACAGTTTATTAAAAATTCCGAGTCATAATAGTGATTTCTATTCCTATTCTTTCTGTGTCCATGGTGCAAGACTCTGGAACGATCTCCCAGCAAATATACGAAACTCGCCTTCTTTACCATCGTTCAAGACTCACCTTAAGGATTACTATGTACCTTTCTAAGAAGTAACCAGTTCTTCCCTTTCTCTCCTGTTCCTCTCCCAATTTCCTCTCCTCGGGCACTATTAGTCTTAAATTCTTCCACTTGTCTGTATGTTATGTAATAATCTTTATTTTCACTATGCGCGCATGTACCACTATGTTTAGGTTAGCTGTAAGACATTGCCATGTGGCAATAAGCTCGCCTTTTTTGTATACTTTTTTAAAGTGCAAATAAAGAGTTTATTATTATTATTATTATTTATACCTATACATCTTTATGTATATATCGAAAGCGCGCGGGTGCGTGGCATTGCAAAGACACCTAAATTTTTAGTCGCGTCGACTCAGAAGGGAGCCCTAATTCCCCCTTTCAAGCGGGTGACTGCTGATAACTCTATACGGTTGTTATTACTGCACGGGCATTTTTTTTTGTGGGTAACACAGTAAAACGAGGTAAGCAACTTTTAATAATAAAAATTGAAAGAAACTGGAAAATATCTTTTTTTTTTTGGAAAATTTGTTTTTTTATGTTTAAATAGTGTGAAAAGCTATTTAAACATAAAAAAATACGTGTGGCACTCGGGGACTGCCGCGGTAAAGCTATTGCATAGCATTGTTAACAACTTATGCAATAATAATTATTTATTTATTTTATTTTTTCTGATATCAGATAACTGCGCTCTATCGGAAAACGTTGAAATTATTCCGAATCATTTGCGGCTGCGGAAGCAAATGATTCGGAATAATTTAAACGTCTTTCGATAGAGCGCCGCGCACGAATTTTTTATTCAATAAAGCAAAAAAAACGAATTATTCGAAAAAAAACGTAGATAAAAAGATAGATAATTAAATTATCTTTAAAATGGTGCAGGTTTCATAATAATACGCCAGATAGTATTTGCGTAGTAGTCGTTTTTGTGTTTGGTTAGACCTAATTTCACAAATTAATTACACTATGTAATATAAACAAAATCTAAAATATTCAAAGCTAAGAATATTAGAAAAATGTTCTTGTTTAACATATATTTTTTTCGAATCGTTAGCAGTACTCGTTTAGACGTAATTATCAGTTTAAAATCATTAATTTTCGTTAAGAAATTTCTTCATTCGGTCGCCGCGCTGGCCAGGCCCGCGATAAAAGCTATGCAATAGCTTAAAAACAAATGAAAAAAAAAATCGGTTTAGAAAGTGATCGCTTGAAGAATGATTATCGCGGATGTTTACTCGAGGGATGGACGCTGCGGGCCACGCGAGGGATGAGTATCGCGGATGTGATGCCGGAGGGTGACTACCCGAGAATGATGCGGAAGGCGACCGCTCGAGAATGATGGCTGCGGGCCACACGAGAATGATAATTGATTCAAATCAAATATCTGTCGACGGGCCTTGCTAGAGGCCCGTGACATCTTCCACTAGGCATTTTGCCTTTTCGTGGGGTTTCACGTGAGCCGGGCCCATTGGCCCGGCTTTCTGGAATGGCGTCACAGGGCTTTGTGCCCTGTGGCAAGACTCATTGTTATGTGCTTAGGCACCTTATCGTGAAGGATTGTGACGGGAGGTGGTAATGACATCTTTTGTGGCAAGGCTGCTGTGCTGCGATACCCGCGCTGGTGGTCCGCTAATCAAGCAGACTGCGCGGGTACGGCTTCCGGACATCTGGTGGTCTGGTGTGCAGAGGAGCGAGCTGGCGGATGTGCTCGTGAGGCGAGGTGTCGGCCCTGCGGTACATAGCGCGCGCGAGGCGCTTTACGTGTTCCTCCACGGACTCTGTTTCGCTAAAATCGCGTTCCAGAGTCGCATTTCGGACGTACCAAGGGGCTCCCGACACTTTTCTTAGCCCCACGTTCAGCAAATGATTGGTCGAATATACGGTTTATATACCATACTACATGTCGCAATGCTGAAAGAGTGGTGGTAATAAGTGTGTCCATTGAATCGATTAGAAGAAATTGGCATGACTCACCGGCTGCGACTGCATTAATTACCGAAATTAGATGGAAGTCAATGGCAGTGCACGTATGGAATCGATTGTATTTGCGTTTATGAATTTCTATGGAATCTACTTGTTAGTCATGCTTTTGTTGACTGATATGTAGGTACGAAGTCCCTACAATCACGATGCTCCATCTAGCGGTTGGTAAAATGTCGCTGATATTGTTTATTTACGACTATATTCCTACCGCTAGATGGTGCAGCGCGCTCAAACGCTTCTCAAACCTTTATTTAACAGTCAACTTGTTCAAATTTTCAAATTAAGGAAAAAACAAAAAAAATATATATTTTTTTCTATTTTTTTTTTGTTTTTTTTTCTATTTTTTTTATCAAATTTGCTTACCACGTTGTACTGATTCAACCATAGAAAAAAAATGCCCGTGCAGTAATAGAACACCGTATAAGCGTAATATTAAAACTCGCACGAGCAACGTTTCCCGGATAGCTCTAATCTCGAGTGTCTTACGCAGTGATGCTGCTAAATATCCGCTGTGCCTCAACAAGAGAGAAAGCTCTTGTTTTGTAATTTATGTAATATTCATATTAAGGCGACATGAGACCTCAGAAAAATATCCGAAATGGGCAGACACGCGAAGAAATAGGCGGAGTCAATTTTTTAAGGTTCAACCAATAAAAATCCAGCGTTGACGAAGCGCCGGCAACCAGACTCATACTAAACTTTCTATCGCAGCGCTAGCACTGAATTATCTTTGCGCAGTGTTGGTATAAGGGAGCTAATAGCAAAGCATATTTAGCGTAATTATCAGAGGGCTCTCACGTTTTAATTAATTGTAATTAATTTACGGCCTAAATAACAAAATGGCTAGAGTCCACCAGCCAATTTAATGAAGTTACGGTACGATACGTGTTTGTCCAGACTTCAGGGCCGACCAACAGTTTCTGGTTGGCAGCTACTGGCTCGTTAGAGCGCATTCCTGATTGGTCGGCAACCAACCAATCAGAGAAAAGCTAAAAACCCATCCTTTTCCTTGGAGTGGATTCTTCGGGTTCCAAACATCATCAGAGTCTGGCCCGGTACCTCACGTATACGTTCCCGTTATTTTCGCGTCTGCGAGTATCTGCATAACCGGCTGAGGGCAGTTTTCCGGCCACGTAAACTTGAATCGATGATTCCTGGGTTTCTGTTTACTTGCCGGTGGTCGGTGGTGATGGTGCCTTGTTTTCTACTCCCATTCAACAGTTTTTCACTATTTTTGGGAGTAGAAAATACCACGTGTTTTCTCTCGTGTTTCACGGTTTCTTGCTGTAAACACGTGATTTTTCACGGCAGGTCGTAATAGGGGTGCTGTATGCTTATACCTCGACTCTTATACGACTGTTTTGGGCAGTATTACCCGCTTTCATTTTCGGTTTGACGAGTTCAAACTGTCCGTTTTCTATGCCATAGTTTGTCTCCTAGCTATGTTAGAGCGGGCGGTCGTAGGGAGTCTTGCTTGCTCCGGTCCGTGTGGGAGCGGGCGGCCGTAGGCCGTCTCGCTCGCTCGATCCGCTCGAAGCGGCGCCTGCGATGTCTATAAAGGCTACCTGAGGCATTTTTCCATTTTTCTCGTAAAAATGAGTTTTCTGCAAATGTCTTTGCTTCATCGGGCACCCTCATAGCAGCCGTAAATCATCTATTTTACGGCCGGCGACGTCGCTACCGACGGCGTCGCAACAGAGGGATAATTATTATAGCCCGTTCTAAGTTCCACTTTGACATGGTTGCTGCACCCAGGGTTGGCTCGGGACAGAGCATTTTAATAAAAGCTTGTTTTAAAAAAAATATTTTTACTATAAACGTATTTATGTGGTACAGGCGCGGATCTACGTCTTGTTTTTGGGGGGGGGGTGAACAATGGGGGTGGGTTTCTGTCTATAGATAGTTAAAATAAATTATAGTGTGAATTTAGGGCATCCAATATGCTGAATAGAGATAGGTAATTAAGTAACTAAGGATTATCAAAAGGGAAAAGAAATAATGAATACACTCGTACGTTTTTATTTTACTTCTAAATGAACAATGAACAAATGATACATAATAGTGCATAACACAGAATTAAATTACAAATTACAGTTTCCGGTGTGTTTTCTTTGCAAATCTTTCAATTATCTTCTATTTGTCTACTGGAATATCAAAATGAATATGCAGGAGTGCCAACCCTGTTAACCTATCCTCTACCATCGTGGATCGTAGTCAGGTTTTTAGTCGCCTCAGAGTTGAAAAACTCCTTTCGGCAGTCGACACACTTACGGACAAGGAGGCCATGATAAGGATGAGGCGATGTATGCCAGGGTAGATGAATTCGTTGGCCAGATCTAGAAACTCTAGAATATTTTTTGGTTCCGAATAAGCGGGATTATTTCTCTTTTCCCTTCTAAAACTTTCTTTCCAGATCTTGCATTCTCCCAGAACTCCTGCCGCACGAACTCCTAGGAGACTCTTATGTCAGTGTAAAAGTATCAGTGTAGTCGTTTAGTCGTCAGTGTAGACGTAGGTATATATAATCGTCAGTGTAGGTAGACGATAAAATCTGTAGATTGTAGGTAATCGTCATTCAGGAATCTTGCCCGCTTTTTGTCAACATTTTTTTTTCCAATCCTCGTTGAAGGGGCGGTAGCCCCCTCCACTCCCCCCCCCCCCCCACCCATAGATCCGCGCCTGATGTGGTAGGTAAAAGGGAGAGTAAAGTCAAAATCAAATCCAAAGGACTCCCTATCAAATCCGAGAGACTTATAGAAGTCTTTTGGTTCCTTGTGAATAATAAACGCTATAGGGTTTATTTTAAATTTAATTTTCGAAACGGATTAACTTTGAATTTACAGATCAACTCATTCTTTTTGAGCTCTACAACTACATGCTCAGGTCACACGTATTGCATTTATTGCACTGCACTGCACACCAATGCACTGAAACCAAAAAAGGGATAGGCATATTTTATACCTGTGAGAATGACGGAGAGAGGTTGAGTTTACACGTGACTGTAATGATTCTCGTCGAAGCCAGCCGTTTAACGGTACAGTCAGACGATTACATAACTAATAGATTCGTGCGTTGTGATCGTGCGTTCGACTGTGCTGAATCCCAGGAGGTACAGTAGGTAAATAACTTTATTTTCTATTATTTCTTGTCGTGATCGTCGTTTAATATGCCGTTAAAAACAAAATTGGGAAATAAGACGCTGAAATCCCAGACAAGGGAATTAATATCAAATATTTACCATTTCATGAAAGATGAAGCGAAATTCGGAATAACAATTGAATTGCAAGCGGTCTTAAAAAGGCTTTCTGCTGCTAGTAAAATATCTATCGCGTCAATAAAAAGAGTTTTAGCCGAAAAGAAAAAAATATTAGATTCTGACCAGCCGATGTCATTTTCTACGCCAGGGAAAAAAAGACTAACTGTCGTAAACCAAAGACGGGTTTGGATGATTTTGATAAAACGGCAATACGGCGGATTGTTTTAAACTTTCATTTAACAGATAATGTAATCCCAACTTTGAAAACTCTCCACCAGAAAGTTGTTCGTGATACTAATTTCAACGGAAGCCGGTGTAGCTTGGGAAGAATTTTAAGGGAAATTGGATTTATATGGCAAAAGACAGAACATAACCGAAAAGTTTTAATTGAAAGACATGACATTAAATTGCAGCGCATAAATTTTTTAGAATCAATTAAATATTTCCGCAATGAAAATAGATCAATTGTATATACTGATGAGACATATATCCATAGCAGCCATACTACTCCTAAATCATGGACATGTAGTCCGACAAAAGGCCTTAAAATGCCTATTTCCAAGGGTCAGCGTTTGATAGTAGTTCACGCTGGAGGTAGTGATGGGTTTGTACCCAATGCAATGCTGATATATAAATCTTCTCAAAAATGTGGTGATTATCACCACGACATGAACTTCAGTAATTATGAGAAATGGCTTAAAGAAAAACTTATTCCGAATTTAAATCCTAATTCTGTTGTAGTGATTGATAATGCCCCATACCACAACGTGCAATTAAACCCAGCACCAACGTCCAACTCTCGAAAAGCTGTTATGCAACAGTGGTTACGCGATAAAAATATTCGGGATATGTAGCGAAAAAGAACGTTTCTTTTAAACTGGACGATGCTATGACACACGCCATAGATAAAATTGTAACAATGTCAACCAGAGACTCCCAATGTTGGACTAATGTTTGTCGTCATGTTATCGATATAGAAAACAAATATAGGCTAACCGAACCGGTGTTAGATAGAATTTTAGACAATCTATCATTTGTAGTAAATACGGGAAGTAGTGATGAAGAAATGAACGCAGTTAATTTAGATGAAAGTAGATCTGAAAACAGTGACAGTGATTTAGAAGGAATATATCCACTTCAATGAATAATACTATGTGTCTTACTGTGTACTGTAAATTTGGCACATATAATTATAATAATAGTTTGGACAGTGAAAGGTGATCGTATTGTGTAGTAAGCAGAGTCTATAAAAGTATTGTGTTTGAGATGTACTGTTATAATTGAGGCTCCTAATATAAAAGTGGTAATAGTTTGGAAAGTGAAACATGATTGTTTTGTGTTTTTGTGTCACAATCCTAATGTTATTTTCCACATAATTATATATCACACCGTATTATAAACCAAACTAATTATCGATATTACATCATGGACGGTTATGCATGTAATGCATGTGTTAATCGCTAATGAACATTTAAATTATAGTACAGTCATTCTCTAAAACAATACTGTTAGGATGGCTAGTCGATTTTGTACGTCGAAATTAAGTTTTTTTTATTTTGTATTCATCACTTCAATATTTATTAATTTTTTTATTTTATTTGATTAAAAAAATTACACCGCTTGTAGTAACAAATGCTTGCGTCGCTCCTAACTAGGCATAGCCGATCTATTTTGAATATTTATATTTTATTGTGAAATTACTTGTTTTCTGCCTGCCTTTTTTCTTTCTGTTTCATGTCTTCAATTCACGGGGACATCGATAAAGTAAATACATGGACCGGGGACATGAAATATTTTTGAATTATTGATTATATATAAATTATGGACAATAATAGTACCAAAAAAGTGGTCACTGGTTTTCTTTGGCGGTTCTTTCCAGTGGAATCTTACACCGTTTGTAGTAACAAATGCTTGCGTCGCTCCTAACTAGGCATAGCCGATCTATTTTGAATATTTATATTTTATTGTGAAATTACTTGTTTTCTGCCTGCCTTTTTTCTTTCTGTTTCATGTCTTCAATTCACGGGGACATCGATAAAGTAAATACATGGACCGGGGACATGAAATATTTTTGAATTATTGATTATATATAAATTATGGATAATAATAGTACCAAAAAAGTGGTCACTGGTTTTCTTTGGCGGTTCTTTCCAGTGGAATCTTACTTGTAGAACTCGCCGGAAAAAATAGGAAAAAGTACAATTACTGTCTTTTGACGTTCAGTATGTGTATATTATGTATTTACATTGAATAAAAATATTTGAAATTGAATTTGAATTTGTTAATTAGACTATAAAAGCCAATTTTAAATTTTCAATACATCATCACGATATCAAATATTCTGTCGTTGGCTGTACATGCCTTGGTTTGAAGGAAGACGGCGAAGTCCGTTACATATAGCGGCTCTAGTCTAGCACGAGGCCATTTCATTTTCTTTCTCATGTGCAGTTTTGACGAGGTTGTGTTTAATCTGTGTAAGCATTTTTGAGACTGTGGTCGAGAGCTCAAAAAGAATGAGTTGATCTGTACTCGTGATTTGAAAAACTGATAACAAAGATGGTTAATGTCTGCACATGGTTTTTGTATCCAGTTTATGTTCTTGTTAGTGTCTGGGAAACCTTGTAACAAGGATTTCAAGAGATCTGTTAAATGCTCACATAATATGTTTTTATGCATATTCGTTGTTAATTGCAATTTATTTTTGATTCACAATTTGTCACGAGGACATTCTTATGGAGATCTCGCGTAACGCCTCGGTACCGCGGAACCCAGATTGGAAACCGCTGTTGTAATGGGGACTATTGCATTGTATTTTTGTAGCTCCTCAAGCCTACAATATAGTTAAAAAAAATAATGATTCTTTAAAAACCAACACTATTTTAAAGAAACAAATTTATAGTTGGCTTCTAAATTTGGATAGAGAGGGGGGTACATAAGCTATTCTTCCATGTTGAAGAATAAGAAATTGCAAAGTATTAGACTTCTATTTTTTTCTATCTACATATGTACATATTTTTTGCCTCGGGCTGCGCGGTTCGT